>CM070769.1:14081762-14511573 GCA_036346245.1 Bonia amplexicaulis
TTGGGCTACCGCACGACTACTATTGACCTATTTATTTATAATTTTTAATAAAAGGTCAACATTACTCGTGCGGTCACCAGATTTTTTGGGTCGTTTATTGAAAAATATATAAAAAATAGGTCAACAATTGAACAGTCTCGGATTTTTTTTGTCCGGATTTTTTGGGCCAAATGTGAACAGTACTCAGTTTTTTTCCGCGAAAAAAATGTGAACAGTAGTTGTGCGGTCCCCGATCGCACGACTACTGTTACCCTATTTTTTTGGGTTTTATTTGCTTTTCAGTACAAAAAAATAAATAAAACGTGAACAGTAGTCGTGCGGTCGAAGATCGCATGACTACGATGAACAGTGTAGTCATGTGGTCCCCGACGGCACGACTAACACATGTCACGTCCTCGGAGTCGTGTGGTCGGAAGGGGCTAGATTTGGTATTACGGTAGTCTGAGGGCCAAATTTGGTATTAACGTGGTACAGAAGGCTAGAAATGACCAAAATCAAGGCAAAAAAACGAGCGACCGCACGAGTACTGCTGCTGTTTTTTTATTTTTCAATAAAAGGCCCAAAAAATTGGGCTACCGCACGACTACTGTTGACCTGTTTTTTTATATTTTTTAATAAAAGGTCAACATTACTCGTGCGGTCGCCTGATTTTTTGGGGCATTTATTGAAAATATATTAAAAAAAATAGGTCAACAATTGAACACTCGGATTTTTTTAATTACAAATAGTCGGATTTTTTGGTCCGGATGTTTTTGGGCCAAATGTGAACAGTACTCAGTTTTTTTTAATAGTAGTTGTGCTGTCCCCGATCGCACGACTATTGTTACCCTAATTTTTTTGGGTTTTATTTGCTTTTCGGTAAAAAAGATTAAAAAAATCATGAACAGTAGTCGTGCGGTCGGGGACCGCACGACTACATTGAACAGTGCAGTCATGCGGTCTCCGACGGCACGACTAACACATGTCACGTCCTCGGAGTCGTACGGTCGGAAAGGGGGCTAGATTTGGTATTACGGTAGTCTGAGGGTCAAATTTGGTATTAACGTAGTACAAAAGGTTAGAAGTGACCAAAATTCAGAAAGCAACGGTAGGCCCTACTCCACTGCACCTCCTGAATGGCTGTGATTAGGCCACAATGGCCAGGCACCAACTTTTAAGTACCACCACCTGATCATTCCTCATCAGCCACACTGAAACTATATATTCTAAACTTGACACCTTTGAAGCCCTTCACTTCGATTCTTCCGGTCTAGCTAGGTTAAAATATCAATACATTATATATTTTATATGTAGACACCCCAAAAAAAAAAACAGTCTAAAAGTTTCTACTTGGGAGGTTATAAATGCCAAGCCATTACATATGCATGGTTCTCTACACAACACACCGTCATCACTGCCAAACTTTTGCCACGGACAAGAGCCTAACACACATCTTTGTTTCACCTCTCGCTTTCCTCCAGAACAACAATGGCCATGCACCCTCTCTCCCAGGGACACCCACAGGCACAGGCCTGGCCATGGGGGGTAGCCATGTACACGAACCTCCACTACCACCACCACTACGAGAGGGAGCACCTGTTTGAGAAGCCCCTCACACCCAGCGATGTGGGCAAGCTCAACAGGCTGGTGATCCCCAAGCAGCACGCGGAGAGGTACTTCCCTCTCGGCGGCGACTCCGGCGAGAAGGGCCTGCTCCTGCCCTTCGAGGACGAGGCCGGCAAGCCGTGGCGGTTCCGGTACTCCTACTGGACGAGCAGCCAGAGCTACGTGCTCACCAAGGGCTGGAGCCGGTACGTCAAGGAGAAGCACCTTGACGCCGGCGACGTCGTGCACTTTGAGAGGGTGCGCGGCCTTGGCACCGGCGACCGGCTGTTCATCGGCTGCAGGCGCCGTGGCGAGAGCGCGCCAGCGGCGGTGGCGGCGCCGCCACCGGCGGTGCCGCCCACGCTAAACGGCGGGGTGCAGCCGCCGTGGAGTCCAATGTGTTACAGCACGTCGGGGTCACACCCAACCAGCCCTGCCAGCTCCTATGCCTACCGCCGCTCGGTGGACCAAGATCACAGCGACATACTACACGCAGGTATCGCACCCAAGAACAAAACACCGCGATAACATGCAACGAAACTAGTGGAGGTGGTGAAAAGCTCATACCGCTTACACCATTTCCGGTGAACAATCGCAGGGGAGTCGCGGCGAGACGCCGACACCAGGAGCAGCAGCGCGGCATCAGCGCCGCCGTCGAGGCGGCTCAGACTGTTCGGCGTGAACCTCGACTGCGGCCCGGAACCGGAGGCAGAGCCAACGGCAATTGCATTGCACCGGAGCCCCTATGCTGCACTGTCCACAGTGCCGAATTACTGGTCAGTACGACTGTAAACATCAGTACCGAACCGAGTTCAATTGCATTGAGCTAGCATAAATCAAATCAATTCGATATTTCTCAAAATTAATGAATTTATGCTTTTCACAACAGGAGCAGTTCATAAGATGATGAGGAGGAGGAGATCTGAGGTCATGCTTGCAGAATCCTAACAACCAACAGTGAAACTAGTCACCACCACCAGCCTACTACTACTCTGCACTAAGTGACAGGTTTGAATTGACCTGTGCAAGGAAAAAAAAGAAGGAAGTGGGGGAGATCCCTTGTTTCCCGGGCAATCTTCCTTCCATCCCCAGAGTCCTCTTTTCCTGGTTTTTTCCCCCCCTTGTCTTCCAGAAACCCTACTTACAGTACGGGGGCCCTTAGCAGCAGGTGGGAGGTTTCAGGAAACATCAGGTTGAAAAGGAGAGGGAGAGAGAGAGAGAGAGAGGGATGGTGACACACATGAAAAAACAAAAGAACTTGTTTGCAAGTATGTATGTGTCATCTGTATGTAGTGGGTCCAAGAACAAACTGTGAAGTTGATGTATCCACTCCTGCCTCCTGAAGAAACAAAGTAATATCCCCATAGGGATTTTGTTCTCTCCCCCTCTTCTACTGTTCTTTTTCTACTGTTCTACAGCTGAAGCTCCTCATGCAATCAGTAGCAATTTCTTTTCTTTTTTTTTTTCTTTTCTCAATTGGGAATTTACACAAAAGCCCCTGAAATACAACAATCAGTTGGTTCAATGGTTTTACTTCATGCAGTCAATTGGCTCAATGCTTTCACCTACAGGTAAACAAGGAGTGCATGTGCAATGCACCTCACCTCCTCTAAACAATAGGGTGGTAGTGTACTAGTAGTAATGTGCTATGGCGAAAAATTCATAGATGCCCAAGGACCACAAAAGAACTGATGTGCCACAGGCGATGCCGACACCTGGGGATTTTCATGTCCTGATCTTTTACTAGTCTATTAATGGCCGGTCTCCACCTTTTTGTTCCCTCGGGAAGGAAAGGCTCAGCAAAAGTTTAGTGTGCAAGTGGGCTCAATTTGCCCTAGTAGGATACAAAGAAAAATGCTGGCTAAGTTTGATGGTCTAAGAGGCAAGTTCAGACAGAAAAGGCCACTAAGCTCCAATAAACAGCAAGATTCCCCCACAGCAAGTATGACGTATCAAAAGAAAAATGGAGATCTGTCTCCTGCTTTTGGGTGCCTATGTTAGAAAGGCTTGTACGAGGCTAACCACAGGTTATTGTTCTGGACGGTCAGTAATTCAAAGTAGTAGATGCCTGGAGAAACTTGACCTAACTAAACTGACGTGGTGCTTAAGATCAAGCTGTCGCTAGCTGTAAAAAGATTTGCCCTCGTGTCCCACTTGTGAAACACACCGAAGCTAAAACAAAGTACCTGAATAATCTAGAGTACAAGCCTCTGTTACCTAGGTGAGGTCACCTAATTTGGTGTAGGAGCACATCTTAGTATGAAGACTTCGCAACTGCAAGTTGCCTGAGAGGTAGGTATATAATTGCTACATGCAGTACAGATAAAATACTAAACAAGGTCCTAGAATACTAAACTGGTTAGGGGGGAAATGAGATGCAGGTTTCAGATTCATCTGAATGGAACTAGCAGCAACTGTGGCAGTGATGATTAAACTTATAGGTTAACTACCGTATCAACAGCAAGATTTCCTGTCCGCTTGCAAGAACACGAGCCATGTGCAGGGGGGAGCTTTCCTAATTACAAAAGATGAACCTTATCCGAGGCACTCCAGGGTTGCATGATTAACGCCTTTGAACAGCAAATAATATTTGTTAGCATTAGCACAAGAGTCATGTGAGTGCCATAATGATAAAGTAGACTCTCACTTAGTCTACTTAACACATTCCGAGGAAAAGGAATTGATTTTCTAATACAAAAGAGAAGGAATTGTCAAGGGATGCAACTGCTAAGTACAAACTAATCACGTCATCCACGTAAAACTATACAGCTAAATGTGCAGTTCTTGTCTGGGAGTAAACCTTTGTTCTACCAACTCACATAGTAGTTTCATTTCAATGTAACTAACTGTAGGGACAAAAAAATACCAGCCTACGGAGGAAACAAGAAGGTTAAACCAAGAATGCATATGTGTAGGGACCGGATAGGCAACAGAAGGGTGTGAATGGTACATTCAAATTCTCCCTAAGTATCCACTTGACTCTTTTCTCTAATAGCTACTGAGCTATGAGGGCAACAGTTGAAGTCTCACAGAAAACAGAGAAGCAGAATAAGGGAAACTGACTGGTCGAAATCAAATAACGTGGTCGAGATTTACCACGTGGTCGTAAGTTTTGACTACGTGGTCGATGGTAGACCGAAGAGTGGGCTATCCACTACTCGACAAATACGCAACGTGGTCGGTAGTCGAAGGTACCCGAGACCAGACAGCAAAGACAGGAAGCAAAGAACAGACCGAGGTCGAAAAGGGAACTCGTGGTCTTATGCATGACTATGTGGTAGATACTTGACACTGCGGTCGTAGATCGCCTTAGTCGGTAGCCACCGAGACTAGAACCAATCGTAGTCGTAAATCAACAGGTGATCGAAAGACTACCGTGGTCGTAAGGCTCTCTGGTCGACAACCACAAAGACCAAAACCGACGTAGTCGCAAGCCAACGTGTGGTCGAACGATCAACGTGGTCGAAGAAAAGAACGTGGTCATAAAAGAAACAGAGGAAGATAGGAAGGCGCACAATCGCAAGATCCGATTTCCGAATAACTTTTGATTCTCGGATCAATTGGTCATGAGACTTCAAATACAGCAAGAGCATGTCCTCAAAAAATTGTTTTGAACTTTAATTGAAAACTTATCAAGCCAACAGAGATCTTTCGGGAAAATCACGAAGAACGCTCAAAACCGAGACTTCGAAAGAAGGAAAATAATCAGAACGTGGTCATAAAAGAAACAGAGGAAGATCGATCGCAAGATCCGATTTCCGAATAACTTTTGATTCTCGGATCAATTGGTCATGAGACTTTAAACACAGCAAGAGCATGTCCTCAAAAAATTGTTCTGAACTTTAATTGAAAACTTATCAAGCCAACAGAGATCTTTCGGGAAAATCACGAAGAACGCTCAAAACCGAGACTTCGAAAGAAGGAAAATAATCAGACCCTGCAAATGGGATTAAGTGGGCCAAGAAGGCTTCGAGTATGATCTCCCATCACCAGGCAAGTCAGATCATCAAAAGAACAACCAAAAGCAAAGTCTCAGATCAAGAAGCAAAAGAGCGAACTGAAGAACAGAGAAGAAATAACTGAAGCAAACAGAATCAACTCAACTCCATGCATACGAGTATACACAGAAATAGATCAAGAGATGATATATTGCTCAGGAAATTGATTCTACAGCCACTCCATCAGGAGGACCAAGAGCACACGCGCTCCAACCCAAAATATAAGAACCAATACAAGAATAAAACCCTAGCGACTACTCTAGATGGAAAGCCGTCCATCCCTATTTATAGTAACATGATACCGGGGATGACCCGTTAACCCCTGCGAACAACCGGGTTTTCCACACATGCTTTACCCGTGAACACAAACAGACGACAGTACTTTGACCAAACAGTGCTTTAACCGAACAGCTTTAACAGAGAGCAGTTTCCTTTGTAGGCTTTGAGCATTTCTCCAAAATGCCCCTCCAGCACCTTCCCGGAAACTTCCCATTTCCTTGCTGACCAAACCTTACAGCCACCTCGCAAGCCTAGTCATCCTTGGCATCTTCCCAACCGTTCTGGACCTCAACACCTCCTGTGTCTAGTCCCGATTCTGCCATGCCTCACCATGACTTAGCTCCAAAGTCCTACAACCATCACAAACAAGCAACACATCACATAGCACCGCACTATAAGCATTTCATCCGTCTGCATACATCAGAGAACATTCCAGTGAACAAACACAGCAAAACACCTGGTCGTAAACCACCTACGACCACTCGTATGCACTGCTCATGAGGTGGTCGTAGCCCTAGAAGACTTCCCAGCTTCCTACGACCACACCGTAATCCCTTACAACCACACAGTAAGTCGTTACGACCACTACACAGGTCGCTACGACCATGAAGACAGATGCTACAACTATCGCTAGCTGCTACGACCTTAACGCACAAGGTCACTACGACTTACGACCACTTAGACAGCGCGCTACGACCATGACAGACTTGGTCGCTACGACTTACGACCACTTAGTCAGCGCGCTACGACCACTGCACACAGCCAGCAGAAACTTCAACTTACGACCACAGCTAGTCAGATCTACAACTTACGACCTCAGCCAGTCATATTTACGACCATCGACCACGGCCAGATAGATCTACGACCACCAAGTCGTAAGACCGACTGCAACAACGTGATCGTAAAATCGACTGCAATCAACGTGGTTGTAAAATCGACTGCGACAACGTGGTCGTAAACTCGACTGCCATTAACGTGGTCGTAAAAACGACTGCGACCAACGTGGTCGTAAAAGCGACTGCGACCAACGTGGTCATAAAATTCTCTGCCGACCACGACGCTGCCGACAACGTGGTCGTAAATGCTGCTGTCGTGCTGCTGCCGACCACGAGATTGAAGAGCAACTGCTGACCAAGTTGTAAAGTCTTAAACCACAAAAACCAAACTCAATCTCTCTCAACCAAAGGTCAATTACTCATCACAAATATATGGTCACCTCCGCATGGTCTCTCAATATGGCAATGTCACGATGGTAAGGAGAATGGAAGTAACCACCACAAAATTAAACGGCCAGACAAGATGAGGATGCACCAAATGAGTGAATGACCCCCTGGACTAATGGATTACCAGAGGCCTGACCCACAAAACTGGCGTGTAGGGGGCCAGCTCAAACTGGACCTAAAATTCTATGATATACCCATCAGGCATCAGCCACAAGATCTCTTTTCCTTTACAAGAAGCTGCTGCCTTTATGAAGCTCATGAATGAGCATGGTCCACAAGAAATGGCTAACCTGATGAATGGTCATCTCTTATATGTATTATTTGCCCTTTTCTCAGTGCCTGCTAGTGGTTCTAGACGACGCCAGCTTTTGTACACAAACAGTACTTTCCTTAGAAACAGATGTAACATGCGCAGATGGTGGACCAAAGATGTCTGGTTGTACCATGATGCTGAAACTAGCATAGCTAGTAAGTTGGTAAGGATGACAAATGAAAAGGACAACCATCTTCACTGTATTGAATTATTGAAATTTCCTTCTATGTTATACCGTAGTAAGATAGAATAAAAAGATGTTCAGCTTATTGATGAGAAATGCCTCAAAATAGAAACAACCTAGAGACCTATACTAACTGATAGTACCATGGTAAGAAAATAAGATTAATAGTGGGAAACGATCCTGTTGGGGAATTTCCTTATTTGCCATCTAATGTTTGCATGATCCATTACTGGCCAATCATTGTATCACTACCATGTGAGCCTGGTCCCACATGTCAGTGGCCAATCATTGTATCACTACCATGTGAGCCTGGTCCTCACATGTCAGTGACATAAGGGATGGCATATAAAGGATTTTGGAAATTTCCCGTGGTGTATAAGGAATTTATTAGAAGACAAAGCAGCACGGATTTTGTTTATTTGTTTTAAAAAAATGCTTCATAGATGAACCGTCGTGTTATTAGATAACGAAAATTGGAGCCAATGTGTTTGGCATTATATCTAGAATTTTCAATACTTTCCTCCTTGCCATGCTGGAACCAAGCCTAGATAGCAGACAACTATTACTGCAAGTTAAAAGCTCGCAAAAAAAATATAATTGTCCCCACTATATGATCAAAGCTTGGTTGCCAATTGTAAATTCAGAATAGAAGAATTGCTAGAGGCTAGAGCAAATTACAATCAATATGGATTATTGGATTTAGAGCCAACATGAGTAGGTTTCTGTTAATACCACAAAATTCCAGTACAAATTATGAGCAATGCAAGATAGTTAAATACAGAATAAGAAATAAAAGAAGTGTTTATGAAATTGGAAAGCACATGATAGGAGCAGTGCTAGGGGAAAAGGAGAGTGAAACATACCACTTTTCAGAGTTAACCATTTTTTGAGTGGAAAGATTAACGAGAAAGATTCAATCACAAGGAGCTGGAGCCAAAGTGTGCATCAATTGGTGCAGTTCTTAGTAATTTACTGCAGAACTAGTACTAAGTAAGCCCCATTGTAAGCTTCTTCAGGCACTGAAATCAAGAAATGTTAAGGTAAGAAGAAATCCACTTCCCATGTATATTTCTATAAAAACAAATCTTGCATCGACGTCTCATGTATATCTCTATAAAGCAAATCTTGGATCGCTAATTAACATTGGCTTGTGGGTTGTGATGTATGACAAAATCACTGTACAAGATACAGCTTTGTAAGTCACAAAATCTATGCAGATAATCAAGGACTCACATCTGTGCTTCCATTTGCTATGCACAGTTCGGATGATAGTGCTGATGTTACAGCAATTGGGGCCAACAGCATGACATTATTGACTTGAATGACAAAGCTATCAATACAAGTCCTGACATAGATCTTTAGTGCGGCAGTGCCACTCACAGGGTAATAATTTGCTACATGATGAGAGTACCACTGGTAGATGATCATTGAGTCCTAAATCACCAGAAGTCCCCACAAGAACATAAGCCATCCTTAAAATGGTGAAATCTATTGATATCTCTGACAATGACTAGACGTTCAGTTATAAGGGTTGCAATCTTCATAAAGGAATGACAATCTCCACAGATCCTAAGGTTCTTGTATATTGTAATTGGTATATTAGGAGTCAAGCTGATTAAACCAAAAGCAAGTGCTAACTTCTCGCTGTGGTGTTTAAGCAGCTCCACTTTTTGGTCATCATGTACATCATGCAGATCACATTCTATGCTGGTTCTCTGAGCAAATTTTCGCAAATTTTCTCATCTCATGGTAAATTTCCTCCAACTTATTATAGACATCAGTGGTTCCAGGGAGATCTCTCTCCCCAACAACAAAAACATGAAATCTGCCCTTTGCCACTATCCAACTCCTGCCCATCTCTTTCTCTGCACATATCCTGCAAACAATGAACTCCGTGTAACTGAAGTTTTCGCAGGCATCTTCTCAAAAAACACAGCAGGAATCCTTAATCATCTTACATTTTGCATAAACATCAAGAACTGCAGTTCCAACAAAACTATTGGAATCCAATGCAAGCTTGACAGCAATAGTTTGTAACTGTTTGCATTCAACAATAGCATATTTTGCAGCACATGCACACAGAGTGCTGGATAAGGTAAATTCACTCATCTGTGTCCCTTCTCGGTGCATCCTTGAAAAAAGCTTCAGGGCTTGTACATCCTCTCCATTATCATTATGTCCAGCAATCATGGTATTCCATGAGACTATGCTTCTGACAGGCATTGCATCAAACACATGTCGAGCACATCATTCTGGCCACATTTTGTGTACAAGCTGATGAGAATATTGGATGTAAGAGTATCAGTTACCAGACCAAAGTGAATGGCTAACCCATGGCAGCTTTTCCAAACCAGGAGGGACCTCCTCTTTGCACATAGTTGCAAAGGTTCACACAGCATAAACACGTCAATCAAATTTCTGTCAAACCTAACAAGCTTTTTATCCTTTAGGACAATGCTATGGTTCAACTTGTTGCAGAAAGAACGAGCAGCAAAATAAATTCCAGAGCATACTACACTAAGGGACTTCGTACTCTGATTTAAACAAAAAACCCATCCATGCAAGTCAGCTGCTCACACGTTCACAATTTTACTGAAAGACAAAGTTTACCGATCGAATTTGCCCGATACTCTGATGATTGACAGAAGAGAAAACTAATAAGAAAAATGTTTGGATGCTTGCTTGCTGTTAAGAGCACAGGATTTTTCTGCAGCCTGATATGATAATTTCTCTTGTTAGTCCATCTTTAAAACTGAAGGGTTTCATGGCATCTCTGGAATAAACAGCAAATCAGCACTCGGCAACAACCATGTGATATTCACCACACTTTGATGCATCTTTTGCTAGCATATTTAATCCTGTTAAATGAAATCCAGCTAGAAAAAGGATAAAAATCTTCATGAAAAAGGAAAGAAAAAATGTGATACGCCAACTCAACTTCTGGTTTAGCACCGTTGGACTGCAGGTTGGAGCTGGCATGGCGCAAACCCTTGGAATTGAATAGTAGTACTTTGGTGGTCATGTTCTCGAAAAAGTACTGGTGGTAGTAGAAGTCATTAAGTCAAAGCTAATTAACTCTGTGATACATTTTCGAATTTTCAGCATTGGGATTTTTTATTTAAAAAAGTTTTATTTAATAAAAAAATCTATACATAGCAAATCACAAAAACAGTGGAGGAACATGTTACATTCATTTGAAATAACAGATAATAGCTTTCAAGTTTGGTGCTTATATGAGTTTCTTACTGTCCAGATGAACACGCCCTACATCAGATTGGTGCCTAATGGAATAATGTAGTCAAACAATCTTATCCTATATCCATGCAAGAAACCAAACAAAAGATATTATTAAAAGAACAAAACTAATAGTGCGCACTTGTCAGCATTCTATATGCCATTTAACTAAATACATGCTATGTTGTTTGGTGCAACAATGGAAACCATGAAACACGTCAAGAAACCCTTTATCAACCCCATTAATCTACCAAAGCCATTTTGTGTAGGGCCATAGTACCATGACACATGACAATGCCAACACAGACAAAGATAAGAATTCAAAAGACTCCTACTCCAGTATTATCTCACATTGGTACATACTTTTGAGTCTGCTAGATAATGGCATGTATCATAAAAAACCTTAACCGTACCCATTCAGGCAAAAATGGAGATAAAAAATGCAAATATCATCACCTCCACCAGCATGACAACATTGTAGCAAAAAATCAGAAGACGCGAATGAAGTAATTGTTAGTAACTAACTAACCAGTGGTGCATTTCACCTCCTTGGACATTACTAGACCAGAAGGTCTCCAAAAACATAGGCACAAAGAACCAAGACTATGAACATGTACAGACGAAGAACCCTTTACCTTTAGGGCCATACAAACATACTATCAAGCAATTTGTCAAACAACAGTGCACCAACAAGGGCACCACTGCACAGAAACACAATCGGACACCTGCTTGCTGTAGTACGCAATTTCCATGGGGCATCTAAACAAGGCTCACACCCTCATGGCCAGGATACCATACGGATTTTATCACAAGACATTGCTGCGGAATGCACCACCATTGCAGAACATAAGCACACACACACACACACAACCTTTTAGAAACCTATATCCCATGACCAGATTGCGAACAACTCTCCTTTAACAACCATCGTTAACAATATTCTACTTCATCTTACCTTCCTAAAATTTGCATCCCACCTGTGGTCAGGTACAATCGCTGCACTCCATTCACCGGGTCGTCACCGTATCACTTACCAATAGCACAGGCAGTGTTCCTCTAGGCGCTAGGCGCTAGTCGGGCGGTAGACCGGTGCCTAGCACCTAATCAGGCTAGGCAGCCGCCTAGGCAGGTGAAATCGGCTAGGCGGTCAAGGTGGGAGCCTGGTGCCTACGCCTAGGCGCTGCCTAGGCGGGCTAGGTGACCGCCTAGGGGAACACTGAGCACAGGCAACAACAGCGGAGAAGGCATCGTATATTTACAAGCACCACCACCCAAGCGCTTTAGGAATCGCACGCTCACAGGCAACGTAAGGAGAATCACAGCACAAGGAAACGGAGATTTGCGCGGTTACACATACGGATACCTCCCTCGGCCCGTGGGGCATTCCGTCGAACACCGTCGGTGCGCGGCGCACGCGCAGCCCGGTCGCGGCCAGAGGTAGCGCCACCAGCCGACGGGGTAGAAGCATACACCACGCGCCTCCGGGGAGCGGTGGGACGGGGAGGAAGAGGAGACGGCGTCGGGGAGCCGGTGGAGGAGGAGCCGAGGGAACGGAACGATCGGAAGGCGCGCGGCGCGTGGAGGAAATCGAAGGCGACAACGAAGTGGGATGGGTCTACTGGGATTGGGAGAGTTTCAGGCCCAACGCGTTACAAGGCCCAGAGTGACGTGTATGTTGGACTTTCGCTTTCGGAAGCGGGCCAAGATTTAAGTTTGTTTGACGTGCTTCTCTACGGATTCTTAAAACAACTTTTATTTTTTATTACAGTACTTAATTTTTAAATAAAGTATTTTTTTAAGACAAGATCTATAAGCTAATTATAATACACGTTAAAAGTCTAACATCTGTATCAACCAAAATCGCAAGTGAGTATCTCTCTCCGCAATCTCTGTTGCAAACAGCTAAAATTTAAAAATTTCAGCCAAAATCCATAAGCCGCAGCAAAAAAGAACAAGCTCTATTACGGTTAGCTGGCGATGGTGGTGAGTCGTGCCTCTAGCTTCATTTGAAGTTGTGTCCTGACAGATGGAACCGGATCATCAGCTTCTTGACTTCACTCTCGCCGTGCCGCAGATGTTGGTTTTTTAACGTGTACTACAATTAATTTGTAGATCCCGTCTTGAGAAAATACTATATATAAAAGTTAGGTACTATAACAAAAACTAAAAACATTTTTAGAAGTCATAAAGAACAGACCCATAGACCTATACTGTGTAAGTTTAGTCTCTAAGCAATAGGAATTTAAACTAACACGGAGACCTATGCCCTCACCTTTGAAGTGCATCCGCCCCTGTTCGTACGTAATAAGTGATCTTGCAGTTGCTCCAGGACAGGTCGTGGGTGTTCGCGATCGTGTAGACTTGATTCTGTGATCGTTTTCAGCTACATTTCAATTGGTAACATCGGAGACTACGATTAGAGCATGTTCTTTTCTTCGAAGCTAATAGCTTTTGGCTTTTGTTACAGTACCTAACTTTTAAACTGGGTATTTTTTCAATACGGGGTCTACAAGTTAAACGATATACACGCTAAAAGCCTAACATGTGTACCATCCAAAATCGTAAGTGAGTATCTTTTCCGTAATCTGTACCGTAAACAGCTAAAATTCAAAAATTTAGCCAAAAATTATAAGCCGCAACCGTTGCCACATACGCCTTAGTGGGAAGACTATGGGTCAACGCCCCACATCGCAGGATGGAATTCTAGCCATGCACACATAAGAATGCTTAGGAATAAATGTGAGAAAACTATGAGGAGTGATACGTTCTGACGTTGATGTTATCCCGATCTTACAGTCATCCGATAACGTGAGTTATCCCTGCCTGCAAAATTGTAAAGCGTGTACGTATTTCGAGTTTTAAAGTTTGTTAATTTTGATCAATAACTGGTCAAACAATATATAGGAGCATTACATGAGAGAAAAGTAGTACAGTTGGATTCATATTTAAAAACGCTTTCTTAGGACTGTGATTTTGTAGCTATGAACAAAGCATTGTAAAAGAAATTAACGGTTAAAGCTCAATTTTGATGATCGCATCAAGTCAAACCGTCCCTGACAATTTTCTATAGGAGTGGGATGTTAGCACGATGAACACGAGCTAAATAGTGTAAAAATAGGTGATAGATATCTGAAATATCTCGTGTTAGAGTTTGTAATCTTATTTCCCGTTTAGAATTCAAAGTCGTAAATCGTAGTCATAACAGAGTCGGAAGTTGGAGTCATATACGATTTGGTAGTCGAGTCAGCTTTGGTAGTCGGTACAAGTACGACTCTGTCGTAGACGGAGTTCGAGTCATAGTCGAACTCGAGTCATAGTCGTAGTCGAATCCGAGTCGTAGTCGTAGCAGGGTATAAAAGGCAGAGCCATGTAATCGAGAGGTACCGAGTTGAGGCCAATGCGATCGGTGTGATCGAGAGACAAAACAACAGAGAGAGCGATCAGGGTGATCGTAGCGATCGATGTGATCGAGAGAAAGAAATAAAGAAGAGAAAGAATGGTTTGGCTCTGGAAAATCTATCAAGTTCATCGTGATCGTAGACATGGTCGTAAATGGAATTACGACCACAGCAACGAGCGGAGGTGTCCGCATGTGCTGAAGACGTGGTCGTAAAGGAGTTATGACCACGTTCACAGAGCAGAAGACGTGGTCGTAAGTGTTACGACCATAGCGAGAAGGCTTAGTCGTAAGCAATCACATCTGGAAGACGTGGTCGTAAAGCGTTACGACCACAGCAGTCAACAGAGCATTCGACGTGGTCGACAGTATCACAACGTGGTCGTAATCGGGGTTACGACTATGATGATCGACCATGGTCGAAGGAAGTGCAGCGTAGAGGTGGTGAACGTGGTCATAACTTCTGTTGAAGTTACGCTACGTGGTCGGAGCAGCGAGGAGTGATCGGAAAGGTCACAACGTGATCGTAACGACTATCAGCGTGGTCGGAGAACCAACAGAGCGATTGTAACGACTCAGGAGGTGGTCGTAGCCTCTTGAACGTGGTCATACAGCTATAGGGAGTGGTCGTAGCAACTAGAAGGTGATCGTACGGCTACAGTGAGTGGTCGTAGCGACTACATGGTGGTCGTACGAGTCATGAGAGTGGTCGTAGGACTGCAATAAGTGATATCAGAGCTTGTTGGCTTCGGTTTTGAAGAACATGGGAGACGAGGCGAAGGCTCGGGGTGGGCTATTCTCCCTCTAGTACCCTCTCCTGACGACCGACAATTACCCAATGTGGGCAATGAAGATGAAGGCGAGCATGCGCGCCCAGGAAGTCTGGGGTGCAGTCGATCCGAAGGGAAAGAATAAAGAGGTGGACGACAAGGTAGAAGCTGAAATAAATAGGGTAATTTATCTAAACGGCTTCTTAAGTCTAAAATCATGTGCGACATCCGCTTTAGTGCCTCTATCATCCACTGTCTTATCGAAAAGTACATACAAAGACTATCAGCTGTAGTCTAAAGAAGCAGAACCAAAAAGATAATTCGGCGGTTCCGCGAGGTTTGATCAAATGGATTGGCATTCCACATGAGTCCGCAACATGGAAAGATTTGAATGTGTTGAAGAAACGTTTTTCCACGATCCGTTGCTTGGGGACAACCAACGTCTGCAGGAGGGGGTGATGTCACCAAGCGGGATGGCAATGCAGGCGAAACAGGGGTAAAGGCGGGAAGTGATCACGGCGCCAACGAAGACGTTGAGGACTCGGTTGTGTGCGTGAGTGTTGTGGTGAGTCTATATATGTGGTGTGTGTGACAGGGGCGGAGCTAGTTGCAGCCGAAGCCTCAAGCTGGACCAGCTATTTTGCATTGAATATGTATTTTGTGTGATTTTTCAAGAGAACTTTTATTGGACTTTGATCCTAGATCTCAGGCTATAATCTACCTAGTCCAAGACCTAGATCCGCCATTGATATGGAAGAATGAGTAGGTCAAGTTATGAAAAAAGGCACCGTAATTTCTAGCCTCTTCCTTCTTCCTCTCTTTCTTTCTTCTCCACTATTTTGCCAAGAATTCTAGCTAGTTCTCACATCCGGCGATGCCCAAGGGACATTACAGGTTCCTAGGGTCGCCGTTCCGCGACGACGCGCTCATTCAGGAGGGCTTCTCAGCACCGTCACCGATCATGCCGGCCGAGCTGACGCTAAGCTGGATATTATTTGACATAGCTGTTAGAATTAATATTGATGATTTATAACTGGTCGAAGCCATGGTCAAAGGAGCAATCAAAGACGTGGTCGAAGAAATAGTCAAAGTCGTGGTCAAAGGAGCAGTCGAAGTCATGCCCAAAGCAGTGGTCGAAGCTACGATCGAAGCCACAATCGTAACTACAGTAGTCATATGTCGATAGTTGTAGCTACAGTACCCGGTCGATGCTCAGAAGATGCCGTAGTCGAGCAACCGTGGTCGAGATGTCGTAATCGTAAGTTATGGCTGGACGTCCGAGCAACGGCTGAGTCGATAGGTAGTTTGAGAGGGCCAAGTCTTACGGGTCATGAAGAGATTCTAAGAAATTCGTGGCATGATAATAGATACTTGTGGAGTTAGTCGGTGTGTAGAGTACAGGTCATATGATCTTATGTGCATGATGCTTATTTAAGTCGAATAATTTCTGTTAAATTAAAAGAGAGTTACAGCAATAAAAAGATTAAATGATTTAATTCCAATATTATATAAGTCTTTTCTTTGTATATATTTATTTAAAGTAATAAAGAGAGGATTGAACAATTCAATCCTGACAGCGGCAACACGGCTGCGCCGTGAGCGTCTCGAGCCGGCGCCCGAGGACCTGAAGTGGATCACCAGGGAGACCGTGACGCTGTTCACCGTGGTGCTCGGCGACGTCGCCCTGGACGCGGCGGCCACCTGCGACGATCAGCAGGGTCGTGTCCAACAGGTCAGCCTGTGCGTGGAGGACGCCCGAGAGCGGCGGCGCACAGGCATCGGGTTGGAGGACAGGCTGGACAGCATCGACCACGGAGGTGGAGGATGGACGATGGCCAGTGGCGTAGACAGGGGGTTGAGAGGGGTCTGGCACTTCCAATCTTTTACTAATTCTTTATTATGTAGTTTCAATCTTCTACTAATTCTTTATTATGTAGTTAATTACATGTATTTAATTAGTGATTTGGCCTCTCAAAAAAATACAAAGTACATTTCACCTAATGATCCTGCTGATTTCTCAAGTCAAGAATATTATTCTCCCAAAGTGAAGTGAAAAATCATTATCCTACTGATTTCTCAAGTCAAGAAAGAGCTCAATTGGAGTGTCAATTGCCACATTTTCAACTTGATGTATGCAATCATTCAGACCTAAGTGCATTACCATCACTTACTAATCTAACAAGTGGACCAGTTAAGACTGGTAAAGATTCATATTATCCTATGATGGACAGGTTGTTAATATTAGTCTTAACTCTTCCGGTTTCAACTGTAATCACCGAGAGATGTTTTTCAGCTATAAAACTTGCGAAGACGCGACTTTGAAGTACAATGGGAGATGGATTTCTACGAGATTGTTTGGTAATTTATATTGAAAAGGAATTGGCCGCAAAGATTAGTCATGATGATATTATTAAGGCATATGATCTTGCTAGTAGTCGTAGAGCTAAGTTTAAGTTAATAGAGATGTAATTTTCTTTGCATTGTAATTTGCGAAACATATTACTGTGATATGTGACTATTAGATCGGTAAATCCAGCCTGATTCATTGGTTCTACTCTACTTGTTGTCCATGTTACCTTATATATCTAATTCCTGGCTCCACCCCTGCCGATGGCGGTGTCAGTCATCAACATAGATCGATGTTCTAAAAATCAGTAACCGATGCTTGTTCGGTCGCCTACATACTAGTGATCGTACGACCCAACCGCCTGACTGATTGATTATGCAGATTAACAGGGAGGACACCTTTTTTTTCTTTAGAGCTTCTTTGGAAGACCCATTCTCGACCGAGATCTATGTGGACAGGCCAGATCTATAGGCCTATTTGATAACAGCTGTGACTTATAAGTTTTAACTAAAATTTTTAAATTTTAGTTATTTACGATATAGATTACAGAAAAAGATATACTCACTTGCGATTTTAAATGATACAGATGTTGAGCTTTTAACGTGTACATCGTTTAACTTGTAAATCCCATCTTAAGAAAATACTCCGTTTAAAAGTTAAATACTGTAAACAAAAACCAAAAACCGTCAGCTTCGAAGAAAAAGAACAGGCCCTATGTGGACAGGCCAGGATGGCCTCAGAGAGATTTTGATGCCAGTCCCACTTGGGCATTACACAGAACTAGTATGTCACACGAAAAAGATAATATTTTAACGTTGTTACACATGCCCTGTCTAATTACATTTTCAATTACATAAATACTATAAGACAATACCGTAATTTGGAAATAAGGAACAGGATAAATACTACCAACCATTGCTATAAGGACTCTACATCAAGGCATTACGGAAAATCTATACAGAAGTTCTGAGGAATAAAGGACAAGGCATTCAAAACTCGCAAAAGAACACAAGCACTCACTTCCCAGCCAGAAACTCCATAAAGACAAGCAAGCAGTCTACGTATGTGCATTCTGCAACTCCCGACAGACTAGATCGATGAACTCGTCGCTCTGTTGAGCATAGATAAGAGTTAAAGCATATAAAGAACAAATATTACACCTTGTGTTTTCGATGTGAAACATACCTGAACAAGTCTCTGTAGGGCGTCCTTAACTTTATCCCTCGAAATAATAGGCCCATCACCGTGTGCAGGGGTAAGGGATGCAGGCGGAGTCGGTGGCGGAAAGGGTTGAAGAAGGGGGGTACCATATGGAGTACGTTGGGCAGATGTGGAAGTTGGATGAAGAGGTGGTGCTGTAGGCATCAAGGATGAAGCAGGTGGAACCAATGGTGTGGAAGAGGATGATGGAGGTGCAAAGAACGCCGGAGTTACAAGATTTGTTGAGCGGCTAGCATGGGCATTAGTGTCATGGAGGGGCAGTGGTGGAGCTGATGAAGCCCCTAAAGGAGGGGTCATTTGATGTGTCGGAGCAGCAGCAGGAATGATCAATGGTACGTGGGAGGATGCAACGGACTCAGTGGACGGATGCGCTCTTCCAGCCATTGGTGCACTTGATACACTCCCAACGCTAGGAGCACCCTGATTTGTTAAAAAACAGAAATTCAGTGTTTGACGCTATGAATAATGCAGTGATAGTACCAACATATGTACAACTGAGACCAGCAAGAAGCATTATACTGGTATAGATGTATCAATCAAGATGCTACAATGAACACTGGATTCAAAATCCCGATACACTAGCTGATTAACAATGTGAAAAAAGAAGGAACAATATTTTAGATTGAAAAAAGATAAAGTTAAAAGAGAACATACACTGAAATAATTGGCCAATGACTCATCAGGGGTATCAGAAACTAGAGCAGTGGACGATGGCGCAGGTTCAAGGGGACCATCTATAGCAGCGGATGTAAGAACAGACTCCAATTCCTCAAACTCACTGTAGCACAACAGAAGAATCTGACATAAGTTACAAAGCTTAGAATGCAATAAATATTGGGCGAATGAATCTAAGAGATGAAAACAAGTGTAGCGCATACAGAAATCCAGAGGAAAAACCTTTTTGTGGAAGGCACTTTTGGTTTTGGAGGCACTTTGGCGTAAGCATTCAGTATCCTGCAAGAAAATGATTGATTGAAACAAATTTCAGCAAAAGTATCCATATAGTTTTCATAAAAAATTTACAGGGACATCCTGGGATAATTGAGACTGTTCATAAGAATTTAAACAAGAAAAAAAGTTTCGATTTGAAAAATGGTGGTTAGAAAGAGATGATTTTACTAATGTTGTTATCAAAGCCTGGAACATGCCTTGTCATTATGATAAGGCTATTGATGTATGGCAATTTAAAATGAGAACCCTTAGAAGGCATATTAGAGGATGGTGTACCAATGTAGAGTCTGAAATAAAGAAAAAGAAAATTGCTTTAATTGCTGAGTATGACTTACTTGATATGCTTTCTGAATCTCAAAATGTTTCTCAAGATGATACTTTGGTGAGAGAAGTGGCAAAAGAACTGGATGATATCTGGAGGGTAGACGAGATCAAAGCAAGGCAAAGGTCCAGGGAAAGAGAGATCCTAGAGGGAGATAGGAACACAACATATTTCTAAGCTATTGCAAATCAAAGGTGGAGGCAGAAAACAATTACAGATCTGGAGGGACAAGAAGGTCCTGTGACTGACACAAGAGGTATGCTAAAACTGGCTGTTGATTTCTACAAGAATTTATTTTATCATGAAAATAGTTTGAATTTATATTTAAATGAGGATTTCTAGTGTGATAATGATGTAGTGACAGAAGATGAAAGAATTAATCAAGAGAAAGATTTTACTGAAGAGGAAGTGAGGCAGGCTATTTTTTGTTCTTATGCTGAAGGGGCCCCTGGCCCTGATGGTTTTAGTTTCCTTTTTTATCAAAAGTTTTGGCATGTTATTAAAGATGACATGATGGCTCTCTTTAGGGACCTAGAAAATGGTTCTATAGACTTATTTCAATTGAATTGTGCTATCTTAACCCTGATTCCCAAGGAGCATGATGCTAAGAATCTAAAAAAGCTTAGACCCATTAGTTTGATCAACTGTAGTATGAAAGTTTTTTCTAAGGTGTTTACTAATAGGATAGCAGGGATAATAGATAGGTTGATCCGTTGTAACCAAACAGCTTTTATTAAGGGAGGATTTATCCTTGAAAGTGTAGTCACAGCCCACAAAATTGTTCATGATTCGTATCATAACAAAGAAAAGGGCTTTATCCTAAAATTGGATTACGAAAAAGCCTATGATAGGGTGAGCTTGGATTTTCTGTTTGAGATGCTTGAACAAAGAGGTTTTGGTTGTAAATGGATTATTTGGATGCAAACGTTAATTATGAAAGGATCTGCTGGTGTTAGAGTCAATGATGAGGATAGCATTTTTTAAAAAACTGGGAAAGGTCAAAGACAGGGGGATCCTTTGTCCCCTTTGCTTTTTGTTTTGGTTGCAGATGTTTTTTTACTAAAATGTTAATGAAAGCTGTGGATGCAGGCTTCATTCAAGGTTTGCTTCCTAATCTTGTAGATGGAGGGGTGATCAGCCTCTAGTATGCTAATGACTCTACTTTTTGTTGAAAATAATATAGAAACTGCAAGGAATTTAAAATGGTTGTTGTCTTGTTTTGAGCATTTATCTGGTATGAGAATAAATTTCAACAAGTGTGACTTAGTGCCTATTAATATTGAAGAGGATGATGTCAAACCTTTTGCTCAGGTTTTTGGTTGTAGAGTTGGCAATTCCCCCCTAAAGTATTTGGGTGTTCCTTTACATTACAAGAAATTAAGAAAAGAGGACATCCAACCTATAGTAGATAAAATTGTGAAAAGAGTTGCTGGGAGAAGAGGTAGGCTTTTATCATATGGGGGTAAATTAGTTTTAGTCCGAACTTGTCTTGCTAGTATTCCTGTTTATCTCCTCTCCATAATTAAATTTCCTAAGTGGGCTATTGAAATGATTAACTACCAAATGGCTCATTGTTTTTGGGACAACTAGAGGGTCATCATAAGTACCATTAGCAAATTGGGACCTCGTGTGCCAAAAGGAAGAATATGGTGTTAAGCATCCCCAACCTGAGAGATTTGAACCTTTGCTTGTTAGCTTCCAGGATTTGGAGATATGGTTTAGGTGAGAATAGTCTATGGAAGCAAGTTATAGATTATAAGTACAACACTGCTAATCCCCATGTGTTTGCTTGTTCTGACATGAATGTTTCCCCCTTTTTGGAAAGGGGTTTTATGGGCCAATAAAGCAGCCGGGTTTTATGGGCCAATAAAGCAGCCAAGATAGGCTACCAATGGAATGTTAGTAATGGTAAGAAAATTATGTTTTGGGAAGATCACTGGTTTGGAAATTCAAGCCTTGCTATCCAATATTGGGAAGTATGTGCTAGTTAATGAGAAACAAACCACAATTGCTGATATGTGAGATGGTGTCAATCTAAAATGTACCTTTAGAAGATGTATAGATGATAGAATCTTTAATCTTTGGTTACAAGTAGTTAGTATTGCTGAATCTATAGTTTTCACTGAGGATGAAGATGCTCTAATTTGGAAGTTTAATTCTAAGGCAGTCTATAGTGTTCAATCTCTTTATGCTATTATAAACTTTAGAGGTGTGTCCTGTTTATATTCAATCCATGTGGAAGATTTCTGTACCCCCAGGATTCATATTTTTCCTTTGGCTTTTATTTCATAATAAATTGCTTACTAGGGGTAATCTTTGTAAAAGGCAAAATGTTGCTGATAAAACTTGTGTTTTTTGTTCAGAAGTGGAATCTATCAATCATGTATTCTTTGACTGAGATATTGCTAAATTTGTGTGGACTAAAATCTCTGTTGTTATTAAGTTTGTTGTGGGTACTGGTTTTGAATCTATAGCAAAATGGTGGATTTGACATAGTAAGTAGAAAGGTAGAAATTGTCTATTTGGAAAACTTAGAAATGACATTTGTTTTTGGAGATTATAGTGGACAGGGATGAACATGCTATGGCGCCGGATTGGTCAATATATTAGGAACTGGAGACTATTGTGCCCTGCATCGACTTTGGAGCAGATGGATCTCTTCATATTGACATTGGAGGCCATGGCGAGGACAGCTCCACAGATCGGCTGGCGATAGAGAAAAAAGAACAATGACTAGTAGGACACTATATCAATGGAGAATCCGAAGAATGGAACAAACTTTTGGGAGATAAAATCACAAGGCTAAAATAGGAGAAACATAAGCTTTGCTTGATTGATGATGAGTTAGAAAATATATCAATAGAGAAATGGTGGTAGTGGAATGTTTTTTGGTTTAGAAAAGAAGTGAAGTTAAATTGTTGAGTTGATCTGATGTAAACTGCAATGCGCCTGAACCTATGCTTGCCTTGTAGGCAGAAAACACTATGGTCTCATTCAATAAAAATGGGACTGGGGCTTTGCCCTCTGTTTAAAAAAACATCCTGGGATATAATAATTCAGAACAGGAAAAAAAGTACTTGGCCCGTAAGCCGTTACAGAACAATGTATATGCTAAAGCAGTCTTAATCATGCACACACGGGCCAGAAATCTACCCAAGTCTGACATACTTTCCAGTACATCAAACTACGACTCTTCGCGTATCATATGCATTCCATGTGAATATTACTAATAGAAAGAAAGCACAATTTGCAGAGACAAGACAAACTGTAAGAACAATTTGCAGAGACAAGACAAGACAAACTGTAAAAACTGGAGTCCTTTTTCTTTTGCACAAAACTGTAGTAATGTCACCAAGGTGATCATGGTAAGACACCCCCCAAAAAAAAAAAAAAAAGATAGTCAAAGATCAAAATCTTCATATCCTGTGGAATATTAGACGAGCATGATCCTCCCGTCCTCTGCCTTCGCAAAGGATCACAAGATAATGGTGCCTCTACCTAGAGAATTACAAGACAGTGAGAATTTCCTCACTTCTCTGTGCCATGGGGATCTCACTTGTTAGGGCTCATGCGATTGCATTTTTTCCTATTTTTTCTGGAGAGGAAACTGACACTTCAAAGGGCAGAAATCATTGTATCTACTTCTTATTGCCAGATGGACAAAGGAAACCACAATTATGTATTACTTCCTGCCTAAAGGACAGAAGCACCTATTGTCATTACCAATTTACAAATTGGTGAATCTACTAAAAACAACAAAATATTACACTAAAGACTAACTAGGTAAATAAGTTCATGGCCTAAATGAAAATATTAAACAGAGTATTCAACAGTTTTCGGTTTGAAAGTTCAAAGATCTCCATCCCAAGTCAAGTCATATAGCCTGTATAGATTGTGATTCCACCTGGCACAACTGTCATTTGCAGATATTGCCCAGTACTGGGTAGTTCTCATCCATCCATTTCTAGTTTGCCCCAATTTAAATAACCACATCATGTCCTCCACTTTAATTATGTTACGTATGTACAGTTTTCATTATACACCTTAGCCACAGCAAAAAAAGATGTCAACATGAGGGGGGAAAAGATAGGAGAAAAGTCTTACCTTCCAAAAAGACTAGCAACAGCTTCGCAGTCATGTTGGTTATAAAACCAAATACCATTTACTTCTTGTGCAGCATTACGGTACAACAAATATGGAGGCTGAAGTTCGTATTCAAAATCACTCAATAGGTCCTCCACGAGATTATCTGTTTAGAAAAAAAGTTTTTTTCATGAGGAATCCAGCACACCAATCAATTTACTTTATACAGTGAAGCAGTTTAAAATATAGACGTGATGTACAGAGTTAGTAGTGTTAGCCCTAAGTCCTAACCAACCTATGTTAAATACTATGAAAAACCTACCCTACTGTGGGTAATAAAGAGAATGCAAAATCCCAATATGTTCTGCTGCTCATAGAGGTGGACTCATCTTGTTCACAGTGTGTGTGTGTGTGCAGGTGTGCGTGTGTGCGTGTGCACGTACGCGTGTGCGTGTGTGTGTGTGTTAAATACTATGAAAAACCTACCCTACTGTGGGTAATAAAGAGAATGCAAAATCCCAATATGTTCTGCTGCTCATAGAGGTGGGCTCTGTGTGTGTGTGTGTGTGTTCGCATCATTCTCTATAATAATTACTAAATCCAATTCCTAAAAAGAATTAATTCACTGATATCTGGATACTTGTCAGGACTTTCTCTAATGAATCCATTGGCTAAGAATTATTACTCCATGCCCTGCCAGACTTGTATGCAGACATAGAGCTATCCCAAGACCCTAAGCATTCTAGGATAGTCTTTGATCCCTGATATGACACTACAAAAGACCTACAGTTGGGTAGACCAGTCAGTCAAAAGTCAAAACATCAGCAACTCAATAAAAACTAAGCCAAACATGACTCAACCACGACGAAACCAGCATTTGTTCATGACTTCATGGCTGCCCAAATCCCACTAAGCAGCTGTTTGCACAAACTTTTGATAGGCTCAAACAGGCCCACAGGTAGCAGGAAGCATGCAGGCAATAAGATAGGAAATTGATCACTATTATCCTAAAATTGTCCATTGCCGTTCCTTTCTGCGTGAATAATTCACAGGTGTTAAGATCGATCCCATGCCCAATTAGGAGTTCTACATCACATCAAATGAAATGTTGAAAAACCTATGCTGGAAGTGTGCAGATCTAAATGTACCGTAACCTTGTGTTTCCCCCCTTGTAACTGCTGCATTACTTTATCTAATCTACTTTAACATAATCTTTGGATTTAGGACTCGGGATTTAGCAAGACCCAAAAAGAATGCCCCATTGTGATCTATATCCTATATTCCTATTTGCCTCAGAAGAACGTAAAGGTCCCAGTGTACCACCAGATTAGTTCTGTCAGTGCAACACCTAAACCAAACCCCAACAGATGAGCTAATCAGGTTATATCACACATGCACGTACCGGTGCTGCGCCTGTTCATGACGATGAACTGGAACCTCGGCTGCTTGTTCCTACATGCGATCCAACACACTCCAGAAATAATTAGAACTCCAGGCACACGCAAAGAAAAAACGATTCCAAAAAAAAAAAATCTCCCCGCCTCACCTCTTCACCACGAACAGCGATCCCTCCACGTCCTTCCGGCTCTGCACAAACCCCCACAAAAATGGCATCAGATCGGATCGGATCACGGGCGAGCGAAGCGACATGGCGGGGCGGACGAGACGAGGGGAACCGCGCTCACCCACTGGTTGAGGTCGATGTTGAAGTCGTAGAGGGTGACGGGGGCGGCGGTGATGAGGATGTCCTCGACGGCGGGGTCGAGGCGCTGCAGGACGGTGAGGTTGCGCAGGCGCGTGCCATCCGCGTCCATCGCCGGGTTCGGCGTCACCTTCCCCCCGTTCGGTGCCGGCGGCGGCGGCATCTCGCGGTCTCCGCGTGCTGGGATGGATCTGAGCCTGTGAGAGCAGCCAGCTATCGAGTATGGACTAGGGGAGGACCGGAGGAGGAGGTTTCTGGAACCATCACAGCACAGTACACCGTACACCTCGGCCATGGAGGACGGGAGGAATGGGCCTGGGCTCGCTGGCGGGCCACCGTTTCAGATGCTTCGGGCCTACTGGTTTACCTTGTTTGGGATACACGGGGATGGGCTTGTCGGCCCGGCCTGGCTGAGGCGACGGTAGGTCTACGAATGGCGCTCCTGAGTCCTGACTCACTTATGTCCTGTTCTCTTCGCGATAGTCTTTTTTTAATAAACTAGATGGTCAATTTCACACATCTAGTTAGAGATCCATGTATTATAACGAAGTCATAAAAATAGTGAGACAAAATTTACTGTCTGACTAACTTCACATATCAAATATTGGAAAGCAAGCGATACAGAGAGAAGGATGACTAGAATGTGCGAGGAAATGGAGAAAGTGGAGGGGGTGGGTGGTTGTATTCTGAGAGAGAGTAGGAGAGAGACGAATGGTCCAGATCAAATCGGATGGCTGTAGAGAGAGGAGAGGAGAACACACCGACGACCGCTAACTCCTCTTTATATAATAGTAGAGATAAATGGATCAGCTTTTTATCGTTTTTCTAAAATAGTTTATTAAAATAATCTTTTAAAACTGCTTATCAATTTATCGACATTCAGTTTATTTATATAAATGCTCATATTAAGATCGAAAACCATCAGCTACAACACTGCGACAGAAAAGAACATACCTATAGCCATGTGTGAGCTTGATGCTACTATTAGCTCGTCCTTTTCACAAGGATTAGCAGCTGATCTGCTATGTAGCTTCATGTGTATGCACATTGGCAGCTGATCTCTATCCAAAAAAATACACTAATGTCCACATGAAAAGCAAGGTGCACACGTAGATCCTTCGAGGCGACAGTACTATGTTACATTGATTTAGGGAGGTGTTACCCGACTAATTGATTTAGGGAGGAAAAGACGAGTTTCTTGGAGCACAAAATCTCCAAACTGATCCAAAGATTGAAATTTTGATTGATTTTATAAAAATTTTAGTCAAGTGATGTATAGCAGATTTGTTGATTTAGTTTGCTGGTAAGAAAAATTCAACATAAAAAGTCGTTGCAACACATGACTCCGCTGCTACATCATCAGACCTACTAGTTTCTTTTTTTTCCGTTACAGATTGCACCAAATAATAAAAAAAATAGAGAACATTTCTCGAACACCACCCTTAGGCTTTAGGACATATCAAAAGGCAAAACCTACGCACACAAAAAAAAAGAGATAGTAAAGGAGTAGATGTTTTTATGCTTTTTTCAGCAGTGATTTACATAATTTTTACAGTATAAAAAGGGTTGGGCCCACTTGCAAGAGGGAGGGAAAAGGGAAAGAGAAGAAAGAGAGAAAATGAAAGGTTTAAGCAATATTTTGTAATTTGGATTTTGATTTGAACTTCAATTTTCAGGATTGGAAATTGGCTTTTAAATTTTAGATTTTTTTTAATTCAATTTGGATTTCTGATTTTTTTTATTAGCATTTTCGCTTGGGAGGTATTCCCTAGTATTAATTTGTTCAACACAAAATTAGGAAAACTCATATAAAATTGTAGAAGAAATTTAAATGCTAATAAGATTCAATGAAAATTTTGAAAAATTCTATAATTTTGAACATCTAAAATTTAGGATGTTACATATTACATCAGTGCAATATCAATGTTAAGAGCATGCATAAACAACAAATTTCGAAGAAATCAGGTACTAGTAATAGAGTAGGGCCGGTTCTTTTGGGCTTAAAGTTGGCTTATACTTGTACTGTCTACAGTAACTAGCTTTTAAACGGTGCATTTTTTCAAGGCGGAGTCAATAGAAAAATTGTAGTAAAAAGTGTACTAAGTTGAGCTGTACCAGCCAAAATCACATGCGACTATTTCCCTCTGCTTACTGCCTCTCGCGAACTGCTATAATTTAAATATTTAAGCCATAACTCATAAGTCATTAGCCCAACATATAATTTTGGCAATTGTAGATTCAACATATATGTTTTCGTCAAGGCCTAACAACAACATTAAACAATTCTGAGCAATGAACTAAACAAAAACAATTGACAGAGCTATCAACTACACACCATGGAAGTAATCAACTAGCATATGATAAATCAAACTAGCAAAATCAATTTAGATTGTCACTGAGAATTCAACTTTGACAAATATCCTTATCAAGCAATCACGGCTGGCGGTAAGGATGTTGAACTATTTTGGCTGGTAACAATGCACATCAGCGCTGGAAAAGCAGGTGGACACCACGTTGTTGTGTGTTTTATGCTCGCCGAGAGACGTTGCCGTCACCGCAGGCTTCTCCTTGCTTGTTGGTCACTGGTCATCATCTGCCTCGAAGGCGCTGCCCTGTTGTCAGAGGGGAGCGAGAAGTTAGACAGAGAGTAGGCGTTGGGAAGGGAGGAACCGAGGAAGGGAGGAGGCAGCGGGCGATAGGGGTGGCCGAGCACAGGGGAGGAGGAGGGGATAGGCCGATGGGGGAGGGGGACGACGGTCGAGAGAGGGAGAGGAGGGGGCGATGGCCGACGGAGACAACTAGGGTGGTTGGGCAGGGGAGGGGGATGGGCCGACGGGGGGAGGAAGCGGCCAAGAGAGGGAGGGAGGGGTGCCAAGCACGGGTAAAAGAGAGGGAGGGGAGGGGACCAACTAGGCTAGGCCGGGTCCTACTGGGTACGGTATTATTTGTGCCATGCCGGCCTATCATGCTGAGGTACCGGTCCAAAGTGCTTCGAGTTGGTACAGTTGGTCTGGGCCATTTTGACGGCTTGTAGTCCAATTGAGAACTAGTTGTTTTCTAAGCTGAAAGGAAAAGGGGTAAACCGTGACGTGGACGTCACCTAACACGTGCTACGCCCACAGAACCGCTTGGACTAGACATTGCAAATTGCAGTCCACCCACGTCGCACGGCCACAACCAAGGTAACACCTGCATTGTTCCACCACCAAACAGGCCATGGCCCATGAGCAAATGCGGACAACATCCAATTTCATGCACTATTCCCAGCTCAAATTGATGCCCATATACAAAGCCCATGGAGTTGCCCAGTACTGTCTTCCTATCGATTATTTCATATTTTTTTGCAGAGGAAAAACATGGATTCATCACACAATTCTTGTTGTTCTTTCAACTTCCTCTAATGCAGTTTTAAACAAAGATTTCTTTACTGTGACAGAAGCATAAACCAGAAACTGGCATGTTGCTAGCAGTGGCGAAGCTAGGAATAAAATTGAGGGTTAGCTGAATCATTTGTCGGGGTAAACTAAGTTAGTATAAATATAGTCTTTTACTCTCGTAGAACTTTCAATTCATACAAAAATTATACAATTGGAGTCTTGAAGACAAACAACGAAAAACAGAGAAGTACAAAGTAAGTACATCGACAATAGAAAGCGCATAGCTAAGAATATATAATTATTCTGCTATGAGTATGGAGTAGCAATAAATCACATATGTATAAAACATATGAAAACTAGTAATATAATAGAAAATTATGAATAACAATGAAAATTTAAATCACATGAAACATACCACAAATAAACTAATTAAATCATAAGACAAATTTGAATCACGGGGCAATGCATTCCACGCGACTTCATGCCTTGGAAGCGGTTGAAAGCATATAAAGCAATCTTCCAATGAGAGAGCCTAACCTTCGTAAATACATTACATCCAAATGTATTGGGTTGTGCCGGTTTCTTGAAAAGAAAACAATAGAAACAAAAGACGGCATCCTTTTCCACACTATATTCCAACCAATCAAACTTATTATACCATGATTCTTAAAAGGACTACGACTGTTTGCCATCCAATGTCTGTGGAAATGAATATTCAATTACTCAGGTAGGGCCATTTAATAAATATGCCCTTCTTACTTAATCTCTAATTTCATTAGCATAATCTTCAATTGGTATGCGCAGCGCCGGATCGGCAATTATTTTATTTGGATTAAATTCTAGTCGAAACTTCTTTGGTTGAGTTGTACTCTCATCGGTTGGACGAGAACTACTTGAATTACTTGCAAAATAGTTACACAAAATTCGTTTCTCCATTATAGCAAAATCTACAAATAAATTATTAATTTCTATCAATACAAAGCTATAAATATATAAATTAATTATAAGGACTAAAGTATCTATATACACTAAATATGAAAGTCTAAAATCTAAACTCTAAAATACTAAATTGATAGGAAAAAACTGGAGAAAAATTACTCAGTGACTGTAGACACAGCGATGAGCCGACGACAGACCCTATTTGGCTATTTGCTCTAATGGATATCTACTTCTCTCAGTTCTCGGTCCTCTCGCAGTCTCGCCTCTCGTCTTTCGCCTCTCATCTCTCTCTGACTCAAATCGCTCACTTCACTTCGCTCCGTCCAGTCAGTCGCTCCTCACTCGAACTCCGCCATCTCCGCCACTCGATCTCCCTTCTCCCGTCTTCGGCCTCTGGGACTCGGTGCTCGCCTACTCGGTGCTCCTCTGCAGTGCCGTGCCACCGCCCCGGTCCGGCTCCCGTGCCTGGCTCGGCCCCTCGTCATGCTGCTCCGACTCCCCGCCCCCACCCGCGGCCTCAACTCGGTGACCCGGATGGTTGGATCGGCGAGCAGCCTCCCTCGATCGGCTCTGGTGGCACCCTTCAAGACGCGGGCGTGCCTCGCCCGGTCGCCCCAAGCCCCGCGGCCTCGACTCGGCGACCCGGATGGTTGGATCGGCGAGCAGCCTCCCTCGGTCGGCTCTGGTGGCACCCCTTCTGTGCGGCGTGCCTCGCCCGTCGCCCCGGCCCTCCCCTTTGGCCTCTGCGTTGTGGCGGCGCCGACGCGTCTCTCCTCTGGGTCTGTCGCCGATCTGGGAAGTGGATTGCAATTGCTAGGTTTGTGAGTTAGAGTGGTTGTTTTGGTGGGCCAATGAGTTGAATTTGTTAGGTCTCTTTAAGGGCAGTGGGCTATCACTTGACTATGTTTTTTGTTGTTTGTTGGGCCTCTGTGACTTTTTGTGACCGTCGACGTCCCCAGCCACCGCGGGCGCTCGACCGGGAGGAGGGGCCATGCACCTCTCGACGGAGTCGGCGCGGCCGGGCTTGGAGGAGGGCGAGACAGGGCGTCGGGAGCAGCAGCACCATCTTGCTCCTCGGCGGGGTCGGGAGCAGCGGCCGGAGAACAGCGGTGGCCGTGGCTCTCCGAGGGACGGATCGGAGCGCAGAGCAGTCCGGCGTGGAGCACTTAGGGATGGCCCCGTATGGTTTTGCTCTACACTCGTTTTGTTTTTCTCCCGACCTACGCCATATTTCGTTATATTTTCTTGCAAAAGTCCCAGTTAACTTGCCAAATACCTCGAGGAATAATTTCCATTTGAAGGAAGTATATTCAGACTAATTTCCACTAGTATACCAAGTACCACTTCCGACGGCATAATGAAAAGGTAATTTACGTGGCAAATCATGAATACGTGCGAGTGCGGCATGAATACGTGTTCACTTCACAATTTTCATAGTTCAAAGGCAAGCTCGTGGTTGATTTTTTAATCCTAAAACTATCATAAAATTTGTGGCCATGCTCCAAAAGTAACTAGAAATAAAACGAGTAAATTTCACAAAACCATACTACCTTTATTAAACTATCACAGAATGAAAATTTTAAGTATTAATTATACAGAACCATATTTACTTATGCACAACATTTCACAAAATCACAATTTTAAGTAATGACATCATATGCAATGGATCTAATATCCTGAACCTGCTCATGAGACAAACAAGACCATCCTATTTTGTGCCACTTCTATGGCTCGCATCCCGCTCCGCCCCACTTCTATGGGCCCAACCTCCCACCTCTCTTCCAATGTGTGCATGCCTCCTAGAGTCGATCAATAGCTTTTATGAGAAGTAGACCTGGCCAAATAGGCCACACAGCAAGGTACGACATATATCTAGATAGAACGCAACTCGATTATGCCCTATATAGCTGATCCGAATAAGTTACCGTGCTAGTCCACGTGCCAACCTTCCGACCTAGGCACGACACGGAGAGGGGTTGGGTTGTGCTGATCCAGCCTAGGCACGCTTAGCCCAACGGGCCACAGACAATTTTACTACCAGCCACAGGTAATTTTATTACTAGTCGTAAGTAATTTTACTACCAATCGCAAGTAATTTTACTGCCAGTCACAAATAATTTTACTATCAATTGTAAATAATTTTACTACCGTTATAAGTAATTTTATTGTCAATCGCAAGTAATTTACTGGGAAGTCATTCGTCCACGCTCAGAAGAGTACAGTAACCCTAGCATAAGTAATTTTACTACCATTCGTAAGCAATTTTACTACATTACCATATAAGAGTTACTGCGCTTATGAGCAGACCTGACCTCCTAGAGGGTTGGGTTGGCACAATCCGTTTACTGTTGGTGTCATACTATGTTTAGGTCAGTCAACAGTAATGTTCCTCATACCAATACGGTTGGCTCGGCCTATTTAGCCATGTCTTAGGAGGAGGAGCTCAAGATCTTTGGTCAGCCCACCATAACACACACTCATGCTAACGAATCAGCTATTATCCACTGTGACAATTACCTTCATATTAGCAAATAGAAAAAGAATAACCCTGTTAGTCCGATAAGTGGGCCTAAGATGTTAAGCCCGTTGCATAAGATGATGTTAAGCGCGGTTTTGTGAAATGTGGTTATATAAAATTGATATTTAAGAGTGTGATTTTATGATAGTTTTGATAAAAAAAATAGCGTAGTTGTACCAAATTTACTCAATTACAATTGATGTCGAAACTGAAATCGTCGGCAGTAGCAGTGATCAGCAGGTTCCAGTCGATGGCAGCATCTTCAGATCCATCGACGACGAGCCCCTGAGATCCTCCTGACGACGAACTGTCATGAAAGTTGTCGGCTTGTCCAGCACTCACGACGGCGTCGTCGGCGTGGTTCGTGTTCGCCGCCCTCGCTGACGACGGAAGTACATGCTGGTGGACTGCTTGATGATCATGGCCGGCCGGACTGAGGGGGCGGCGGTCGACGGATCTGAGGGTGCCGGTGCCGATGTACACCCGGCACACGCTGAATTCGTTCCTCAGCTGCATACAAGTAAGCACAATTTGTTACCTGATCGAGCACGCATGCAGCTTAATTATCATCAATCAACTTCCTGCTTCTCCAAATAAGAATGAACTAATTAAGCGACCGAGACCATCAAATTAATGACCACGTGTGGTACGTACCCTGAGAAGTGCGGCGGCGTCGTCGTCGGCGACGGCCTTGTACTCATTCATCTTCCACCTGGTCTTGGTCCCCGTGGGCGCGCGACCCTGGTAGAAGACCATGGTCCTCTTCACCCCGATCACCTTGTTGGCCGAGGAAGAGGAGACGCAGGACGGAGACCCCGTGGCCTTCCAGTACCCCGACGGCGTGGTCCGTGCCGGCCTGCCGCCGTGCACCTCCCTCTCCGCCCGCGGGCAGAAGAAGAACCACTGCTCCGTGTCACGCAGGCTCGCCTCCCCCGCCATCGCTGCGGTACAGTACCGCACATGGAAGAAGAAGAAGAAGAAGAAGAAGAAGAAGAAGAAGAAGAAGAAGAAGAAGAAGAAGAAGAAGAAGAAGAAGAAGAAGAAGAAGAAGAAGAAGAAGAAGAAGAAGAAGAAGAAGTGTCAGCCATTGGCTTGATGGAACTCACAGCGGAGGTCGGAAGGATGGTGGCTGTAGACGTCGACGACGGGGATGACACGCTCAATATGTTGCCTCGTGTTGGCGAGGCGGTGGCGGAGGTAGAAGCTCAGTAGCTCCTCCTCCGTCGGGTAGAACCGGAACCCCGGTGTGCCGAATGGATTACTGCTACTACTACCAGTTGCCATGACCGCACGATCGACTGCAACTCACGTTGTAAGTTTCTAAATGTCTTTCTTAGATGCTTCTTTGGTAATCTGTGTTCGATCTTGGTGGTAAAACTAGTACAGTAGCTAGGGATATTTGGGCAAGATCTAGGTTAATTATAGCTAGGTGATGTGAAGGAGAATATGTATAGAGCTAGCTAGCACGCAGATGTATTTGCGCTGGTGCTGCATCACACCTGAGAGAAGAAGGGAGGCAAAACTTGAATGGTTTCCGAGAAGTTGCGTACAGGTCATGCATGGTTGACGTGGACCAGAGAATGAGACACCAGCATAGCTAGCTGGTCTTGGTACTCTTGCGAATTACTACCAATACTATAAAAAAAAGATCATCACAGATAATTTCTGAACAATCTAAATTTATATGTCTACGATAATATATGGTCATCACTTCTACAAAATAAGCTACACTGGACGTCTTATCGCAGACGGCTCATATGGAACCGTCTGTGCTTTGATTATTACAGACGGTTCATGACTAAAACCGTCTCTGAAACTATCTATGTGTTTGTGCTTTGTCGTGTGAACTATAGAAGCTATCGAGATGGGAGACAAATTCAAGGCAAATTTTTTACAAAAGTTCCCAAAAAGTGATTCCCAGATCTTAGTATTATGGACTTCATATGCTTCTTCTTCGACTTTTGTAGTTGGAGGATCAACTATTGGATATTGATCTAAGGCCAAAACGGCCGTGGCTGAAAAGGAGGGGACGGGGAAACCCACGTTTCCACGGTCTTCGGCATACGATCGGGGTGCCTAACCAACTCATGGTTACGGTCCCCCGTTGCAACAGCGCTATATTTAGTAGGGGTCCGGCCTCTCCGGTGGATCGCTCCCGCTTCCCGTGAGAGCAAAACCCCGCACAATCCCTAACGTGACCCGATCTACTAAGTCTTTGTTGGCAGCGGAAGGCCGCCACCATGCGGGACGTCGGCGGCGAACCTCGAACCGCGAGCTCTCCGGACGATCTTCACCGAAGTCTTCCTCACGCCGCATCACGCAGCACACGGTCTTCGCTCAATGGCGTTCATCGGCGACCGTAAGTCTTCTCCAATCTAATGCTCCTAGGTGTTCTAGTGCTAGAGCTGCAGTACATGTATCTACATTTGGTATCAGAGCCATCTGCTAGCTCCCCTAGAACCCTAATCACTGTTGTGCCATAAAGTTTTATTCTTTGGGCTCGGTTAGCATGGTAGAAGGAGATGAATCGGGATATTCAAGCAAATCCTAAAGTTTTCCCCAAAAATTTTGATGAACCCTAAAATCCCCAAATCAATTTTTCCGGATCGGATGGATTAAACTTACGGTTTTTGGGATTTGGGCCGTCGCCGGCGTCGCCGCCTCTCGGGTCTTGCCGCCGCCTCCTCTCAGTCTTGTCGCTCGCCGGGGCAGCTGGGGCAGTCGCCGCTTGCGCTGTTGTGCTTGCGCTGCAGCCGCCGACCGTCTGTGTGATGATGCATGCATTGTTGCCGCCGCTATGCCACCGCCCGTGGATGCGTCGCCGTCGCCTCGCGGGCCGTCGCCTCCCGCGGACAACCGCCGCGCTGTCGCCATCGCTTTCGGCGGGTAGCCGCCGCCGTCGCCTATCCGGTTTTTGCGGGTGGAGATAGGCCGAATGCTCCTAGGGTTAGGGTTGTTCCCTTCTTTTGTCTCGGCGGCGCGGGATGTGGACCGTCCGATCAATCGGACGGCCGTGATGCGCAAGGGCGGGATCGTGGGCCATTGTTGGTAGGACGGTGATGGCCAAGCCAAGACTTTTGTTTTGGGTATATTCTATTTTTTTGGCTGTTGTTTCTTTTTGGGCCTAGCAGCGCATAATATATATATAGTAATATTTTCATGTATTTATAGTACATCTTATGTATATTTTATGATTATTTGATGTATCTCATGAAAATATTACTAAATAATGTTTTTGAGCCGCTGAAAATTATTATGTTATTATTTCCGCTGCCTAATGTTCTTTCTCTAATTAAATGAAACCAACGAGAAATTTAATTAGAGAGATATGTTTATTTTTATCATGCTATTACTCTTTGACCAACGTTAATTGTAATTGCATGATATCAATTATGTTTATTATGTTTATTTTTCATGCTATTACCTTTTGACCAACGTTAATTGTAATTGCATGATTCATTATGTTTGTTATGTTTTCTTTTCACATGCTATTACCTTTTGACCAACGTTAATTGTAATTGCATGTGTATGAATATGTTAAATTTTTCGTTTACGCCCAGCGGTGATGCGAAAAATTCTTATGAGCATGTTGTTAATCATACCAACGTAAGATTAATTTTTCATGCAAATTAATTATCGCTTTGCTAATGTAAATTTTATAATTTTTCACCGCTTACATTTCGCTCATGTTAATGCAATTGAGCCACTTAATGGTAGTAACTTTCAGAAATGGAAGTTTACGCTTATGACGACTTTTCAGCTCTTGGATCTGGACTACGCGTTCGATTCGATGAGCCTGTCGCCCTCTTGAAGGGAGGACAATTATGATGACAAAATGAAGGAATATAAAACTAATGTTGAGAAGTGGGAGCGGTCTAACCGTGTTTCACTTCTTTGTGATGAAAAACTCCATCGGTGAGGCCATAAGGGAGCAATCCACGAAAAGGAAAGGGTAAAGGACTATTTGTCCTCCATCGAGGATCACTTTAAAGGGTCCTCTAAAGTTTATGCTACCACACTGATGCACAGGCTCATGAACACCAAATACAATGGTACTGGAAATGTTCGTGAGCACATTATGACAATAATCAATATTGCTGCCAGACTTAAGACAATGGACATGGCTATTTCTGATGGTTTTGTTGTTCATTACATTATGATGTCTCTTCCCAAGCAATTTGAAGCTTTCAAGGTGAACTACAACACCATTAAGGACAAGTGGACCATGAGCGAGTTGATCGCTAATGTTTCACAGGAGGAAGAGAGGCTCAAGGCTGAGGGGGCTACTGATTTTGTAAATCAAGTCAGCTCCTCAAATACAACTGGTCCCTCTAGAAATAGAGGTGGCTATAAAGGAAAGGGAAAGAAGGAGCAAGCATATTCCCTTATAAGAAGCCACAAGCATCCACAGCACCCTAAAGCGCCTAAAAACGCTTGTGTCCCGGAAGCTCAAGTGGACGAGAAGAAAAGTGATGAGTGCCATTTTGTCGGGTCAAAGGACCACTTCAAAGATAAGCATCCGGATGGCTAAAATGGCTCGCCAAGAAAGGTACTTATGAAATTACTTTTGTTGATGAAGCATTTTATCTTGATTTTCCTATAAATTCTTGGTGGATTGATTACGGTGCCATTGTGCATGTTACGAATTCCTTGAGGATTCCATATGTTGACAAGTCTCGAGAGGAAAGAAGCCTAAGAGTGGCTAATGGGATGGAAGCCAAAATTGAAGCTATTGGATTTGTTTCTTTAGTTTTGAATAATGGCTTTGTAATGAAACTTAATGATGTTCTTTATGTTCCTCCATGAGAAGAAACTTAATTTCGTTTCATTATTAGATAATGATGGATATTCTTGTAATTTTGGACACGGAAAGTGTTTAGTTTATTTCAATAATGATAATGTTGGTCGTGCCATCAGACACGACAAGCTTTACATGTTGTCTCTGCAAGATTCTCTTATATCCATGAATGTATGTGATGTGAATAAAAAGCGCAAGCGAATCGATGAGACTTCGTCGAAATTGTGGCACTGTCGTTTGGGCCACATTTCGAGGAGGAGAATTGAACGTCTCATTAAAGAAGAAATTCTTCACCCTTTAGATTTTAGTGATTCGGATGATCATTGCCTTGATTGCATCAAAGGCAAGTATGTAAAGAAAATAAAGAAAGGTGCTACTCGAAGCACAGGGATTTTGGAATTAATTCACACTGACATATGTGGTCCTTTCCCTGTGACATCAGTAGATGGTTATGATTCTTTTATTACGTTCACTGATGATTACTCACGTTACGGCTATATCTATCCTATTAAAGAGAGATCGGAAGCACTTGATAAATTTAAAATATTTAAGGCTGAAGTTGAAAATCAGCACAGTCTAAAGATTAAAGTAGTGCGCTCGGATCGTGGGGGAGAGTATTATGGGCGACATGCAACTTATGGACAGATTCCTGGTCCTTTTGCCAGGTTCTTACAGGAAAATGGCATAGTCGCTCAATACTCAATGCCCGGAGATCCTCAAGAAATGGAGTAGCGGAAAGAAGAAACCGTACTCTTATGGATATGGTTCAAGTATGTTGAGCTACTCCACTTTGCCTGTAGTTATGGATGGAAGCATTAAAACCATTGTACACATACTCAATCGGGTTCCCAAGAATCGGTCGAAAACACCCTATGAATTATGGATGGGAGAAAACCAAGTTTGAACTACCTCCATGTGTGGGGTTGTGCGGTAGAAGCTAAAGTATTTAACCCACAAATTGGGAAATTAGATCCCAAGACGTGAGTTGCCATTTCATTAGCTACCCTGACAGATCTCAAGGGTACCGATTCTATTGTCCAGATCGTACCACAAAATTTGTAGAAACAAGGCACGCTGTGTTCTTGGAAAATGATGGCATTAGTAGTGATTTGGAGCCTAGGAAAATTGACCTTGAGGAGAAGCGGATGTATGTTGCTTCGCCGCTAATCCGATGATTGATTTTCCTATGCCCCAAATGGTTGTGCCTACGCTGATCCTGTAGTTGCAACTCTGTTGCGTCTCCGATTGATTCGTGGTTATTCCTTCGTTGAGGGCTCGAAAACACAAGTGTCATACCTAATGATGAGTATTCACGACCCTCGTGACAATTAATGAACAACCTAATGAGCACGCTAATGTACCGCGGGAGATCGAGCAGTGAGGAGATCTGCTATCCCAAGTGATTATGAGGTTTACTTGAATGAAGATGATCTTGGGAAGGAGGATGATCCTAGCTCTTATAAAGAAGCTATGAAAAGTAAAGATTCATCTAAGTGGCTAGATGCCATGAAAGATGAAATTAAGTCTATGGGCGATAACGATGTATGGGACTTAGTAGAAATTCCTAACGAGCCAAAACAGTAGGCTGCAAATGGGTCTACAAAACAAAGCGTGACTCCAAAGGGAATATCGAAAGGTTTAAGGCGAGACTTGTAGCAAAAGGATTTACACAAAGAGAAGGTATTGACTATAATGAAACCTTTTCTCCTGTCTCGACTAAAGATTCATTTAGAATCATAATGGCACTCACAGCACATTTTGATTTAGAATTGCACCAAATGGACGTTAAGACTGCATTCCTAAATGGAGACTTGTATGAGGACGTTTACATGACACAACCGGAAGGTTTTGTTTTGGAAGACGAGAAACATTTGGGATGCAAACTAAAGAAATCCATATATGGCCTGAAGCAAGCTTCTAGGCAATTTTACCTTAAGTTCGATGAAGTCATAAGGAATTTTGGATTTAAGGAGAATGATGTTGATAATTGCACATATGTTAAGTTCAGGGGGAGTAATTACACCTTCTTAATCCTTTATGTGGACGATATATTATTAGCCAGCAGCAGTGTGGACATGCTGCGGGAAACTAAAAGATTTCTCTCGTCTAATTTTGACATGAAGGATCTCGGTGAAGCATCTTATGTTCTTGGTATTGAAATTCACCGAGATAGGTCCAAAGGAATATTAGGTTTATCACAAAAGGCATACATTGACAGAGTACTAAAGAGATACAATATGCATAAATGCTCTGCCTCACCTGCTCCTATTGTTAAGGGCGATAAGTTTGGGAAATTTCAATGCCCAAAGAATGACTATGAATCTGATCAGATGAAGGATGTACCTTACGCCTCATTGTCGGAAGTATTATGTATGCTCAAGTATGTACACGCCCGATTTAGCTTTTGTTACCGGATGCTTGCGAGATATCAATCAAATCCGGACCGGACCACCGGAAAGCCGTTAAGAAAGTCTGCGCTATATGCAAGGCACTAAAGGTCACATGCTCACATATAGGAAAAGCGATAACCTTGAGGTTGTCGGTTATTCGATGCTGATTTTATGGGTGTAAAGACACTAAGAAGTCCACATCGGGTTATATTTTCACCCTCGCAGAGCAGCAATTTCATGGAAAAGTGTAAAGCAAACACTCATCGCATCGTCGACAATGCAGCTGAATTTGTAGCATGTTATGAGGCTACAGGGCAGTCAGTATGGCTTAAGAACTTTATCCGGGATTGAGAGTGGTAGAGCATTTCTAGACCACTCATTTTGTCTCGTGATAATCAACCCGCAGCTTTTCTATTCGAGTAACAACAAGTCGAGTGCGGTTGCCAAGCACATTGACATAAAGTATCATGTTGTGAAAGATAGAGTCCAGGATCAAACAATTAAGATTGAGCATATTGGAACTAAATTTATGCTTATGGATCCGCTCACAAAAGGCTTACCACCCAATATTTTTTGTAATCATGTTGCCGGCATGGGTTTATTGGAGAGCCTGTGATCCTGGAATAAGAGGACCATATAAAGTAACCAACTCCCATAAAGTATTATGTTATCCGATCGATATAAAATGGAGCACTATAAGTCCTGATGTCCAACGGTACTTAATTGACTGTTGTGACGCATTGCTTTGGTGTGAACTTTTATTGAGAGAGGGCTTATGATGTTTTGCCTTATGATCAAGGGGGAGAATGTTGGATATTGATCTAAGGCCAAAACGGCCGTGGCTGAAAAGGAGGGGACGTGGGGAAACCCACGTTTTCGTCTTCTTCGCTACGATCGGGGTGCCTAACCAACTCATGGTTACGGTCCCCGTTACAACAAGCCGCTATATTTAGTAGGGTCCGCCTCTCCGGTGGATCGCTCCCGCTTCCGTGAGAGCAAAACCCCGCACAATCCCTAACGTGACCCGATCTACTAAGTGCTGTTGGCAACGGGAAGGCCGCCACCACTGCAGGACGTCGGCCGGCGAACCTCTGAACCGCGAGCTCTCCGGACGATCTTCACCGAGTCTTCCTCACGCCTGCATCACGCAGGCACGGGTCTTCGCTCAATGGCGTTCATCGGCGACCGTAAGTCTTCTCCAATCTAATGCTCCTAGGTGTTCTAGTGCTAGAGCTGCAGTACATGTATCTACATCAACCACTGAGTTCTCAAATGCCGTGAAGATTGTCCTTACCCTCTGCACTTCTTCCTCTAATCTGAGAAAATCATTAGCATGGTCTATAATTTCTAGGATGTTACAGACGACAAGGAAGAGAGTGGTTAATTAGGAGGCGGCGGCGACAGAAGGTGAAGATGTGGAGAGAAGGCGGTGGGGAAGATGGCACGGAGACAGCAGTGGCAAGAAAGGGGCTTCCCGGAGGGTCGCCGGCGAGGCGGCGGGGTGGTGGAGCGCTCGGTGGTGGCGGGGCTGTGGAGAGTGGGGGCGGCATTAGGGTTTTTGGGATGTATACAGGGAGAGGGCAATGGATCTAGATAGTTGCCACCGAACGGTAAAAAAGATCGATTTGTGGGCTTAAAATCATTCAACCGACACATAGACGTTCCCTAAAAGTTTCCATTGTATATAATACACTAGTTTTCTGCACAGGCAGGAGGAACATTGAGGATCGACGGACGCATCACAAAAATTTCTATGTCGATCACCGGTTACTTCGAGTACATGACCTCCAACGAATCAATCTGTCGTTCGTGTCGCCGATCAGACCTGAATGACTCGCGCGGTGACCTGCATTGTGCATAGCGCGATCGACTGGACCTTTCCTTACAGCATGTGCTGGAAACAATCAGGGGCTCAGGGCAAACAAAGAAATAATTGGCCCTGACCAATACTTGTACTAACATAGCTGCAACGTCACCAATTCACCATGCAATTTAGTCAGATCATCATCATCATCAAGTGCTTTTGATGATGGCGTAGCTGGATCAATCGTTGGTTCCTGAATATACGCTCTGCCTAGCTACTTGATCCGGGTCGAGCTGCGTAAGGAACATCCAGAAGTTGCCATAAAGATTCAGAGAAGAGACGACCGACGACCAAGTTTTCACATGCAAACAGACAGGGTAAAACACTAGCATCAAATTAACACTGTGTATCCAGTGGTGTACACATTATAGGCTAGCACCATTGGTGTCAGGAGATGGGCAGGTGCATCCATGGGATGGACAGAGGAGAAAGAAAAGATAACTGATTCTTTTTTTTTTTTGCTTCCAAAAGCATATGATAGCCCCTTTATATAGATGAGCTCCCTCTAATAGGTAGAATTCAATCTCAACCACATCTCTAACAAATAAAAACTAATATCATATCTCCAATCATATCTCTAACAAATAAAAACTAATATCTAACTTCCTAATAATAAACCAGTTGGGCCTGAGGCCCACGCCTATGACATTACACCCCTCCTGGACATACAGCTCGTCCTCGAGCTGCTAGGTGATGGCCATGGTTACAGTTCCACGTTGACGAAGTGTAGCACATTCGGTTAAACGGTGCCTGCAAAGGAAGACAATTTTTTCTTTTTGTCTAAACAAGCCGTAGTCAGTTACAAAACTAACCGACGAGATATCCCAAGAGGCCAAGACTTGACCGAAGAAAAGGGGCGGCGGCTCTGGCGGCTTCGGCAGTGGCGGCTTCAACGACCGAAGGGTGGCGGCTCCGACTCCGACGGCTTGACTCCGGTGACTCGTTGGTCGGAGCGACGACCCTGCAAGTGGCAGGGGTCTTCTTTGCGGTCGGGCGGAGCCGCACGGTCAGGAGCAGCGGCGGCGATGACAGGTGGAGAGCATCGATGGCAATCGGCTCTAGAGCAGATCGGGAGCAGATTGGGAGGCGGCGGCCTTACGGGCGAGTAAGGCAGAGAGCTCCGACACTGACTGGCTTCAGGGTAGATCGAGAGGTGGCCTCACCAGTGGCGGAAAACCTAGATCCAAGCAAGCGGCCACGGGGAAGCCCTGATCCAGCAGATCTAGTGGCGGGGTCCAGCGCGGGGGCTCGCGAGTGCGCGGTGGCGGCGGCGCTGTAGGAGGTGGCCGGATCCTAGCTGGGGGCGTGGCGAAGAGGGCCGGCACGTCGAAGAACACCGTTTCGCCCTAAGCGGAAGACGGTGCCATCAGCGTTGGCTCTAGCGCCACCGGCTGGGGCGTTGGCTTGTTGTCGTGGCAGACGTTAATGATGCGTGAGGAGAGTGGGCTGCAGGGCGCGGGTGCATTGAGGAGGAGCATGTCGGCGGCGGAGTCCTACTTGGGGACGTTGAGCGAGTCATTGATGTGGTGGAAAAGGTTGCCACACGTCGCCTCCAGGAGGCTCTGCTCCCTCATCTTCTTCTTTGCCATGAGTTCTTCCTTGACATCCATCGCAAGCCTTATGCAGTCTTAGATTCCAGAGTGGATCTCAGCGTAGAAGCCTCTCATGGCCTTGATTTCTTCGGCATCGGAAGCTATGGTGAGTGGCTCTGATACCAAATTGTTATGGGCTAGCACCATTGGTGGTGCGCCCAGGGGATGGGCAGAGGTGGAAGAAAAGGTAATTGATTTTTTTCTTGCTTCCAAAAGCATGCGGCAACCTCTTTATATAGATGAGCTCTCACTAATAGATAAAATCTAATCTAAACCATATATCTAACAAATAGAAACTAATATCATATCTGTAACAAATAGAAACTAATCTCTAACTTCCTAATAATAAACCGGTTGGACCTAAGCCCAAGCCCATGACAGTATGCACACAGAGCTTGAAATTCTTTATGATTGGTCAGGAGCAACAACTCTAGCGGAAGACTGAAGTACATGACCAGGTCAAGGTGTCGCTCGGTTGGGCTGAAATAAGCTGGTTTATGGCTGAAATTACACTGTAGCTGGCTGAAATTACACTGCATCTGATGGTGGCTTATTTGGTGTAACTAAATTTAAAAAATTGAAAAATAAAAACAGGTTAACCCATCACGAACGATGCAATTAAATACGGGAAAAAAGAACCGGCAAAAAAGCTAAAAAACAAAAAGGCAGAAAACGACGAAATTTAGAAATAGTAAAAAATAAGTCAGAAACCAGAAGTTCAAATCGAAATGAGCGGAGTGTGTCCAAGACGATTCTTCCTTGTGGAGCACATAATAGGACAACCCTATCATGCATGACTGGAGAGTGATCGGTCTTCTCCCGGTTTGGCGAGGAAAACACTACCGGTTTGGCGAGGTAAACCCTATCACGCATGACCGTAAGAAAACCCTACCACCAATTTGGCGAGGAAAACGCTCCCGGTTTGAACCGATGGATTCATCAGTTGATTCATTCAGCCCTGAATAAGACCTGTCTTTTCTCTCTCCACTGACTGGAGAGTGATTGGTCAACGCGTCTGTAAATTGTACGTACGTCTTTGTTGGCCAAATCTGCACGCTCGCAACAGCAGCTTCAGAGAAGAGAACGACGCGTTTTTTCAAGGAAAAACGCTGAGGTCCTCGTCTCCCATCTCTCGAGTTGTGTTCGTATGGATTCAATGCAAGATGCCATGTCCATTTCTTGAATTTATTCTTCTTCCTGGATCGATCCAGAGAGACCCTGCGACTGTACTGTACAGTTAATGGGCACTTGGAACTCTACTATTAGCAGAGCATCTGGTACATACACCGTACAGGACTACAGGTTCAGAAATCAGTGGCGTCACCATCCGGTGGATGATGATGGCCTGTTGGTCTTTTCCTTGTATAAATTTAAATGTTTGGCCGTAGACATTTGAATTGAGTTTAGCCAGATTATTCTACCATGGGAGACTTGATTTCTTGCTTGTTCTGGCCTAGCACGAACGGTTCATGCAGACAGAAAACGTATATGGTCATGTCGTGTGTTCGTACCAATGTTTTAGCTTCTATCTTCAAGGGTCAGGTCAGGTTTGTTCTGGTCTAACACGTACGATTCATGCAGACAAAAAAAAAAGCATTACTCGACCGTACATCTTTTTTCGCTCAACCTTCAAGGCTGACTTCAAAGTTCAAACAGTCCACACAACGATTCAAGGACGCTTCAGATACAGATACACCGCACAAACACAAATGTGTATAGAATACTTCTTCCATACATCCAGTGGAGCTCTGTTCTGCTCCAGAGGACTGGCAGGTGTCAGGAAACATGTAACTTTGGAGCCTAGTTCCAATCAAATGGACAAGCTGTGATTTTTTTTCTTTTTAAGCTCCAGAGGACATTCAGACATCAAATACATCAGCTCCAGAGGACATTCCGACATCAAACACATTCACTGACTGTTGTCCTGCTTGTATTGTATCATGAGGATTGGAAGCTTTGTCATCTCAGGAGGAATAGATTTATTATAACATCTCTGAATAAAGTTTCCACAGAAACTGCCATAGAAGTTGAGGAATGGATTCACAACATATTCAATGACAAATTGAAACGCCACGATCTTCCTGTGAACCATCTTTACAGGCTACGACACCATAAAGTTCAAAACTTTTTCTAACATATCATAACATCATAGCACTGAACCACAGCAGAGCGTTAGAACCTATACCACCGGAAGTGCCAAAAAAAAAACAGAAAAAATCGATGACAAACACGAAGATCACATGACCACAGAAAGTAGATCTGGGTCAGCAAGAGCACAACATTTAGTAATATCCGAATGGGGCTCCAATTTTTCTGTCTGCATGCATTGATTCCCAAAAATAATTCGGCCCATGCTGCATAACCCATAATACTATCATCATACCTGATAATCACCAATGTGATTACAGCAACAGTAACTATTGCGAACATCAGTGTTGCAATCATGTACAGCGCTGATAGTAAGTTGAAACTCTGCAAAGAGAGAATGGATACAAGGAGAAAGCCAGAAATATACGCCATAATGTCTAAATACATCATAATTGGCCAGAATTGGAAGCAACCAAGGTATGCTCATGAACATATCCCTTTGAGTTTTTCTCACAAATGGCAATCAAATCATTACAAATTGACACCAAAACTCCGAGATAAAGTAAGCAGTTGGCCATCTATGAGATGGTTCGACCACACTAAAATCACATATGTTTTATTATGAGTTGATCGCTGAGGAACAGCAGTACTCCCAGTTTCCTACTCGGTGAAGTAATAATATAATGGAAGTAAGCATCGTATGCTGTTTATTATGTAATAAAAATATCAGTTGGACTGGTCCAACAAAAGTATGAGCTGGACATCACACATGCTCATTAAATAAGTTATGGTCATCAGCAATACATAAAGGAGGACACATTGCATATTCAAAGCAGTTGGGTTTCATAATGTAGAGCCCACAGGGCAAACATCTCGATGATCCAATTGTACAATGGAATCAAATAAAGGAAGATCAGTGGATCAAATCTTGAAAGGGATATCAAATTGTTAGACATAATGATAGTGTTACTTTCAGCACGCAGAAGGTGAAAGCAATATGTATAAGGTCAGCATCAGTTCTATTAACAACCAAAGTATGGGACCTAACATTGGAGTAAAACAATGCATCTGCATGGTGGGTTGCCTTCTAAAAAGAACAGTTCCTGTGATTTGATATTTCAGACGCAAAGTCCTAAATCGAGTATAATTCATAGAAGAACATAAAATAGAACCCATTACACAGAGATCTGCATCTTTGGTGGGGCATCTATGAAGACAACAAATACAGAATGACCTTTCAAACAACAAACATTGTTTAGTTTATAATCTGCAATAACTGATCAGTATCCAAAATGGGCAAATTCACAAAAGATGGCCACTATATCATAACCTATCTCAGTAACAATGGGTAGTCATGTTCTTGGGTTAATATCCTTCTAGAGACAATTCAGCACAAATCAATCATGCATCATTTAATTATTTTTTGATGGTACTACTGTTGCCATTAACAGAAAAACCAACAAACCATATTGTACAGCACACTAGTAACAATTCTTAACACACAAACTTTTTGACAAATTAGCTTTCATCATTAAAAAGGCATCATATTTTGAAATGACCGAACCAAACAACTTAATTCCAAAGGACAACATAGCAAAGACATGTGAGCTGTATCTTGATGGAGATAATCCAAGGACCTTGTGCCATTGAGGTATCACTGAATTTAAATTAATGGACCATTTCATTAGTAACACTGTGGTAGTGCAGTGGTGGTCCTTGTACCTAAACTGAAGAGTGAAAAGGCAATGGAATGCCTTGAAAGAATTGAGGACAGGTGTATGGTGAATACCTTCTTTTATATCTGGTCCTGGACAAGTCCCAAGAGCAGATGATTCCAAGATAGTACTAGGATGCTATGTAGTGGTTCCAAAATTAAATTAATTTTGGAGAAAGTACACCAAACACTGGTGTAAAGGTTCCCAAGGAATCTGAAATTATCCTTCAAGTTGCATTTGTTCTTATTGAGATGAACTTTGAAAAATAATTTTTTTCCTATATCAACTCAAATCTGTTTGACCTACAAGCTACTTGCCTCCAACCTCCACATGAACACAATCATTGCTAGCAAATAGAACACGAAAACAAAGACAATATTCATGTATACCTCCATTGTTAGGTTTCCGTGTGACCTTGATCAGAATGTATTAACTTGATTCCCAGCTAAAACTAGAATCAGAGACAAAAATGACTACTAGCAGTCCGTATAACAGTTTATTGTTACCACTTTTGATAAGCTCCTAACAAGGAGATAAAGTTTGCACCTTGGAGGTACATAGCACAAATACTTCAAAACCTTTACTCAACTTCCACCACCCTAAACTACGATGCAGCCAATACTATATACAGATTGTATTACTAAGCTGACTTTTGCACACCATTAGCTAGAACTGAAAACATGCTATGGCATTCCTTTGCCCTGAATTTCACAAAATATATCATTAACAGTAAAAGACTAAACACAAGCCTATGAAATTCCTTTACTCATAATATGACATAACAACACAAGTTCAACAATTCCTAACAATCACTATCCCTGCACCCAAAACACGTGTTCCCTAAGGCGCCTCCTAGGTCCCTAAGGTGGCCACCTAGCCCACCTAGGCGGCGCCTAGGCGCCACCCTCCCGCCTTGTCTTGCCCATCTAGCTGATTTTTCCTCCCTAGCGATTAGGCGCTAGGCACCGGTCTACCCGACTAGCACCTAGCGTCTTACACAACCAACAAATAAATCAATTTCAGATTTTAGAGACCCATTCTCTGCATCAATCACAACAAGAAGCTCGCACCTTCAAGGTGATTAGCACGAAGCACGTAGCTAAACTGACATAATGCCTTGCCTCTATAAGAAACAACATTTCGTATACCACCCGATCACTAATGCCTTGCCTCTATACCGAAACCCAAAGCTTTCAGCTTTTTTTAGATAAAATTATAAACTTTCTCAGGAAACACAGCGTACGAATTAACAAATATAAGGACCAAAATTTTCATGTGTGTGTGTGTGTGTGTGTGTGTGATGGAATAGAACTGTTATTATGCCGTGTTATACTCCTCGCTCACCCATCTCACCACATTTCATTTTTTTTCCCATCCCCTTCTCCTCAGGGGAAGAGAAGAAATAAAAATGGCCGGAAACACAGGGGACGAAACGAAGGGGAAAAAAATAAAATAACAAAGTCAAAATTTGATCGCGAAAGCGACGAGACGACTCGCTTCCGCCTCTCAGTCGAGGAAGCCGGTGCGGCGCAGGACGGCGTTGCGGAGGCGGTGGAGGTCGCGGCCCTTGAGCGTCCTACCGGCGCCCTCCAGCACCGAGCTGTGCGCCCCGGCGCGCCGCGCGACGATCTCGTGCGGCGGCACCATGGCGTCCCCGTCCTCCCCGCCCACGGCCTGGGCCCACCTCCCCTCCTCGCCGCCCCCTCCGACGGTATCCGCACCGGGGCCGACCTCGCCGCCATCAAGTGGGTCAACGCGGCGGTCTCCGGGACGGGCCGGTCCCCGGATCGGACGGTGGGACCCGCGCTTCTTCTTCTTCTTCTTGTACTCCTCGTCAGGTAGCGCGGCAAGGAGGCCGGGAGCGGAGGAAGCGGGCCAGAGGACGTCGAGCTCAAGGAGGTCGCCGTCAGCGGCCGCGGCAGCGGCGTGGGCGGGGGTTGGTTTCGGGGGGCGGAAGAGCAGGAGGCGGTCCATCGTGGCGCTCCGGGGATCACCAGTACGGCGGATCTCCGGCGAGGTGGCGGCGCTCCGGCATCGGAGGCCGGGAAAAGAGGTGGGTCGGGCGTGAACGAGGGGACACGATACCGGCCAGGGGAGGCGGGCGCGGCGGACTAGTTATACGAAGGCCCAAGGGTTGTTGCATTTTAGCCCTTAGGTTATTTTATAAATTTAATAAATAATTTTCGAGCAATGTAAGGCAATGTTTGCAAAAGCCGCTCCATCTCTCCAATCTCATCCACTTTTCTGTTGCATCACGGGCGCCAGGGCCATACGTGCGTGCATCTAGCCATGGACCATGGCCCATGTCGACAACTCGCGAGGAAATCGCATATTTTTAAAAATCAAAGTAATACATATCTTTCTATTTTTCATGCATTCTTTCTTTCTTTTTTCTTGTGTGTGCCTGTGTTTGCTTTTTCTTTCTTTCTTTCTTTCTTTTTCCATGTAATGTTGCTGCACACAAGGATTATCTTCTTTTTTAGAAAAATTCAAAGTAACACATATCTTTACGTAGTAACATCTAATAGTCGTTAGTTTAGTTTTAATTAAGATCTACTAAATTGAGGCCTAGATGTTTTGTTTTTTTAGAATTTCTAGCCTAATTTTTCTTTTAACAATAACATCCAATGACCTACATAGAACAACTTTGGTTAGATTAACGGCTAGAAGTTTTTCTTGCTTGTGAGATTTTTTTTTGATAATTATACTTCCTCAGTTCTTTTTAAAGTGACACCCTAGAATCTATGCTATTAAACTTTCTAAACTTTGACCATTAATATGTTTAAAGCTATCTATATTGGCCATATGAAAATTGTATCATTAGATTTATCATTAAAATACTTTCATAATATTATTGTCGATGTTTTAATATCGATCTTACGTAAGTCAATTGGAGATAGACCCATCGTAGGAATTTCCATAACCACAGAGTGGTTGCAGTAAAACTTACGACTACATAGTCGTAGAAAGACTTACAACTATGGGATAGTCGTAGTAAGACTTACGACTATGTAGTCGTAGAAGGACTTACGACCATATGGGTAGTTGCAGTAAGACTTACGACTATGCGGTCGTAGAAGAACTCACGACTATATGGTCGTAGAAGTGCTTACGACCATCCTGCCATATTTTCCTCTTATCGATAAGGGGTATATTCAAGGAACATAATGACGTAACAATTTGAGGATTATTCTATCCTCGTCATCTAGCCCCAACTTCAAGTGAAAATAACTTATTCGATTAAGTATGGTCGTAGATAAAGAGTAGTCAAAAGCAACACCTTCTTGACCCTTATCGACTAGGAATTGGCTTGGTCGGCTTGGTAATTTCGCTTGAGTTGTGAAAACAGAAAGATATCGGACAGAGAAAATGTAATCGATTTCCCTCAAGTTGTCCGTTGAATCGGTTCCCAAAGCAAATGTTCGGTTCCCGAAGCAAACATTCAGTTCTCGAGAGAAGTAACCGATGCATTGGTTATAAAGACTTATCAGGGTGACTTTTTATTTTCATTTTCCCCATTTGCTCCAACTTGTTCGAGCTCTCCGCCTCCAATCAATCTCCAATCTCGCATAAATCCCTTCCAATCTCTCAAAAGAATGACTGAGTCTTCATCAACCTAGGCTGAATTAGAGATGGATCATGCTAACATAAAGGCATTGGAGGCTGCGGAGAAGATTCTGCCACAGCGGTTCATTAGATGGATTGAAGCCACCGGGCAATGCTGGCCATCCGGATAGATCTGAGAGATTCCGGTGTTCCAAGCGTATTATGAGTGTGGTTTCCATCTTCCTGGTCATCCCTTCTTGATGCCCGTTCTTGAGTATTTCGGGATCGAGTTGATGAACTTGGTTCCCAATTCGATCACGATGCTCAGCGTCTTCATATACCTATGCGAGGCATTAGTTAAAATTTTTAAGTAAACTCTAAATTTTGAACCAAAATTCATCAATTTTGTAATTTGTTAGACCCACAGAGAAAATCGAAATTCCACCGAAACTATTTCCCTGGCCAGGAACCATGCAGCCAATGACATCATCGTCCGAAAGGATTTCCGTTTGCTCGATGCTTACGGTGAATCGGTATCTTGTTAGATCCGGTGACAAGCTATGGATGATCATGGATCATCCCTAGAGTAGGCAGTTCCACCAAGGTGTGTGTACCATATATATTCCAGATCAGGGACAGAGCTACACCTCAGATAGTATAAACTCTAGACTGGAGTATAAAAATATCTAATGTATAGTCCGAATAAATTCAGTTCAGTTTAGGTAATATTTTTATGATCCAACCCAGATAGCCTAGATGATTCTACCACTAAACTCGGGACATAACTAAATTTTAACTCCGCCGCTGTTCCAGATGTCTCAGGCAGGTTTCAGGATGTCTCGCGATGGTTGGAGGTGAAGAACTTGGGCAACTAGATTCTCTTTGTTAGCAAATATTGTTCCAGGGCCTTCCACACATCGGATTTCGGCCATAATGTTCAAGGGAATCGTATTTTTTTTTGTTACTGTGGCGTGTTTGATTTGAGGGGCGGAACTATGGATCCAATGAACATGAGTGGATGGTGCGACGGAAGTCAACTGAGAGGAACAATATGTTCTGATTTTCCTTCTTTTCTGTTCTCTTTTTGGCAAGGAATGTTTCTGATTTTCTTGACCAGACAGTGCGTTGTTTCTAAGCTTCATACTTGAAAATTGAGATGTTCCCTCTTGTTAGCTTTTGTCTACTGCTAACAGCATTTCGGATATTCAGCTTCTTGTGCATGATCTATGGAGACAATAAATATTTTGCAAGCAAATACTCCCTTCGATCATAAATATATCACTTTGGATATCAGCACGGTTCCTAAAACATAATTTTGACAATTATTTTATAGTGTAATATATTTATAAACCCAAATAAAATTATAATATTACAAAAGTATTTTCAAGATAAATATATGCATATGATTTTCATATATATATATATATATATAATTTAAATATTTAAAAAGATATCGATAATCCAAATTTTAAAAGTTTTGCTATATGTATTCTGAAATAACGTATATTTCTAACTGAGTTTTTGGTTGAAATGGCCATAATTGATGCGGGATTAGTAAACATAGCACTCATCACGTAGAATTTGCAAAAAAAAAAAGACATTTGCCACACGGTCGTCATGCGGCATTAACCTTCGGCCGATACGTGACAGAGTTCCACACGGTCACCATGCGGCACTAACCTACCGTGCGGCACTCCGCCACGTGTCGGCCGAACGTTAATGCCGTATAGTGACCGCAATTGCGACGAGGTGCTTTTGCTAATTTTGTAATTACGACAATAATTCACGAGCATACCATTTTGCTAATCCCAAGTCAATCGGTATAAATGAAGTCGATAAAATATGTACTACCATTTCTTAAAAATAACTCTTTGTGACTTAAGGAAGTGATGGTGTATATCACAAGGCATTTAATGTGGTTTTGAAGTAGATGATGGGTCTATTTTTTTAATTGCGGCTGATAGATTATACCTGTGGTTGATGATTTTACCTTTAGAGAGAGCACTTGTGGGAACGAATCGAATGTTAATAAACCGATGAGCTAATTTGAAAAGGCTGTAATGGTGAACCGCTTCAAAACGATAATGAAGAAGTTGTCACGTTTGTTGGTTCAAGAGAAACCATAAGTCATAAGCTAAAAAACGAGGCCTTTTGCAAGGGGGTGCGACCTAGATGTCATCATGAGAAAGGTCGAGTGTACCCCTGATGAGTTTACATATACTATATCCGATCACAAATATGGGCCTGTTCTTCAAGTCACATCCGATTAAACATTTGAAATTTTAACTATCAATAACTTTTAAGCGGAGTATTTTCTCAAGACGGGATACAAGTTAAACGTAGTACACGTTAAAGCTTAATATCTCGACCAAAAAAGTGAGTATCGATCCTCCGTAATTTCGTAAAATTCAAAATAGCCAAAAGCCATTGGATTTTATAAGGCCCTATATATCATTTTGAGATACATCCAGTTAAAGTTTTGAAATTTTAGCTATCGATATATTTTTAAATATTTAGATTAGATATATAAAAATCATATATATAGATTTGTCTTGAAAAATACTTTCGTAATATTATAGTTTTATTGGGTTTTACAAATATTATTTAGTGGTTAAAGTTACGTTTTAAGAATCATATCATGTCTAAAAAGATATGTATTTGTGACTAGAGGAGTACTACCCTTATCATTGCTATGCTAAACAAGGTAACATAAATGGAGCTAGCACTAAGGCTAAGTATTACGTGATATGATAAACCAATTGTTCTTACGTACTCATCGTTAATAAATGTATACTGCAAGGTTGGTGATAAGACACTGAAGGTTTACTTGCAAATATGCATCTGAAGGTGTGTCCCTTTCCCAATGGGATAACTTATATTATTCTAATTGGTAGTCTGTTAAAAAAATTAACTGCAGTAGCTCTGTTAAGATGCATGATAATGGTGCCCTTTTAGACGTACTCGAGACTGGTTTGGGAAAGATGGCATCGAGGGAATTCAGCATACAATACTACTATCTTCAGCCTGTGCAGACATAACATGCTCTAGAACGCGTTGGACCTAAAAATAAGATGGCTAACAAAGGCTACTCACCGGACTATGTAGCAAAGTCAATTAATTGTAGATCCTTAAAACAAATGGAGCACAGATTTGCTAGTTCTTGACTCATGGCGTGTCTGGCATTTGCAAATTTGGGATAACAATTATTTGGTTTTCGACTTCAGCAAGTAGAGATAGAAAGAACAGAATGGTTTAACACCAACAGGAAATTTCCTCCAGCACTGAAATCTGGGTAGTGCTATTAGCACGACAAAATCTCCAATAGAGATGATCTCCCCTGAAGGTATATTATCTTGATATCCATATTCATATGAGTTCAGACAATGCTTGAATCTCCAGTGACAATTTTTTTCCTGAATTGCTGAGTATCCCCTGGTAACCATTTAAAATTTTCACTCTTGGACATGCGAAACTGCTAAAATTCCTTTATCAGAACTCTTTGTAAATTTGCCAAAAAAAAATGCTTTGCATAGTTTCAGTGTATTGTTTCTGCCGTTTATATGTTACGCATTTGTATGCTGTAGTGGTGCTACCTATGATGCCCATGGCATTTGCATTTTGTATGCTGTACTGGTGCTACCTATGATGCCCATGGTTCCAACTTCCTAGCATAATGTGCACTTTGAACAAGCAGTTTATGTATCATCTAGGTTAGGGCCATATGTGGGATCTATTATTCTTAATTTTCTTCTGAATGTAAGGGCCATATGTAGTACATGGGTGAGGTGTATGGAAACAGTAGTGCAAGGGTCGGTATGGAAACAACACTGAAAGGCTTACCTTTCTGGTTGCTTGCAATTTTGAACAGAGGCGGCACATGAGAATGGAAATTTTGTCTTCAGATAAACCCAAATTATCAGAAGATTTTGCCAAATAGCAGAGAGCTTGCTTTGAGGAGGTTGATGCCTTTGAACTGACAGAGGACGAGGCCTCAGAAACTGATCTGGGTATAGACCCTGTTCTTTTGGCCTTTAGGTGGCTTTTGGCTTCGGTTTCTTTGGAAGCCAAAATAAACGGAGCGGCTTCTCGAAACCGCTTCTCTAAATGGCTTCTCGAACCCAACATGACTTGCACCGTCTGCATCAGTGTCTCCACCGTCTGCCCCGTCTCAAAAAATGCAGCGAAAAGCCATCAGTCATAGCCCAAAAAATAGCCTCATAATAGATACCGGAATATGTGACCTCTTTTGTACACAAATATAGTCACATTAATTTTACAATGTAACTGCGAGTTAGGGAGGAGCAAGTAGCAACCGGCAGCTTATGTATGTAACATAAGCAGCATACCATAGGGATCACTAGTCAATGCCCGGCACTGATGTTCATCTCCACCTGCTTGTAGTTGTAGCATAGCAGATACTGGTTCTTCCTCTCTAATGCTTCTTCCTTCTCTTGCTTAAGCAGCACTTCACCATGCGAGCCTTTTCCTCTTTCTGGAATTGCCTTTGTTCTCCAAATCATGCAAGCCTTTCCACAATTATAAAAACACAACACTCCAGATAAATTTTCCATAAACCGCCTATAAGGTTTGATTTCCCGGGATCTCTCTAATTGAAACAGCAAGTATTACTACATGTTGTCATCAGATCAGGCCGACCTCATTCTAGGCAGTCCCCAAAACTCTGGGCAACTACCAGTTCTGCTGACAAACCACAAGCATCTTATCTGAATCCTGGGTAAGAGTGCAAAATCAATGGTGGCTGGCTGCTGAACCAAGCAAAACAATCCCAGGAAAGCACATGTTCAAAATTTAACCTGTTTTAATGTCAGGAAAAGCTTGGCAAGAATAACTACAGATTAACTAGCTATCGGATGGTGCATGAAGATTAAAAAACACTTTTAGATTACCACAGGATAACTGAACAGCCCTCAAAAACAAAACTGAAATGCTTATGGACGGTAACCACATATCTACAAAAGGATGCCCTCACCTTAAGAGCAAAACTGAAATGCTTATGGATGGTTGCCACATATCCATGCCACACTGAGTTAAGGTAGTTCACTGAGATCAGCAGCACTAACAAAATCAATCCATGTTAAATAACATGTTTTCCAACAATGAACAGTTCAACACAGTTAAAAAAGATTGCGAACACATATAAATCCAAGCACCTACTACAATTTGAATAATGACCTGGTTGATATATGGTAGGGAGTCATACTAATTTTGTGCAGCTACAAGACAAACACCAGAAATAATAGTACCCTCAACTAAGTTGTCGTACATTGGAAGCTCAAACTTGCTCAGACTGAGGTGTGCAAGACAACAGAAATGCAAGTAGGAAGCTACACAAGGCGCTCAAATGGCAAATGGGAAGGAAGGAAGGAGGCGTAAAAAGTCTCCAATTGCTTTGATCTATTTATCACCATCTTTGCCGGCATCGCTGACTGAATACCTTGTGCTTGACAATGGCATTGAACACCAAAATGGCAAAAGTAAGAATCTTGACAACATCACTAAAATTAGTAAACCGATAAGTAGCATCGGTAACATTTAAGAAGCCTACTCCAGAGCTAAGCTGAGCACATGGTTACCTAGCAATCACAGAAAAGGTGCTACTAGTTTCTTTCATTTGATAACATCACTGAATGAGTCGACAGCACCAAGATGGCAGGTCCCAAGTGGATCCATCATGGAGATGTGTGCAGCGCACCCCTGCACTGAAATGTCATGAGATGAGATGTGAGAATGCATCCGGAATGTGAAATCAAAGATTATTATTTGTATAGACAAATCGTATGGTATTGTATTACCCTCTTGTCTCCACTCTTCAGCTGGGCTGCAAGCTAGAAGAAGCCGCGCTGGCGGGCGAGTACGAGGAAGTCCTCCACAGGAACCTGCGAGGTGGTGGTGGGAATCATGAGCACGGCCTTGTAGAGTGGATCGAGATCGGCGAGATGGAGTTGCTGCTGCTTGAGGCTCGGGGTTGGGGTCCTAATCCTGGCGCCTCTGACCTTCCTGGTGCAAACCCTAGGCTTCCGGCGCTGCTTGAAGGACACCGTGTCGTCGTCGTCGCTGCCGGCCGGAGAAGGGGCAGTAGCGGGGGTGGTGCGCGGCGCGGGCGACATGGGCGGAGGAGGCGACGGGGACTGGGACTGGGTGAAAGGAGGGTGCACATGGTGATGGGGTCTTGGGTAAGAGCAGGGGTGCTGAAGAGCTCCTCCTCGTCGCCGTCGTCCTTGGCGGCGCCGCCGCCGCCGCCGAGGAAGGAGGAGCGGGCGAGCAGGTCCTCCTGGGAGGCGGAGATGTCGCCGCCGCACTCCAGCAGCACCTTGTCCATCATGGACTTGCCCTGGCAGCCGGAGGCGGAGGCGTCGCCGGCCATGGTCAACTCGACCCGAATTTGGTTTGGACGCAGATTTTTTTCCCTTTTTCGACACGTGGTTTGGAACTTTGGACGGAGAATTGGGGCTTGCAGGCTGCAGCAAACAAATTTTGGTCTTCGTTGGGCTATCTAGCATTTAGCACGCAAGCAAGAAGAATCCTCTCGACTTGGTTAGGTCTGCAGTGCAGCCCAGCCCAGCCCACCCAGCCATCTTGTTCGCTATGTCAGGAGGCCGTAAATAAAATTTTATAATTTTTTAAACTTATTTACTATATTTAAAATTTTAAATAAATATTATAAAAAATTAAAGGAGGTAATTAAGCCGTCTAATTAGTTGGCTTAATTACCTGCCGTCCGATCACCGGAAGGCGGGCGCCCACCGTGCCGCCATGAGGCAGTGAGCGGCACCGTCCGCTCGCTGGATGGCAATGACACGTGTCGCCCTTCTAGCGTTGTCGTCCAGCCGCCTGATAGAAAAAACACCATTTTTACTAATACTCGACGTATATCACTAATTCTATAAAGACATGCTGCAAGCCTGCAACAGTGCTATATGTGCTATAGCCTAAAAAACTCTCAATTTTATTGTCTCATCAGGTGATGAATGGCACGGCGTCTTTCTTCTCGCACTTTCGCAGGAAGAAGAATGTCTTAGATGGAACGTAACAAAATGCTTATGTAGTTTGAACTTGGGTTTGCCTAGTCAGAAAGTGTCGAATTCAGTACTGACAAAACACCGTCTTGCATCGTCTTCCTTCTCAACAAAATCTGACTTTGCCACGCAAATCAGGAAAAGGGTAAATCGCAGCACATCCATATGCTTTTGGCCCCGCTCGTTTTGGCTTCAGCTTTTGGCTTATTTTTTACTATTTATAGTTTCATCTTTTTCTGAATTTTTGGTTTTTTTTGAGTTTTTTTACCGGTTCTTTTTTTGCCGTATTCGTTTGCGTTGTTTGTGATGAGCTAACATATTTTTTATATTTTTTAATTTTTTAAATTTAATTATGTTAAATAAGCCTCTGTCAGCTACTATGTTTTTTCGATCATTACCATGTGCTTTTCAGCCATAAGCCACCAAAAATAAGCCAAAATGATCACCACCTTTACCTTTCCAAATCTACCATAATTTTAAAATCCATTGAGAAAAAAAGGCTAGTCGAAAAGACATGCTGTTTGTTGAGCTCAAAAGAAAGGCCAGAACACCGAACAGTAAGTTAAGGGCTTGTTCTTTTCAACTGTGGTTTTTGGTTTTTAGATGAAATTTTTGAATTTTAGCTGTTTACGGTATAGATTACGGAGAGACATATACTTACTTGTGATTTTGGCTGGTACAAATGTTAGGCTTTTAACATATAGATCGTTTAATTTGTAGACCCTGTTTTAAGAAAATACTCCGTTTGAAAGTTAGATACCGTAGCAAAATTTAAAAGCCGTTGACTTATGAGGTAAAGAACATACCCTAAATCAATCAAGTACACGGTAATTTGCAACCACATCACATCACATCACCCATTAAAAAACAAATTGCAAGGACTGACGACACACTTCTCGCAGTTATGCTGTGTTCAATATGGCTTGAACACGAACACGCTTATTTTGCATTATTCATAATTTCGTTTTTTCGAATTTTGGATTTTTGAGCTTTTTGCGGTTCTTTTTTCCGTATTCATTTCGTTGTCATGATGGGCTAACAAATTTTTATATTTTGAATTTTTAAATTTAATTATATTAAATAAATCTGCATCATTCTGATATTTTTTCACCAAATTGTTTCACCATAAACCACCAAAAATAAACCGAACTGAACACCACCTCATCCCTCGCGAAAAGACATGGCCCCAGAAACTTGCAGTGACGAAGCAGATTCAAAAGAGCTAGGAACGCGTAGACTTTCTTTTGATGATAGCGCTTAAATCGAGACGAAACGCACGCGTGAACGGGAAGCGAGGGTGTGCGTGGCCTGAAGGCCGGCGAGACGAGAGCAGTACGAGCAGGAGAGGAATGATATCCCATCACCCCCGGCCCAAACCCTCCCTTCAATCCAACTCCACCTCCACAAGAATCCTATCCATTATCCACCAAACAGTCGAAGATATTCGATCTTTTCCAGTTAAAAATTGCATCTTTGTTGTGCTAAAGATCCCATCTTTGGGCAAAAACATCCCTTCTTTTGTTGTCCACTTCGGCGGCTCTCCAATTATATATATATATTTTTTCATTTGTTGCCATTGCATCGTGGATTTGGACCACGCGCAGCACCACAACCAATCCCCTCCAATCCCGTCCCAACAATCGCAATCTCCGATCGAAAGCAAACAGAGAAGAAATCCGAAATAGCAATCCACCAAGAACTCCACTACAAGAAACCCCCAATCATTTCTCGGCGCATTCGGCCCGCTCCACAACCCGAGAAATCCCAAGAAACGCCCCTCAAATCGCCCCCAAATCGGTCCTACGCCGCACCAGCAGCTTACAGCTCGTAATAATAGTCAAGAATTAGAGCAGACGCTAAAAGGAGGAAGCAATGACGGAGGTGGCGCTCTTCCCGGGCCCGACCAACCTTGCTTCCGCCACAAGCCGCGCCTCCTCCCTGCGCTATTTAGCCAATGCCGATAGCGAGGTGCTCCGGAGATGCAGCAGCCCGTCGAGCCCTGCAGGATCTACAGGAAGCCTAGGACTCCAAGAACGGCAGGAGCAAGTGGTAGAAGGACCGGAGGAGGACGAGGAAGAGGAGCGGTGGTCGTTCTTGGCGTTGCTGCTTGCGCTGCTGCGGAAGTCGCTGCTCGGGTGCAGGGCGGAGGGCGGTGACGGCGGCAGCGAAGGCGGCGGCTGTGGGATGGAGATAGGGTGGCCGACGGATGTGCAGCACGTGGCGCACGTCACGTTCGATAGGTTCCATGGATTCCTGGGGCTCCCCGTCGAGTTCGAGCCCGAGGTGCCCCGCCGCGCTCCCAGTGCGAGGTCTTGTCTCATGTTCATCATTGTCATTCTGAATCCAGAGGTTTCTGAACATGCAGTATATAGTTCTAAATTCTTTTGCCTCTCTTTTGCATTTTGGAGGTGTTTTGATATGGACTGTTGCAGAAAGATTTGGCATTTGTTTAGCTAATTAAGAAACAATGGTTCTATTCATTAAATTTCAGAAATTTAAGTGGAGTTGGCCTGCAACATGGTTTTTAAAAATCTCAGCAGTTTTCAGCATTTAGATGGCACTGTTGTTTGCCTATTTTGGTTTTGATTTTAATTGGGGGTAAAACGTTGGTATTTTTGGTTTTGCATTGGAACTTCTGTGCTGCTTTGATCTGGAATTTGGTACAAAGACAAATTTTCTTTTTATTTTTCGGGTGGAATTTAAATTCCATTTGAATTGTGTGTGTATTGTACTCCATTTGGACTTGGTGGTTGCGTTGGTACTTGGTAGCCTTAGCTGGATTTGAATTGTGGTAGTTAAACTGTGTATGTCTTCATTTTTTGTTTGAGAACTCTGTGTATGTCTTGATGGGAAGGCTAAGGTCCGTTTGGAATGCAGGAATTGAACCGATTCCTGTGAAATTTCTGCAAAATTCCTGCGTTCCGAACTGAAGCTTAGAGATTAGACCACCACTCTGTAGTGTGTAGAAATAGTTCTTGTTGAGTTTTCTCCATGTTCCATTAATAATTGGCCAATCATGTCACTAGATGTCCTGTTATTTGGTAGTGTCGCATGTTTTTTCTGTAGTTGCTTACCTCATAAATTCGGTAAAATTATCATGTCTTAGACTTTAAATGAGGCTGTAAACGGAACTGTTGTTTTTGCTTACAAATGAGGCTGATGGGGTCGGTACAGTGATGGTTAGCTGTAGATGGAAGAGACCTTTCACATGAAATCTTCATTGGTCATAATTAGAGAAAAAAAATAGACAAGTGTTATATTTGAATTGTTTCAAAGCTTCTGCATTTTAGCAACAGTAGCCAGTTTGTTCACTTGTTTCCTTAATTCCCGGAGTTTACAGCTGTAGTCTTTTCCATCATGCATGTATTGTTACATCTTTGTTCTTTATTTTTCTCTCACACTCCTTTTGTATGCACAGTTGCACACACATGACCTGGTGCTTATAAATTTGTTGAATCTAATCTGATAAGAAGGAAAATGACACCTTTAAAGGAACACTAGATACTGGACAACAATTTCTCGGAATTCTGTTGAAGTGTTATTGACCTAGGAATATTAAGAAGTAGAATATTACATCATCTGTTGTTTAGGAAGATCAGAAAGCTGCTGGGAATTTCATGATTTACTAATGACATATGTTGTCTTGATTAGATGATTCATTCATCTAACTCCTTTTGTTATCATTTGTCTGCATCTGTTTGCCTGTTTGTTGTGTGTTGTAGACTTTGGTGGCTTGAAATATTAATTTTCTGCTTTGCTGTCCGTGCTGACTTATTCTAGGAACAGAGCACAAAGAATAAGGTACACAGGTATATTGTATATATAAGGTACACAGGTATATTGTGTATATAAGGTACACAGGTATATTGTATATAGCTTTCTATTGAGAGTTCCAGGATGCTGGTTATTTGTACTAGGCAATCTAAAAAGAATAGACAAAACGGTTCTCTATCCAGTTCTGCTTTATAGAAGGATGGGTCAAGGCAAAAGAAGATAAAGTGGCACAAAATACCTACAGCCAATCTTCAAACTGAAGAATTGTTGGTATATGATCAATAAAACTGCAGCATGTGAGTTGTGCTCAGTCATGGAAAACTTCTGGAATAAGCAAATTTCCTGAAAGAAAATAAAATAAAAAGTTTCCTGGGATGAGTTGTGCTCAGTCATACTTAGCAAACCAGTATATTGAGTACCTAAATAATAATGCGAATTTTGTTCACATCTTTATATTGATGGCAAGTTTTTAAGCATGCAAATTTTTTAGGGGTCCTGGTATGACTTTTGGAATTCAAAGGCTGTTCTTGCGTGCCATCACAATTGTTAAAATCTGATTATTTATAAGATTTCTTGACCTCAATGCCAAGGTGCTCTCATTTTCATGTGGTGATATCCTAGTTTTGCATGATGCATCTATTTTGCAATGATAATGTGTATTTTTTGGGCAATATAGATTATTAGTTCCAGTTCATGTTTACTTTAGCTGGTGGTATTCTTCAGCTGATTGAAACTTGAAATGCAGTGCAAGTGTCTTTGGAGTTTCAACAGAATCAATGCAGTGTTCCTATGATTCCAGAGGAAACAGTGTTCCGACGATTCTCTTGATGATGAGAAGACGTCTTTATGAACAAGGCGGTTTTCGGGTGTGATATCTTAGCCTTTAATTTGATTTTACTTGCTTTGTATCGGTGCCTTGTAGCTTTGTTTCTGACCAAATAAATGTTGTCTTGTTTGTACTTCGCAGGCAGAAGGTATTTTTCGTATAAACGCGGAGAATAGTCAGGAGGAACTTGTGAGAGATCAGCTAAATAGTGGAATCGTGCCAGATGGCATTGATGTTCACTGTTTGGCAGGTCTAATCAAAGTAAGCTTCTTTCTATCATGTAGCTTGGGCATGTTTTTTTTGTTTTTGTTTTTTTGGTTTCGGCTTATAACTTTTGACTACAGCGTATGGCTTTTGGATCATTCATGAGAGAGTACGGAGTAACAGAAATTTACATGCGATTTTAACCGATATAAATGAAGTCGCTACAGTGTGTACTATAATCAACTTATAGATTCTGCCTTGAAAAGACGTTCCATTTAAAAGCTAGTTACTATAGAAAAACCGAAAAACAACTTTTAGAAGCTGAAAAGAGTAGACCCCTTATGTGATTCTATTGAGAGCACCAGCTTCCTAATCACATGCACATTACCCAGAGACGTATTAAGTAATGATTGTGCTTATCTTGAATAGTAGAATTTCATGTCAGCATCTGTCAGAGAATCCGGACTTCGCTTTCTAATGGAACCCAATCTTCTCCCTTTCTTGCACAAAGATATTGTTGTCACAAGCTTTTTTCAATAAACACAAAGTTGTGACCGTGCAGTTAAGCAATCTTTTGTTGCAGAATCTAATCTTGCTTTTGGAAGCAGTTATGGGGTGTGTTCAACTTATTTGACATTAGCAGTTTATGCTCTTTAGTCTTGAGTCAGTAGCTTTACTTGGCAAAACACGCCCTTTTGATGACAAAAAGTATGTTCTCATTCCATATTTCCCCCCATCTTTTCAAGGCCTGGTTTAGGGAACTGCCAAGTGGAGTGCTGGACTCTATCCCACCTGAACAGGTGATGCAATGCCAATCTGAAGAGGACTGTGCTCGGGTTGCCAAACGCCTTCCTCCGGCTCAAGCAGCCTTACTCGACTGGGCTGTTAATTTGATGGCTGATGTTGTCCAAGAAGAACAGATAAACAAAATGAATGCACGCAATATTTCTATGGTTTTTGCACCAAATATGACTCAGGTAATGCATTGCTCTAATAGCAGGCTAGCAATATTCAGTTAGGTGGATGCTAACTGTCGGACACATGTAATGCAGATGGCAGATCCTTTGACTGCACTGATGTATGCAGTGCAAGTGATGAATTTTCTCAAGATGCTAATACAGAAGGCCCTCAAGGATAGAGAAGAGTCCAATCTAGAGGATGCGTCTTTGCCCCAAAAGGACCCATCTGATGAAAATGGGCATCAGAACCCCAGCCTCCCAATTGATTCTCACCCCGAGGAAGGATCCAGGCGTCCCTCTTTCGTCAGCGAGGAGCCCCTTCTGAACAGTCCAGCACAAAGCCCTGAAGCCAAGCCTACTGGGACTAATCCTGCCGGAGGAGATTCTGTAGCTTCCACTGGCCAGACAGGTGAAGTCCCGGCGAGCATGGAAGGGGCTCCACTAGTTGCTCCCAAGCCAGCCTTACTGCTCCGGCTACTATTGCTGATGCGTCCTGTGCTGCAGCTGTGAACTCGCTTCAAGGCAAAGGGAGCCGTAGCCTGAACAGTATGGCTAGAAAGGGCAAGGGGCAGTCTGGAACGCGCGCCGTTCCTCCAGCTGAGAAATCCAGAGGTGTGAGCATTGTGAGCCGGATAAACTCCAAGGTTGAACGGATCGAAGCATGGAGATAGAAATCAGATGTCAATTGCCATTGCTGTTGTGTTTCACTGTTTTGAGATTCATTCCCCACCTTCACTAACTTCGTACATTTCTTCAATGCCTAACTTCTGCCTGGATGTTCAGTGATGTTCTATATTGTGTTTATTCACATTACATCCCGCTCCATATTCTGCTCTCTTTTTTTGAACGGGCAAGAGCACTGTTTTATATTAAAAGCCGAGAAAGAAAGTTATGTACAGGTTGAGGGTAGCCCGCCTAGAATATGCTGTACGCAGAAGGGAGAAATTAAGGTATTACAGATAAAAGAGCTCTGTTAGCCTATTTGCCCTTGTTAGGAGACTATTCCTTTATTTTGGCGAGTAGTGAAGTGGGGAGGACGCTACAGAATGAAAAATGCGAGAATTTTACTCTTTTCAGATTTCTCAAGTAACAAGCATCGTTAACGAAGCTAGAGGTTTGCGAGGCATATTTGGCTTCAGAATGGCGAATTCCCACTAGTGGCGGATGGAAGCGACGGTGTGCCAAGCGGTTGGGTCTATGGAGTCTGAAGTAATCCAGTGGGCGACGAGGATCCATATTCTTTTCGTGTAGCGCCATTTGTCAAAGAGATAGATGGCTGTTTCCAAGGAATTCCTATAAAAGGGGCAAACCGATTGGTTTAGCTATCCTCTCAAGGAGAGGTGGTCAGCAGTCAACCTATTCTGCAGAGCTAGCCAAGCGAAGATTTTACATTTTTGGGGGTTAAGTCTTTTATACTAGAAAGTTTATGAAGGTGTTTATTGTGCCAAAGAATTACGCTTTGTAAGCTGAGATCATGGTGTAGTTTTCATGCTGAGTAAGCTTCCAAGTTATACTATCCTTCACCCCTTCCTGAAGGTTCATTGGAGATATGTGTCCCCAGAGGGCGACGAGTTCTTGAATATTTTGCTATCTTTTAAGTTGTTTTGGATTGGTCAATCCATAATTTTTTTACGAATAATCTATTTTTATTCGAAATAACAGAAATATATCCGCGCCAATATTTTTTTTACAGAACTAGGCTCCACTCGCCTAATTGTCGGGCGACTGGAGCCTATCGCCCAACGAAAAGCGACGACAAAGGTCTCTGCAAGCCATTGGGCAACAGGTTCCTGTCGCCCGACAATTGGGCGATGGTACCTGTCGCCTAGTGGCTAGGCGACAGCAAGTGCAAACTGCCCTGTGTGAATTTTGTAGATTATGACTGGAAGGTAATCTGGTGGATTCGTAATAAAAGTTTATGATTGTTATATGTTGTTGTAGGCTAAAAAAATTTGTGAAACTTATTTTAAGAACGATCGAACATAAAACGATCGGTAAGTACGATGGTAAGTGATGTTGTGATATTATCGGGAATTCGTGCATGGAGAAAACTAGTCTGTTAATATTATTGGATGACTTGCTATGAGAATAATTGAATGTGAAAAGACGACGGAATAAGCTTGTCTGAATTAAAATAGACTTCATAATACAGTTGGGAGTAACGTGTCGCGTAGGGTTTGATTACATGCATAACATAGAGTATCATGTGTGACTAACCAACCCAACTGCTCATACGACCTACTGCGTGGATTGGGGCCATTTTTCCTTCCTTGCGAGTTCGGCGTTGAACTTCTCGGCGGCCTCTTTTGCGTTGGTCGTCATTTTCCTCTTTTTCTCGCTCCCTCTCGTGAGCCTCGCGCTTCCTACACATGCACACCTCTAGATGAGCTTTCGTCTCACATTGTATACACTCGGTTTGCTCGTCCTTGCGGCGCTCTTCCTCTCGAAGTCGAGGGTCCACTGGTCCTCTGGGTGGATCTCAAGATCGATCCATTTGCGGTAGCCACATAAGGGTTCTAGGAACTGTGAATACACATGAGAGGTTATTAGTGCGTAGTTTGAAGGAGAAAAAGTAGGGGAAAATGATGCACGTGGTCCTTACCGGCTGCCGATAGGTCGCGGTTTCTAAACGGCGATCGAGATAGTCACTGGAGTAGTTTGCGCAACCCCAGTAACGCATACCAAGACTGAGGCGGTGCTTAGATTTGAAGAACTTGCACAGGTCCTAGCACCAACAAAGGGAGGCGTCTCCCCCTCTGGTGGGTGTTGCGGCTAACGCTCCGTAGGAACGTTCGAGATGTGGTCTTCTGTTCACGCACTCGGCCGCACGACCCTTTTTACCTAGCTTCCAGTCGCCCAACGGTCGGGCGACTGGAAGCGCAGTCGCCCGACCGTTGGGCGACAACGATTGTAGTCGTCCGACCGTTGGACGACTGCAATAATTCACCCAACGGCCAGCGGATTGCTTACGTGTCGCTGGGCCATTGGGTGATAGGCTCCAGTCGTCCGACGGTTAGGCGACTAGAGCCTATTTTTGCAAAAAATTCGGTTGGGTATATTTCTTTTATTTCAAATAAAAATTAGAATATTCATAAAAAAATTCGTCGATCCATTGTGATCTTTTGAGAGAGATGAATACGAGGTCAAAACGGGTACACATTATCCTTCTTTTCTGAATTTTGCAAAGAGAAAAATATAGTTTTCCTATACTGAACTCTCAACTATCGTATGCATGTCCTTTCATTGATCAGATAGCTTTATTCTACCTTCTCTCCATCGTGCTTTGCGCTAGCTGGAACCGTCCTAAGATTTTCCAGCTTTCACAAAAGAAGTTATTCTACCTTCTCTCCTTCGTTCCTTTTCGTTTATTGAATCCACTAGAAGATTTTCCAGTTTCCACAAAGAAGAACACAGTGTAAACAGAGACAAATTGCATTCTCACTCAGACAATTCGGGAAGAAAATTCAGACAGTTAGGGATAGATAGGTAATGCATCTTCCACCTTGCCCTCTGCCTGTTCAGCTACGAATGGGTCGAATTGGTCTTGTTATTTTCCTCCGAAGCTAGCGGGTTTTGACTTTTGCTATAGCACCTAACTTTCAAACGGAGTATTTTCTCAAGACAGGGTCTACAAGTTAAACGATGTACACGTTAAAAACCCAACATCTGTACCATCCAAAATCGCAAATGGGTATCTCTTTCTTCATAATCTGTACCGTAAACAACTAAAATTCAAAAATTCAATCAAAATCTATAAGTCGCAGCTATTGCTAAACAGCCCTTTGTTGTTGGGACAGTCGCATCCTTTATTCCCTGTCGCCTGTCGGTCTTCAAAGCTCCCTTATTCCGCCTTCCAAGAGCACCTCGCACCAGTGTGCGTGATTCTTAGTGACAAGAACACCACTGGTCGGAGAAAACCATCCTGCCATTGTCGACCGGTTCCTGCACCATGTGAAATCGGAATTTGTTTGGGCAGACCGATCGGAACGCTGATCTTATCAGAATTTCCATTCTGGGCTATGATTTGTCCAGGCCACACACATTGCCACCGCAAGATCGCCGTCGCGATGAGAGGTCAGCTCCTGCTCCGGAATCAGAATTCAGAGCACTGAAAGCTATAGAAACGTAGGTTATCGTAGATTCTGTGTGATTAAACTTTTTAGACTTTTATTATTAATATTTATTAACATACATAGATTGACTACATGAAAAATAATACCATCGGATTTTTGTCGCAAAATTCTTTCATAATATATATTTTATTATTTTTGCTAGTATATTATAATAATAAATTATAGTTGGATTCTTGTATTAGGGACTGTAAAAAAAAAAACGGTCTACATTTGTGGACGAATGGAGTACAAATTTCATAGGCTCAATGTTATCTACATTGGATTTATGCAGCATTATTGCACCCTTTAACCTGCAAATTTCCATTCCTAACGTGTGCACCATGCGCTTGTGCCATTTCTAAGATTCTGATTTGTGAACACCCAACACTTGTGCGTGTGTTGCGGTGACAGTCATACAAAACTGAATTCGCACTTGTGCTTTTGCAGGCAAAATGACAGGCCTCCGCTCAAGTTGCAGTACCTGCTCGATCCACTTGTGAAAAAGAAATATTCCAATTCCAATTCCACAGCCACAGAAATCCCTGCATATTTATCGGCCTCTCCTTATATATCTCTCTCGTTTCTTCAGAAATCAGAACAACACAAATATTACCTGAGAAAAACTTGACAGTCGCACACATAAAACTGTTGGGCAAAATCATTCAGACCTGACGCCTTATCTGAATTGAAGGTAAACACAGTGGCACATTGGTCGTCTTGTGTTCTTGCGTCAATATTCTTATCACTCTCCTGAGTGACATGGTTTCTTTACAGTCACATGCACACAGGCTGAATTAGCTTCTGTTCACTTCTTTGCAGTGCAAGTTTGCTTCTGCACGTCTCAGGGACACTTCTTGGTCGGCACGCATGGCGACCGACGGCGGGTTGAGGCGGCTGTTCGAGAAGCCGTTGCCGGAGAACCCGACACTGCTGGAGGCGCTGTCGGCGTGGAACCACGTCCACCGCAGGAAGCCCGTCGAGCAGGCGCCCTTCACCGAGATCTTCGGCGAGCTCCACTTCCAAGAAAAGCCGGACATCGCTGCCCGAGTCCTGCCGCCACCCACTCCTCGTCCTCCTCCTCGCACGGTGTCATGGCTCGACGTCGCCGACGCCGAGAAGAGCAAGGACGACTCGTCGCTGGACGCCCTCCTCAAGCCGAAGCCCACGAGCGCCGCGACCGTCAAGAGGAGCGCGAGCTTCTGCATGAAGAGGTCCGAGTCCCTGCTGCTCTGCACCGAGGGGCTCGGATCCGAGAGCACCGTGGACGCCGACGTCATGGTCAAGGACGGCGACGACGAGGCCGCCGTGCTCCTCCACAAGGATATGGACGTGGAGAGGAGCAGCGGCCACGTGGACGACGCCGGTGCCGCGGCGGAACCAGGGAAAGAGCAGCGGCCGCCGTTCCCGCCGCCGATACGGTCGATCGGGCGCGGCGGGAAGCCGTGCGTGTGCTTCCGGTCGTTCCGCGCGGAGGGGAGGTTCGTGCTGATGGAGGTGGTGATCCCCGGGAAGGAGCTGCTGCAGGCGTCGCGCGAGGGCGGCCGGCTGAGGCTGCAGTTCGCCAACGCCGCCGCTGGTGTGCATGTCGAGGAGGAAATGGAACTAGGAGAAGAAGACGCCGGCGAAGCCAAGAACACATGCATAGACGAGATCGAGCTCAGCGAGATGTAAGAAGGGTTCGCTATTGGATATGTGTGTACTCCGAAGCCCTAGCAAGGAGAAAAGGTAAAATCATGCAGTGGTACACTGGTAAATGCATACAACATTCACGGTGCATTATCAAAGCTAGGGTTAGTTACAGTATGCTCTGCCTACTCCGGCTATCAGAATGTTCAAACCGCATCATCTTGAAATATATCCCTAGTGCACGGTTTATATGACTAAATCATAAAGAACACATCATTCGTGTTGGGATATGGATAAACTATACTAGCGTAGATTAAAATTTTATACCGCGTAAACCAAGAAGCCATACGAGTAAGAGATCATAGATCGTTACCAGCAGATGCGCGGTGCAGTAAAAATAGAGTTAAAACGGCCGGTTCAACGAAGAGCGCGTCGGTGTAGTGAAAGTAGTCGTCGTCCTCTGGCCAATCGTCTCCTCCTCATGATCGTCTCGATTAGCGTCGTAGTCGCAACAATGCCTCTACCGAGATCCACACGTCCAGAGATGGAATGTCGTGCGTTGGTGTGCTAGCACCAGCGCGCACGCCAGGGGTTATGAGAGGTGGTAGGTAGGGTTTTGATGGTGTATCTTGAGATCCCTCCCTTAGCCCCCACACCTCGCTTTATATAGCCTCAAATCGGATCCTTATCCGATACGATCAGATATCATATCTAACTCAGAAAGCTTCAGATTGAATTTTTATCTAATACGAGTAGAGATCGTATCTCATTCAGAGTCTATCATCTGGACCCTTATCGTTCCGATCCGTTAAGTGTGTGACCCTATAGATTCATGTATATTTAGCCATAGGTTGAAAACTCATTTCCGGTCTATAAGTCGGTAGTGATCCCTACATGATATAAAGACTCCCAAATATATATAAAGATCATATCGGACGAATCTATATAGTGTTTATGTACTGATCGTTTTGCCTCATGATATCAGATTGAACTCAAGACGAGAAACGTGCTATCTTATAATAGCTCGATCATTCATTCGAACTTATAGTAGATTACTCAGTTGTGATTGATATCTCAACCACATTCGGCTTGGCTATACATTTCTTTAATCCAACCACATCGAGGGGCCCAGAGTTATCTCTCCAGTTATATTGGAGGAGCAAATTCCATCTTGATCGCTCACATTCTTCCACATGTTTTATAGTAAACCCGAAAGTTACCTTTTGACCACTTAGTTATGGAGTAGTGTTTGATAATTCATAAGTAAACCACTATACATGTAAAAAACCGTGATGATCTTAGATCTAAAAATCCTACATATACTATGTATGAGGCCAACTGATGACACTTAAGAATATAACAATTTCCGCAGTGCCTCATGGTAGGTCAATCCAATACCATATTCTTTAATATGTATCTACATTATTGATTTGATATCGTTATATCCATGATCCGTGAAACATGATCACCAATTAATATATGTGCTGACTTGTAAATCATAATTATCCCACATAATGATTTAAGATTAGGGATAATTTAGAATAACATCAAAACATGAATAAAAAGTTCCATAAAAGTCACATACTTGTTGATCAATATAAAAAACATTTATTCAAAGGACAAAATGATATATTATTCAAAATATCATAAACATAGAAGTGATAAAATCATCTCCATGATTATCGCTAGGGTATATCACTAACAATCTTCTACTTGTACTAGAGTCAATCATACGAGTATCTAATACACATAGTTCTTGTATGCGCCTCATGCTTTGGCTACGGAAGAGGCTTTATCAACAGATCAGCAATATTTAAATCCATATGTATTTTGCATATCTTTACATCACCTCTGTCAATAATTTCGTGAATAAGGTTAAAACGTCAAAGTATGTGTTTAGATTTTTTTGGTGCGATCTAGGTTTCTTGGTTTACGCAATGATTCCACTATTATCACAATAAAATCTCATTGGTATTATAATTCCAGCATGGTTCTATACATTCAAAATCCTGCTAGGTTGGTGGCGTGGTGCTATATATTCCTCTGGAAACTAGGGAAGCGTGGCCACTTGATCAGGGAATCCTCGGGTGTACAAATATCTATCTCGAAATGCGAAAGCTCTCTCATATCTCTTGTTCCATCTTGCCCTTTTCTGGTCCACTCTACATCACATTACGTGTGAGATTCACATATATGACTCGATATATATGGTCCCTTATTTCATTCGAAGAACCAGACCCGGGGAAAGGATGAGAAAAAAAAGGCACCTAGCTAGCTCTTCAAATGAATAGATGTAGGAGCTGAATTTATGTAGTAATAATTTTTTGGGTTGGTGGCTTTTTTGGTTGACCTTGTAGGGTAGGCTTAGGTAAATGAAATATTATCATCAAATAACTATCTGTGCCACTCAAAAGTCATCCAAAGGCTAAAACTTTATTAACCGAGATGATGTGGCTTCATAGGAAGGCAGAAAATTAGAATTAATTTCAGTTAGTGAAGGAATTTTTTATTATTTAATCCTTTTTCAAATTATTTTAAAGTTAATCCCTCGTGAACTTTATTTCAAATTCTGACCCCTTTGACCATGCTACCTCCCGTGGCGTGGCCAAAACGTTCTGTCCCGCCACCCATAGAGGCGTGGCCAAAGCTGCACGCAAGCCCTCGACAGCGCGTCGTGCTAGCGTGGATGGCTTGCATGGCATCTGTCACACCGTAACTCATGACGTGACAGGGGAGATTGTCACGCCACGAGACTTGGCATGACAGGGGGTAACTTAAGTGCGGCCGTCGCTTCAGTTGCCATTTCCCCCACGTCCTCTTCCCCGACGCGTTCTCTATTCTTCCGCAGGCCTCGTCGCCCCTTCCAGCCCCACCGCCTCCTGCTGCTCCCCTCCAGCCCCTTAGCCCACTCCAGCCCGCCTCCCGCCGCCACCCTCCAGCCCTCCAGCCCTCGGTCCCTCCAACCCACCCACCGCCTCCCACCACCCGCCACCCCTCTAACCCCTGCCCTCCTCCGGCCCGCCTCCGCCACCCTCCACCCCCGACACCTCCAACCCCATCGCCTCCGCCCCCTCTAGCCCCCTCCAGCCCTAGTGAAGGTGAGTGGCATGGAGATCGTCCCCAAGCTCGTCGTCCGCAGCAAGCCCACCACCTTCAAGATCTCGGCCTCCATGTGTAATCGACCTAGCCATGAAATCCCTGCGATTGTGTTGTGAATTAAGATGTCGTGTGCTTGTGAACTTCGTCATCGAGTAGCTATATCTGGTTTGTTAGTAGCAAACTGCAATTTTAGTCCGACAGTTGGGGAAGTAACTTACATCGCATATACTAGTAGTTACATAAAATCGTCAAACCGATGCAACTTTGCTTGCGGGATCAGATTAGTGTTCTAGGGAAGGTTTCACTCGTGATGTCCATGTACTAGTATTGTCTATGAATAATCAATTAGTCTAGTCTACTGTAACAGTTGAACCATGACATGGAGTTTTGAGAAGAACCTACTGTTGGATGTTAGGATCTGGAAATAGCTCTCTTTAGGTATTTTGTTAGACTGCTTTGGACAAGGCAGCTGGTATCGTCATGCTATTTGCACGTGAAGCACCTAATATTTTTCAGTTGCAAATTGCAATGATACACACATGTATTTAGTATTTACCTTAGTCTCATGATATTTCCTTTGTTTATTGATGCATCTATTTAAGCTTTCCAAGGGCCCTTAGCCCCTTACCTTAAGTATCTCACTAGTATACCAAAATGGTTTTTTGTATGCTCATTTAACTGCTCTAATAGCAAAGAACAGAGTATACTTACAGAGGAAGTCAACGAGATGGTCTAACCATTAGCTTAATGCATAAATAAATTCATGCTTTCTGTCAGCAATAGAATGGGGGATTTCCATCCACCTAGTTCAATAATCTTTATATTGCTTGTCCGACCTCTAATTCTACAAATTCTGAAGTAGCTATTTAATTTCACTTCATAGTGAATGTAAACAATGGATTATTGACATGTGCTTTCTGTAAACATCAGAATATCATATCATCTAGTTACATAAGAAGTATCATAATACAGGCGAGGCGTAGCAGTAATATCTATAATACAGGCGAGGCGTAGCAGTAATATCCAATAGCTATTTGGTATTGTTGAAGTTTCAAATAATATCCTTTTTCTAGGTCATAAGTAGGAAAAAAAACTCTCTATTGTGATATTTTGTACATATGACATGAGGTACTGACTTTGCAATATTTTTTTGAATGTAGATGGAATAAGTTTTATGTGTATTTGCCGGTGGGCCGATTAGCAAAATGGTACTGATGTCAACTTTGGTGGCATTGAAGTGACCGTTCTTTTGTTTCATGAACCATCGGACTTTCGAACTCTTTTGACTAGGATTAAGTCGACCTTTGGATGAGATGAGCCTAGGGTCGTTGTCGGATCGCAGGGCGATATGATGTGGTGCGGGTTGTAAGGTGCATGCCTATTTGGTACCAATCTTGTCCGACAATGATTTGGACACTATAAGTTTAACCTCCATTAAGTTGGTTTTGGTGATAATGACAAATATAATTATGACTAGTCGAATGTCCGTATGCGTTGCTACGGATTTTAAAATTTATCATATTACATGTTTTAAAACTCACGAGTGGTAAAAAGTTTTAGGATATGCATATAAACATGTTCTAAAAATTTTTAAATCCGTCAAGTCAAAAGCCGTCGATCACACCTCATGGTCATAAGTTAGAAGACATTGACCACACCTCATGGTCGGGAGCCCTCGAGTACACCTCGTCGTTATATGTCGGAAGTCGTCGACCATCGCACGAGATCGTAGGTCGGGAGCTATCGACCATCACTGGTGGTCGTAAGTTGGCAGCGGTCGACGATCGATCCATAAACAAGGAATGTATCTCTAGTCCTTCAAGTATTTTAGGATATTTTTAACAGGTTATCCTAGTGACCTTCTCCGGATCGACCGATATCGCTCATAGCACTTAGAGTATATGACACATCTAGGCATGTACAAAGCGTGGCATACATGATAGACCCAATGGTGGAAGCATATGGAATCTTACTCATCCGGTCTCGCTCATCTAGTGTCGAAGGACACTCAGTCTTGCTAAGACTAACACCATGTAATATAGGTAAGAAACTCTTCTTAGAATTTTGCATGTTGAATCGCTTTAACACTTTGTCAATGTACTTATCTTGGCTTAATCTAATTAGTCTTTTATTTGCATCTCTATAGATCTTTATGCCCAAAGTGTATGTTACTTCTTCTAAGTCTTTCATAGAAAAATTATTTCTTAAAAAGACTTGATGATTAAGTATAGAAATATCATTTCCGATCAAGAATATGTCATCAACATATAGGACCGAAAAACAAGTGCATTTCCACTAACCTTTTGTAAACACAAGGCTCTTCTTCATTCTTGATGAAGCCAAACCATTTGACTATCTCATCAAAACGAATGTTCCAACTCCAAAAACTTACCTCGTCTATAGATAGATCTTTAAAGCTTGCATATTTTTCTAGCATTTTAGGGATCGACAAAACCCTCGTGTTATACCATGTACACATCGCACTTAGATTTCCATTCGGAAAGCCGCTTTGATATCCACTGTTATATCTCATAATCGATTGTGTTGTGAATTAAGATGTCGGTGCTTGTGAACTTCGTCATCGAGTAGCTATATCTGGTTTGTTAGTAGCAACTGCAATTTTAGTCCGACAGTTGGGGAAGTAACTTACATCGCATATACTAGTAGTTACATAAAAATCGTCAAACCGATGCAACTTTGCTTGCGGGATCAGATTAGTGTTCTAGGGAAGGTTTCACTCGTGATGTCCATGTACTAGTATTGTCTATGAATAATCAATTAGTCTAGTCTACTGTAACAGTTGAACCATGACATGGAGTTTTGAGAAGAACCTACTGTTGGATGTTAGGATCTGGAAATAGCTCTCTTTAGGTATTTTGTTAGACTGCTTTGGACAAGGCAATGGTATCGTCATGCTATTTGCACGTGAAGCACCTAATATTTTTCGGTTGCAAATTGCAATGATACACACATGTATTTAGTATTTACCTTAGTCTCATGATATTTCCTTTGTTTATTGATGCATCTATTTAAGCTTTCCAAGGGCCCTTAGCCCCTTACCTTAAGTATCTCACTAGTATACCAAAATGGTTTTTTGTATGCTCATTTAACTGCTCTAATAGCAAAGAACGAGTATACTTACAGAGGAAGTCAACGAGATGGTCTAACCATTAGCTTAATGCATAAATAAATTCATGCTTTCTGTCAGCAATAGAATGGGGGATTTCCATCCACCTAGTTCAATAATCTTTATATTGCTTGTCCGACCTCTAATTCTACAAATTCTGAAGTAGCTATTTAATTTCACTTCATAGTGAATGTAAACAATGGATTATTGACATGTGCTTTCTGTAAACATCAGAATATCATATCATCTAGTTACATAAGAAGTATCATAATACTGAGTAGGCGTAGCGAGAATATCTATAATACGGTAGGCGTGATGAGAATATCCAATAGCTATTTGGTATTGTTGAAGTTTCAAATAATATCCTTTTCTAGGTCATAAGTAGGAAAAAAAACTCTCTATTGTGATATTTTGTACATATGACATGAGGTACTGACTTTGCAATATTTTTTGGATGTAGATGGAATAAGTTTTATGTGTATTTGCGGTGGGCGATTAGCAAAATGGTACGATGTCAACTTTGGTGGCATTGAAGTGACCGTTCTTTTGTTTCATGAACCATCGGACTTTCGAACTCTTTTGACTAGGATTAAGTCGACCTTTGGATGAGATGAGCCTAGGGTCGTTGTCGGACTGCAGGGGCGATATGATGCTGGTGCGGGTTGTAAGGTGCATGCCTATTTGGTACCAATCTTGTCCGACAATGATTTGGACACTATAAGTTTAACCTCCATTAAGTTGGTTTTGGTGATAATGACAAATATAATTATGACTAGCTGAATGTCCGTGCGTTGCTACGGATTTTTAAAATTTATCATATTACATGTTTTAAAACTCACGAGTGGTAAAAAGTTTTAGGATATGCATATAAACATGTTCTAAAAATTTTTAAATCCGTCAAGTCAAAAGCCGTCGATCACACCTCATGGTCATAAGTTAGAAGACATTGACCACACCTCATGGTCGGGAGCCCTCGAGTACACCTCGTCGTTATATGTCGGAAGTCGTCGACCATCGCACGAGATCGTAGGTCGGGAGCTATCGACCATCACTGGTGGTCGTAAGTTGGCAGCGGTCGACGATCGATCCATAAACAAGGAATGTATCTCTAGTCCTTCTGAAGTATTTTAGGATATTTTTAACAGTTATCTAGTGACCTTCTCCTGGATCTGACTGATATCTGCTCATAGCACTTAGAGTATATGACACATCTAGGCATGTACAAAGCGTGGCATACATGATAGACCCAATGGTGGAAGCATATGGAATCTTACTCATCCGGTCTCGCTCATCTAGTGTCGAAGGACACTCAGTCTTGCTAAGACTAACACCATGTAATATAGGTAAGAAACTCTTCTTAGAATTTTGCATGTTGAATCGCTTTAACACTTTGTCAATGTACTTATCTTGGCTTAATCTAATTAGTCTTTTATTTGCATCTCTATAGATCTTTATGCCCAAAGTGTATGTTACTTCTTCTAAGTCTTTCATAGAAAAATTATTTCTTAAAAAAGACTTGACAGATTAAGTATAGAAATATCATTTCCGATCAGTAATATGTCATCAACATATAGGACCAGAAAAACAAGTGCATTTCCACTAACCTTTTTGTAAACACAAGGCTCTTCTTCATTCTTGATGAAGCCAAACCATTTGACTATCTCATCAAAACGAATGTTCCAACTCCAAAAAAACTTACCTCAGTCTATAGATAGATCTTTAAAGCTTGCATATTTTTCTAGCATTTTAGGGATCGACAAAACCCTCAGGTTATACCATGTACACATCGCACTTAGATTTCCATTCAGGAAAGCCGTTTTGATATCCACCTGTTATATCTCATAATCGAAATATGCAGCAATAGCTAGACTGATATAGACAGACTTAAGTATAGCAACAGGCAAGAATATTTCATCATAGTCAACACCTTGAATTTGTTTGAAACCCTTCGCCACCAATCGTGTCTTATAGATATAAACATTTTAATCCATGCCTCTCTTTTTCTTAAAAACCTATTTGTACTTAACAATTTTTACAACATCACGTAGATCAACCAAGTTTTAACTTGTTTATCATACATATGGATATTGAATTTCGGACTACACCTAAAGCACAGCAACACCCAACACAGAGACAGAAAGCCACACCAAACCAAACTGTCCTGTACATCATGTCTTCTCATAATCATTCCCCTGCAGGCCTGCACACACTACAACGGCCCAGATCTCGCCACGCGTCCATCCACCTCCATCTCGGCCGCCCAATCAGCCGCCCGCCGCCCCGACGTGAATCGCCTCATGGCTCCCAGCCCCGGCGCCGCCTCCTCCGTCTCGACCTCCTTTGCCTCCCTCCGCCTCGCCGCGGCTGCCGGTGGCGGAGACCAGTCAACGCACTCCACGGCGCTCTTCCTAGAGCGGCTGCGACGGATCAAGAAACCGAACCCAGGGCAGCAGCCGGGCCTCATCTCCGGCGACCTCGGCGGCCGCCGCCGGCGCGCTCTCTCGCGGTCGGAGAGGACCTTCCCGATGCAGGACACCTTGGGAGAGCTCGGCTCGTGCTCCGAGACCGCCGGCTTCGGGTTGCGCCCGCCGCCGCCGGTCTTGGCCTTCTTGGGGAACATCGCCGGCGGGTGGTGCCGTCGCGTGCAGCCGCCGCCCTGGCAGAGCTTTCTGGATATGCCGATGATGGGCTTGGCCGTGGGCTTCAGGTTGCCGGAGAACCGCTGCGACGCGCCGTTGCCGTTGTGGCCGGGGTGGTTCTTGAGGAGGCACTTAGGGTTGGTGTTCTCCTTGAGGGAGTCATCGCGGTCATAGACGCCGCCGACGTCGGACCAGGCGATGTCATCGCCGATGCGGAGGCGGGTGGAGTCCGGCGGGTTGCCGCCGAGGTCGCGTGAGGCGGCCATGAGGGAGAGAGGGATGGAGTTTGGGGGAACGGGAAAGTTTAGGAGAAGTCTCCTCGGTCTCGTCGGCGTATGGCGTGGTTTTAAAGGAGGAAACTTGGGATTGCCAATGTGTATGTGTCACTTTTTATTATTTTTTTCCTTGGTTGGAAGATGATATTTATTTGACCACTATCATCATTTCTCTTGTACTTTTGTCCGGTCCATTTTGCTTTGAATTATAATTTATGCTATAGTGTATAGATTTTTTTTGTTCGATTTGTAATTTATGCTACAGTTTATAGTTTTTATCTGCTCACGAGAAAAAATATAGAGCAACAAAAACTCACGTGTAGTTTTGATTAATATAAATAAAATCGTTATAATTTATACTTCGATAAATTTATAGATCCTATGTTAGAAAGTTAGTTACTATAAAAAATAAAAAATAATTTTTAAAAACCGAACATAAAAGCCTACCACTTCAGGGGCTTCTCCAAGGTAATTGTTGTTGATCAGTCGCATCATGTCATTTCAACTTCAGTGCATTTCTGTGACTTGTTCCAAATGGTTCAACCACTTTGACATCGGCTGTCACTTTCTACGTCGCATTCAGCTCCTATCAAATACCAGCCACCCAGCCTTCCAATTCCTCGTAATCAGAACATTCCAGAACGAAATTAAAGTAATTGAAGTTAAGAAACAACTCTGAATACTCCATGGAAATTATTAAAGCTCCATCAAATTTCAAAATAAAGGAAATGATGAGTACCACTATTTTTAGTGATACGTTTCAGTTGTTATTATCTGATTTAGTAATTAAAATACAGCTTTCTGTTAAAGTGTGATCTGAATTTGTCACCGTGTTTCTGCCTAATACTGTGCCCGTGACGTCAAGCGGTGTATGTATTCTAAGGTGGTGATCATTTTGGCTTATTTTTGGTTGCTTATGGCTGAAAAGCATCAGTGGTGACCGAAAAATATCAGAATGACAGAGGTTTATTTAACATAATTAAATTTAAAAAAATTAAAAAATATAAAAAATATGTTAGCCCATCACAAACAACGCAAACGAATACGGCAAAAAAAGAACTTGCAAAAAAGCTCAAAAAAAGCTAAAAATTCAGAAAAAGACGAAATTATGAATAGTGAAAAATAAGCCAGAAGCTGAAGCCGAAACGAGCGGGGCCTAATTTGATTTTCTTTTCCGTCCAGGACTCTAATTCCTAGTTTATATATAATATATATACCTATGTAGTCGTACAGCTAAGACGCGTCGAAATTTCTCATACTTGTAATCTCTTCTCGTATAGTGATATTCGTTTTTGTGTGTTTATGGTCTTTTCCAAGGGGTTTCATGTTAAATCTATATCTTTTGTTTTTTGATCATCTATTTTATCATATATTTTATAAGAGTTTCTCTCTCTCCCACCCCCAAAGAAGAAGAGATGGGTTGACTTACAACCCTCGTAAGGCATGAGAGCATGCAGCAAGCAGGGAGGGAAGCATGATTCGAGTAAAGTGATTCCTTCGAGGCGATCTTGACTAAGCTAGCCAGCTAGTTTGACCTGCCTCCATTAGCATCTTTTGGTCAATACCGGTCACACCCAGAAGAAGAGACAGGGAAAGGTCAAACATTACACGCCAGGTGAAGAACCTAGAGCAGAAAGAATCGCAATTGCACCAATTAAAAATGACTTTTGGTTCACAAGACAAATCAGAAAGTAACGTCGATCGGAAGCTTCTTCCAAAGACAACGCTTCGACTCTTTGACTTGCCTGTTGTGCTCTTTGAATTGGCATGCTCTGGAGTTTCTAGATTAACATTCCGATCTACTCGTAAATCATATAAGTCTAAAAGAACTCCGATAATCTCATCACCACGCAAGTTGAAAGCCGCCAGTTTCGGAGGAAAAGAACAGGCCCGTAGCCCATTGAAGAGTGGAGTACAAAAAATTGACCATGCCCTAAAAGAGTAAATATGTATTCGTTCTTTTTTTGTTGCGAGGAATATGTATTCGCTCTTAATTGTTCTGGTAAGTTACTTTTGTTCATAGATAAGATCCTGTCTTGTTCTTACTGGGTTCATCAGTGACGGCTATCCTTGCGAAATTAATCAAGTTTTTTCCAGAAGAGAAATCAAGATATGGTAAAGGGCAATTTGTCTTGCTCATGCTTGTTACATCATACACCAATCATGAGCCACTTCTAAAAGTCTTTATTTTTCTTGAGAAACTTCTAGAAGCAAGGATCGATCAACCGTGGCACTGGCCATTTCCAGTGCTGCTGGCAACTCGCAAATTATAGGTATCGCTCGGTTGGATTGAAATAAGCTGGTTTATGACTGAAACTACACTATAGTTGACTGATATTATATTGTGGGTGTATTCTTTTTGACTTCCAAAAGCGACTTTTGGCTTTTGCTACAGTACCTAACTTTTAAATGGAGTATTTTCTCAAGATGAGATCTACAAGTTAACTGTAGTACACGTTAAAAACCTAACATCTGTATCAACCAAAATTGCAAGCGAATATCTCTCTCTCCGCAATCTCTGTCGCAAACAGCCAAAATTCAAAAATTTCAACCAAAAGCCATAGGACATGTTCTTTTTGGTCATGACATGTGCTTTTGGTCATGACTTGTGACTTTTAATTTGTTTGCATGAGAGATTACAGAGTAATGAAATTCACGTGCGATTTTGCTGATATAAATGAAGTCGAGAAAGTATGCACTACAATTAACTAGTAGACCATATCTTGAAAAAACTCTATTTAGAAGTTAGTTCTTGAGAAAAGTCAAAAGCGACTTTTAGAAGTTGAAAAGAACAGGCCATAAGCGCGCCCAAAAGAGCGAGCCTCAGAATCGATGGTAGCTTATTTGATGCAACTAAATTTTTTTAAAAAATAAAAAACAGATTAGCCTATTACAGATAATGCAAACGGATACGAAAAAATCAGCAAAAAAGCTAAAAAACCCCAAAAAATAAAATTTAAAAATAATAAAAAATAAACTAGAAAGTAGTAACTAAATCCGAAATGAGAGTGGCCTAAACAGCTACAACTGCTTATAAATAAGTCGGTGGAAAATAAGCAACTTTGGTGAGACTACTTGTCTACTAGTACTTATCTGAGGAAACCTGCGGCACCAACACAAGGAAGCACGAGCAAACGATGCGTGACGTAACCATGTGGAAAAGGACAGAAGAACCAAGGTTTGCGTCTGACGTCGCCATCGTGCCTTCGGTTTTTTAAGGGTAAGCCGAGCGCGCGCGCACGCTTTTCAAGGATAAGCCAAACACGGACATACAACACACATCCTAAGGGTCAAACAAACGCCCATAATTTTAATATAATAAACTATTATTCGTTTGAAGAGTAGGAATTTAGAATTTATAAATTTACATATTTTTCTAGACAGCTTGTAGAAATAATTGATTTTGAAAAATTTATGTCATAGGATGATTTAGTGACCTAGGTTACACTACAACAGAAATACTATTAGTAGACGTCAAATCACAGATGGTTTGATTAAACCGTCTATGACGTACACTATCATAGATGATTTTAATTTGAAGACCGTCTGTGATAATTTGTGAATTATAGATTTGTCTGCATCGGCACCTATAGGCTTAGAACCGCATATGTCTTCATTTCGATTCAGATCTAGCCGGTGCTGCACCTGAAGGAGGCAAGGCTTTCAGGCCAGTTAATTTGGTGGGACGAGGCAGGAGAGCTTTGAAGATTCATACGTTCCTGGTTGCCCTAGATATGGTTAGTAATGAAATTTATTTTTCTTTGCATTACAATTTGGATCTAAGTTTTGGTGAGTGTTATTGAAGATGGTTTACATCTACTTGACTATACATGATCACTTCCCATCATGTGGGAGGCCAAATTTGTCAAAATTGTTGGTTATAAGTGGTTCGTCGATCGCTGGGGACATAGCTGTTGTATCAATCTCTTCTAAATTGTCCTCTTCCTCATCTTCTTCACCATATTTCTGAATAATGGCATTTAAAATTCTTTTAATCTCCTTCCTCTCGTCTATCCATCATGAGTTGTTCAGTTGCAACCTTACACAGGCAGCCAATAATTTACGTCTGGGGCAACTCCTCCGCTCACGTCCTGCTCTCATTCCTTGACTCGCTTCCATCCATCAGCTGGACCTCATCCTCCGCCGTCGACTGAGGCATCTCGTTGCCGCTCAGGAAAGGAAAACCGTCCTCAGCCTCGTTCCTTCTCTACAGTGTGCACAAAGCGGAAGAAGCTCTTGCGGCATTAGAGAGACACATGGATAACCTTGCCGATCAAGCATAATCGACCGATTCTGAGGAAGCTTATCATGGCATCCTCTTTGATATTATGGGCCATGCTAATAATTTGCCCAGGCTAGAGGAGGAAGTGGAGAGAACAAGGACAATCTTCACAGCATTCGAGAACTCAGCGGCTGATCCTCCAACTCCAGAAGTCGAAGAAGAAGCATATGAAGCCCAGAAGATTAAAATCTGGGAATCTATTTTTTACTTTTGTAATAAATTTGTCTTGAATTTGAAACTTCTATGGAAGAGAAGCAAATGAAACGCTATCATAAAAATTCTCGAGTTGTCTACATACCTAGATTTTATTCATAGATTAACGAAAATGTACACAGACAGTTTGTTTCGTCTCAGTATAGTTTCTATAGTTCATACGACAAATGTGATCGATCGATTACCACCGACGGTTATTAAAACGAATCGTTTGTGTTGTCTCAATTACCACAGACGGTTCATATTAAGAACCGCCTGTGAAATTTCATCTATCCCTCGGATCTTTCCTTCTTCAGCTTCTTGTGCTATAGATGAATCGCCTCCGGTCGTAGAGAACCCCGGCCGGAAAGCCTCCAAGGCCGGCCTTGTTTCCTCTTCCTCGCGTTTCTTGTCCAGAACCGGCCGGGTGTTAGTGGTAGCATGCGTGCATGTACTTTGGGTACGTGATCAGTGTATGAAGTTAGGCACGCACGACGCAAGGGAAGTGGGCAGTATGCACTTAATCGAATGAAATAAATAAGTTATTTGCTGAGCCACTTGTCTCCCGTGATGTGTATTTGTCTCTTGAGAGGGATAGAAAATATACACGTGAAAGTAATTAAGTTTGTATTTGCATAAGGGAGAGTGAGAAATCTCGAGAGGTTTTCAACACTGGGCGTGCCTTACAAGAAGCTAAGAATTGAGGCGCGGCGAGGCGGGCGGCATCATGAGGGATTACTGGACGGCGCTGGCGTCGCTGGTGGGCGCGGTGGCGTTCCTGCACGCGGTGTTCCCGGCGGTGGCGCGGCTGCTGGGGCGGGTGACGCGGGCCTTCTCGCCCTACTGCTACTTCGACGTCACCGAGACAGACGGGATGAGCACCAACGAGATCTACGACGCCGTGCAGCTCTACCTCAGCAGCAAGGCGGCGCCGGCGGCGGGGCAGCGGCTCAGCCGGGCGCGGCCGCACAACGCGTCGTTCTTCACCTTCGGGCTCGCCGCCAGCGACCGCGTCGTCGACGCCTTCCGCGGCGCGGCCGTCAAGTGGGAGCACGGGGTGCCGCCGCGGCAGTCGCCGGGCTTCTCGTGGCACCCGCTCCCCGAGGAGAAGCGCCGGTTCACTCTCCGGATCCGCCGCAGCGACTGGGACAAGCTGCTCCCGGCCTATCTCGATCACATCCTCGCCGCCGCGGCGGACATCCGGCAGCGGAGCCAGGACCGGCTGCTGTACACCAACGCGCGCGGGCTGCAGTGGGACCCCGTCCCCTTCAAGCACCCCAGCACGTTCGACACGCTCGACATGGACCCCGAGCCCAAGGAGGCCATTAAGGCCGACCTCCGCGACTTCGCCGACGGCGGCGCGTTCTACGAGCGCACGGGGCGAGCCTGGAAGCGCGGGTACCTCCTGTACGGCCCACCGGGGACAGACAAGTCCAGCACGATCGCTGCCATGGCGGATTTCCTCGGGTACGACGTCTACTACCTCGATCTCACCGGGGTCGTCAGCAACGCCGAGCTCCGGAAGCTGCTCATGAAGACAACGCCCAAGTCCATCATCGTGATCGAGGACATCGACCACACCAACCGCGCCGTTCTGCTCAACTTCAACGACGGGCTGTGGTCGTGCTGCTGCTCGGAGCGCATCTTCGTCTTCACCACCAACCACATCGAGCAGCTTGACCCGGCGCTGCGCCGGTCCGGCCGGATGGACATGCACATTTCTGTTAAGCAATCTTGTTGCTAGTTAGCCGTGTGTTTTCTGTGTAAGACGTTGTTCAGGTGCCAACGTTCTGTCAGTTATAGTTGAGTCTGTAGGTTTATCTGATGAACGCGTCGTGTGAGCTGTGTTAGGCCCGTGAAACAGAGGAGCTTTCTGTTGGATCATGGCGCAGTAGTAGGCCTCATTTGCATGTAACTAACTCATGTTTATTACTGAATAAAAGGAGCAAATTTCAAATAGGATCAAATTCGGCTAAATTTTAGCCGAATAAAACCTGTTTCGGAGGCAGGGGCGGACCCACAGGGTATGCCAGGTGGGCCACGGCATACCCTGTGGCGGTGGGGCCAGCTGAACGTGTCTGACGGTTCGACTGCCGCCTGACGGTTCGCCTGCCGGTTCATGGCGTCTCGCATCCAACTTCGTCGTCCATGGCGTCGTCGACATTCGCTGCCGTTCGGGGTGCCCTCGCGCTCCTCCCCGTTGTGCCGCGGCGTGCTTGGTTGTACTAAGCGTGGGCGGGCGGAGGTGCGGAGCCGCGACGGTGGTCGCAGCGGCGCCGGAGGACCTGCGACCCGCCATCGACGAGTACCCGGAGGGCATCCTCTCCGGCGAGTGGCCCGAGAACTTCTCCCTCCTCAACTACGACGACCTCCGCGCCTACCTCCAGTCGCAGATCATCACCAAAGACAAGGTTTCGGTGGTGAGCTTTCATTCGTTCTTGCATGTGCTAGCTCTTGGAGTTCTTGGATCTCAAGATTTCATTCGTGGTTGCGTGTGGCGATTGGATTTGTGGAACTGCAGATGAGCCCGACGGCGAAGCTCGGGGACGTCATGTTGCACCCGACGCAGGTGGCCATGCCAGGCCAGAAGCTCGCCAAGATTGATGCCTTCTTCGCCAACCAGTCTGGCCTGCCGGTGCTCGACGGCGAGGGGAGGTGCATCGGCATCGTCTCTAGGAAGGACAAGGCCAAGGCATCCAATGGGGTCAGTCAGGGCTTCCCATGCTCTTCCTCCCTCATTCGTCTGCTAAAATCAATGAGTGCGCTCCTCTGATAAAAATCCAATTAGTTCTAGAGATTACTAGCTGAAGTTTCTCTAGACGTTACATGCTGATGTGCCAAATATAGACAAATTAAAGCTAACCACTAGCGCGTTGAAGTTCCTTAAGCTAAGTATACCAGAATATGTAGGGAGATCAGATGATGTGAAACTTTGAAAGAATTGCCCTGAACTCACAAATCTTCTACATTCAATTTCACGTAATGGTGAGTATTACGGCAATCCTATGGTGGGCAGTCGCTTATATATAAAGCCTCAAGTGATAGTCTTTTGGATGATTGTCTAGTTGCATTTATTGAGCGGGATATTTTCTTTGAAGTGGATGAAGATGATATAATCGAGACTTTCATGTCCTTTAGAAAGCGTAGGCCAAAAAAGTCAGACAAGTAATATTGTAAATCTCTTTTATGTATATTTGAGACTATTAATATGATGTTTAATCCTTAAATTTAAGATTTATCATATTATTTAGTGTCTGTATATCGAATTACGGTGCAAATTTTATATCGACTTTTTAAAAATAGAATTAAAATATCGACTTTTTAAGACAGAGTCTACAAGCCTGTTGTGATAGATATTATATCGACTTCAGCTATACTAATTAAAATTATATACAAAATAGAATTTAAAAATAATAAGCCACAATCTAAAGGAGTCCGCCACCTAGGAATCTTTCTATCCCGGTACTGTATGTTCGCAGCTCGCGAGTGCTACCGTACTAAAGAACGTGGATTTGCGCACGTGTGTCTTTGGTGATTTGAGTATGAGCCCGTTTGAGCACTGCCGAATAGTGCTCCGTTTTCCGTAGGAGTTTTTGTCAGTTCTCTTGGGAAAAAAGGGAATGCCATGCCCAGAAATACTGTTCAAATTAAGAATGAATATAATTATGAAAAATTTACACAAGTACACTATGTCGGAAGGCTCGACAAAACATTTCATAAATTTTTGAGCTCGTTTGCTATATTTAAAAATTTCTGAAATTAGTATAACTAAACAAAATTTAGAGTCAAACTCATAATTGATATAATTATGAAAAATAATAGGAGCAAGTACACTGTGTCGGGAGGCTCTACAAAAAAATTCATAAACTTTTAAGCCCGTTTGCTATATTTACACCTCTAAGCAGTACACCTAAATAAATTCACTAATTATAAATTATTTACCACTAATTGCAGTGAACAGTGCCACCGCGCGGTGGCCGTGAGAGAGGGGAGCACTGCACGATGGCCATTTAGAAAATCCACTTCAATAAGCCATATTATTTGTCTCGACTCTCGAAGAAGCCAAAAGTCAAGAAAAAAAAACAGGGCCGTTAGCGCAATGGCGGAAGGATCTCCAAATAAAAAGGCCCAATTCATTGACTGGAGTGAGAGCAAACGTGTGTCTCAAATATTATAAAGGCCCAAGGAGGGAGGTGGACCGGCAGATCCACAGGCCTGCGGCCCGCGTTCACACAAGCCCGTCTTCCCAATTAAGCCACCATCGAGCCACCTTGGAGGCGCGGCAATGGGCGGCGGAGGAGGCGCGGCGCCCATCCATCTTCCCAATTAAGTTTGGGGCGCCGACTTCTGTCCCGGTCATGGGCGCTCGTGGGGGAGTTGGGGAAGCGCGAGACCGGCGCTGGCGCCGGCCAGACGGAGGGGAGCCAGGAAGGCGCTGCGGCCGGCGGCGTCGGGGACCGGTCACCGGCGGTCCACCTCCGGCTACACCACCCAGAATTCAAGACAGTGAGCGCCCCTAGGCTTCTAGCCCATTTCGTTCGTGCTAGTTCAATGGTCTATTTGCGATTACGATTATGTGGTCGCCAACTTGGCCCAGTTCTGTTCTGTAGCTCATCAAAAGCTACTGATTTGGATATAATCACTATATACCGAATTGCGTAAGAATTTCGATCAAAATTGGATATGGAGGTTATTAACAGCCGAACTAGGGAATAGCGTTTTCACTTTTGCACCATCATCCACGAACAAAATGTAAACGTCGAAGAATTTTGTGTGGGACTGTAAATTTGCGACAGTGATCCACCATCATCCACTTTGAACGGTATTTTTCAACTCCACAACCTTTGCGATGGTGTTGAGCAATATTCTTAAAATTGTACTCAATCACATAGCTAATCATAGAACTACTCGCTACGTTCAAGTTTATAAGACGTATTTTCTCTTGGTACATAGATTAATGAGATAGTGAAAATGACTAAATTATCTCTAATTATTATCTATAAGCACTATATTCCATGAATGCATATAGAGAATATCAGGTAAAACTATATATTCATTAGGGGTATAAAGCAAACATCACACTAATTTTAAGCATGCATGGAAACTTGCTATTTGAAGATTATTATGGGATGGGAAAGGTATAATTTTTTTGCTAGTAGCTAGGTTCGTGCTGTTACGAAAGTTGCGTGCATATTCATGAGCTCCAAAAAGTAATATATACAGGGAGTACAAAGAGATATTACAAGGGAATATACCGTAGGGCCTCTTCTTTTCAGCTTCTAGAAGCTGTTTTTCAACTTTTCTATATTAACTAACTTTCAAACGGAGTGTCTTTTCAAGATAAAACGGGGTCTATAAGTTAATTGTAATACACACAGTAGTGATTTCATTTATATTGGCCAAAACCGCACATGGGTTTCTATTACTCCGTACTCTCTTACGAATAGCCCAAAAGCCATAAGCCGCAACCAAAAGCCATAAACCGAAGCAAAAAATAATAGGCCCATACACAAATAGGGAAACGAAGGCATATAAGGAAACAAAGAATTTTTATTCTATTCTAACACCCCCATCAAACTCATAGTGGGTCACACACACAGAGTTTGGAGAGAAAAATACAAATGTTGTATCATAGTTTGTGGTTTCGTGAAGAAGCCAGTAATCTGTAACTCTGAGGGCACAAACTGTAAAGCGAGGACTCCCTCTTACGCCTGTGAGTTAGTGTATGAAACATACACACCAATGTGTTTGGTGAGCTCATGCTTCACTAGGTCATGGGCAATACTGATAACACTTGTACTGTCAGACAAAAGAGTCGTAGGTCCCATTACAGGTACTGAAAAATCTGCAAGTAGCAACCTCAACCAAGTAATCTCTCTTATCATTGCTGCCATAGCTCTCAACTCAGCCTCTACACTCGAATGAAAAACTACAGTATGCTTCTTTGTCTTCCAGGCAACAGGGGAGAAGCCAATAAAAACACAGTAAACAGAAAAAATGACGATTAGAAGGACCACTAGCCTAAGTCGTATCGGAGTACGCCTGAATCTGTAGTGAGTTGGAGCTAGGGAAAATAAATGAAGGGAGATTGCCCCACGCAAGAAGCGAAGAAGGGAGAGCTCTATGAGAGTCTTAGTAGTGCGAGTATTAGTCAGATCAAACCAATCAAGAAGATCTATGACATACTTCTATTGGAAGAGGTAGTAACCCTCAGGCGTGGAAGAAACCTCAATCCTAAGGAAGTACGTAAGCAAACTAAGATTAGTTATTAGAAATAGCTTACTGAGATGCTTCTTCATATACATGATAAATGAGGAATCATCACCAGTGATGAGCGTATCATCCACTTATAGAAGAAGTAGTGTCCTACCTCAAGCTGAGACATGGACAAAAAGAGCAGGATCGTGGGCACTAACAGTGAAATCAACAATGGTAATCACTAAGGTAAAACAAGCAAGCTAGGCACGATGAGCCTGTTTGAGGCCATAAAGAGCACGACGAAGACAACAGATGTGTCTATCTGGAATAGAATACCCATATAGTGGCTGAATGTAAATCTTCTCATGTAAAACACCATTAAGAAATACATTTTTAACATCCAGTTGAGAGATAGACCACCAGTGAATAAAAGCAACCGCAACAAGAGTGTGAATAGTGGCTATATGGGCGACAGGGGCAAAAGCCTTATCGTAATCATGACCATACCCCTGCTGAAAACCACGAGCCGCAAGGTGAGCCTTATAGTGCTCGATAGTACCATAAAACTTGGTCTTAATCTTGTACACCTACTTGCATGTGATTGGACGATCATGCACTGGTGTCGATACAATATGCCAGGTCTCCGTACATCAAAGAGCACCAAACTTCTCTGCCATAGCGAGCTGCCACTCAAAATGAGAAGCAGCCTCATGATAAAAACTAGGCTCAGTGATAGAGAGAGCATGAGCTATCGAAAAAAACCAAGATGATGAGGAGGCTGAAGGGATGTCTAGTCACAAAGGGCGTAACAAGGAGCATCATTAGAGGAATCAGACGTCGGTGTTGGCAAGATACCAAGAGAGGAGTCTGGTGAAGAACGAGGACTTCTGGAGTAGTGCACCCCAGAGAAATGAGATGGTTGTGTTGCAGGAACAAGAGACGATACTGCAGGAGACAGCACAAAAGGTGGGGGTATAGAAGAAACCATTGGAGACAGTAGGGGAAGGTTGTGATAGAGGATCAATGTGTGAAGAATTAGAGAGAGACAACTATGAGATCGTCTCAATGGTGGAAATAGAACAAGGAGCCAAGTCTCCATAAAAGAAAGATTCAGATTCATCAAAGACAACATCTCGTGAGACCCTGATCTGTCGAGCAAAAGGATCATAGCAGCGATAACCCTTATGCTCATAACTATAACCAAGAAAAACATACTCAACTAACTGGGTTGATAGTTTAGTGCGCTCACGAGGCTACAGTAGGACAAAACTGGTGTAACCAAAAACACGAATGTGAGTATACCGGGGAGCTCTAGAGTAGAGACGCTCTATAGAACTGACATCCTTAAGAGCAGTGAAAAGTTGTATATTGATGATGTATGCAATCTTAGAAATAACCTTTAGCCTAGAATTGAGGTGGAACGTGAGAGGCAAGAAGAAGAGTGCGAGCAGTCTCAATTAGATGATGATGCTTGCGCTCTGATCCAGGCGGTGGCGGCCTTTTGGCGGCGACGACGACAATAGTGGTGGTTGGCAACGGAAGAAGCTAACTAGGTTAGTACCCTAATTTTGATACCATGTTATAAATATATATATATATATATATATATATATACACATATATATATACATACACATACATACATATATATATATACACACACACATACATACATATATATATATATACATATACATATACATATATACATATACATATACATATATACATATATATACATACATACATACATACATATACATACACATACATATACATATGTGTGTGTGTGTGTGTGTGTGTATATATATATATATATAGGGAGCATATCTAGTGCTAATAGGCAATTCAGTGCTAACATGTTAATAACAATCTTGGTCATCAGATCTGTCTCGAATGGCCTAGATCGAGGCAGGTGGAACACCCCTTCCCACTTATGCCGTTTTGCAGAAACCCCCTGCATGATAAAATTTTATCAAAAAATATCCCTATCACTACCCCTTCGTCTCCCTCATCAAACAACGTCCCCGTTGCGAGGTGGTCAAATGTGCACATCATCTGGCCGTGGAACAATGATCGCTCCCTGTTTAATTAATCAATGGTTTATCTGAGATTTAATTAATCAAAGATCTCTTTCTTTTGTTTGTACTCGTATACCAACTAGTTTTGCTAATGGGGTTTTGAATCATTTCTATGCAGATTTGTGTTTTGGGACAAGCCATGAGCAGCGCAACCGCTGGTTGTTAACTAAGCAACCCTCTTTGTAAATTATAAGCAACGGAAGCAAGGCGCAATAATGGTGTGTCCAGAAGAGGTCATTGTCGGAGATGGAGTTGTTTGGTGCAAACCACATCGCGGAAGATGCCGCGCACCCCTAAATCCTCGAGGGCGGCTCTCAGCGGCATCAATTCGGTCCTTGCTGCTCTGGTTGGCGAGTCTGACAGCTAAAATGTTTCTTCTTGTTTGGTGAAATGTGTAGGGCAAGAGATCAGTTCGGAAGAAGGAGAGCCAGGGCCATATGATGTGCGGTGGCCGAGAGGCTGCTTGATGAGGGAGACGAAGGGGTAGTGATAGGGATATTTTCTTGATAAAATTTTATCATGCAGGGGTTTCGCAAAACGGCATAAGTGGGAAGGGGTGTTCCACCTGCCTCGATCTAGGCTATTCGAGACAGATCCGATGACCAAGATTGTTATCAGCATGTTAGCACTGAATTGCCTATTAGCACTAGATATGCTTCCATATATATATATATATATATATATATATATATATATATATATATATATATATATATATATATATATATATATATTCATAAGGAAGTACAATGCTCCCTCTGGGCTTCTCGCCCTCAAGAGTAAGTACCACGCAATTTCTAACCCAGTGTCCTACCTGTAGTTGAACAACTTTTTTTGGTTAAAAAAGTCTCCTACCTGCAGCTGTTGAAGGTAGTATTTGGCTGTCTATGATTTCAAAATTTGAAGTACATATGATTGAGCCATGCCTTAATAGAGGCATGAAGCATCTAAATTTACTAAATCAGCATGGAATGGACCACCCTCCTACCGGCAATCAAAAGTCAGCGAGCTTATTTTGTACAACATGTCATGCACTTTATTTTCTCATTTCTCATTTATTTTTGAAGGTTAAGAGGTTCCGAAAGGGACTACCCTTGATCAGTGTTTTAAAAATGAGTCGACTAGGTCGTACACTCGACCGTATACAAGTAATGGATGCACCTACCTCTTAACCGGTTATATCACATAATTAGGCCGGTTATGCCGCATAATAGACCGATTATACCGTATAATCACTACTAGGTAGGACGATATGTCCAGTACCTGTTATCGATTTCTAGAACCTTTCCCTTGATTATATTAAGCGTATACTTGTACTCATTTACGCTTAATATAAGCAGCGGTGGTTTCTTCAGGCTCAGGGACCTCTTAACCTTTAAAAAATAACGAAACAATTGTGGAGAGCTAAGCATTGCAGCACAACCATCTGAAAGCCACTTTTCAGCCTTCTAATTCAAATGTATTTTGGAACTAACCATCAAAGTAGGAGTAAAAGTAAAACAACTGGGAAGAAAAGGTTTTGGATGCAACCTAGCAGACATGTGAGAAACATAGAAACGGGCTGGGAAGCAAAGGAAGCTACAGAACTGGGAGAGTTTCTCAGAATGCATAGAGCTTTCAAGTGAATTTTCCCGGGAGCTGCAATATATATAAGAAGTACAATGTGATGTTACAAAAAAAAAATGCCATACACAAATAAGAAAACAAATGTATATAAGGAAACAAAGAATGCCTATCCTATTCTAACACATGCATCACCTAATCCAATCATTTTGGCTGCGGCTTATGGTTTTTAGCTGAAATTTTTGAATTTTGGATGTTTACGGTACAGATTACGGAGAGATCGATACTCACTTGCGATTTTGGCTGGTACAAATGTTAAGCTTTTAACGTGTACTACGTTTAACTTATAGGCCCCGTCTTGAGAAAATACTTTGTTTAAAAATTAGGTACTGTAGCGGCTGCGAAAAGCCGGACGGCTTATAGCCTGCCAAACAGGCCCAAATTCTGTTCTGTAATGTCTGAAAAATAGTAGCTAGGTGAGGGCTGAAAAAAGGGCTTAATAGGCACAGCATAAAGCAGCCAAGTATTTTTCATCTTCCAAGTGTAACTGAAAGGGACGCCTGTTCTAATGTGAGCTCCTTTTCACCATTAAAAAAAGGTTATATGATTCTTTGTGAGCATCTGATGTGAATCAGACAATAATGGAGTTTATTTTTCAATTTAATAAATATGCCAATTAATCCTTCTTTTCCACCACTGCACATAGTGTACGTCGAGTAAAATACACCAATATATGGAACCATAATACTATATTCACTACTATAAAGTTTTGAATTTGCAGTATACACATGGCATGATGCTTTTCTGTTGTTGTCTAATTAATATGATAATATCTATGCTTGGAGATGTTAAAACATATATAAAGGAGGCTCAATCCAAGAGATACATCCATTATATCGGCATTCAGCATGCAGCATCCATTATATCTATGCTTGTTTTGCTTGGAGATGTTAGAACATGCAAAAGTGAGGGAGAGATATATACGTGTGACGGGAGAGAAGAATGGGGCGGGTGATGCATCCGTAACATTCTATTTTATCTCCAGAGACGGTAGTGAGAGAGGAGTAAAAAGTCTCTTCGAGAAATTAGATATTCATACTAACTTTTTAAGTTAAAGTTAGATACAAAAGTCAATATAAATATGAGGATGGAATATTGATCGGAAAGTACAGGTGAACAAACTAGCAAAACAAGCCCTTCGATTGATTAGACTTAACAATGGACTCCAAAATTTATTAAGTTAGCTCGGCAATGCGGAATGGAATTGATTGGCTAGGTGTGGGTTTAGGTATAGCTTGACAAGGCATGGATGTTGACTCATTAACAGGGGACGCTGCCAAGCAAATTAAATTCAGGAAATAAAAAAATAAACTCGCATCCTACAATTAGATAAGATACTGTACATATATCATGGGGGACTGGGATATTTAGTGTGTAAGTCAAGGTAGGATGAACCGGTGAAGCCTAAGGAATTGTTAGTATATGGTTCACAGAAGGTTCACAATGTTTGTGTGGTACCATATATCTATGTTATCTGATAGGTCAAGTCTGCATAATAAACTTACTCCATAGAAATCAACTAATAATAAGCGGTCTTAAATCGAAGATCTATTGGATCAGATCACAGACATGTTCAAAGTCCAAATGGGAGAGATGGACTTGAACTATATGGGGTAGAAAAACAGTCGCTCCAAGAAGATTATTTTCCAGTAGCCCATAAGATACGTTCTCGCCACCGTGAAATTCTAAATTTTTCTGCAGCTCAATACAATTGGAAAGAGTACATAATAGCCAGCCATCTACAGGTCTACCTTTCAGCCTCAGAAAAGAAAGAGTGAGCATGAAATAAAGAAATTAGACCTGCTGGGGCCAATCAAAGGGAGCAGCCAGTTCCAATGTGATAAGAGTGTAGCCAGGGATTCCTGTGGCAGCATGACCAGTCCTTCTCTCTCCCTCGGGCCAAAGAGGCTTGGGAAGAAGAACAGCACCGGCTTAGAAAGGACTACAAGATCTTCCTCTGAACTGTGGGATTAGTACGCCTCAGAAGGTGAAGCTGCCTGCTCCGTTCTCATCTGTGCTCTTGCTTGGCCTCCTAGCTAGACTGGTTTACCTCTGGGTATGTTCTCTGAAGTCCCGTCCGTCTTCTCCACGTGTGTTTTCTGGGATCGGTGTATGGATGTATGTAGTGGTGATCATGCGATGCTTTTTTGTGTCCTGAGTGCAGAGGCAAGGTTGCTGGTTCTCCGGAAGAGGCAGAAGAATTTGATCTGTTTCGTGGAGCCTCTAGGATGGGAGAGGCTAGCAGCAGTTCAGGACATGCGAGGCAGAATCCCCATGTTCTTGGCTATGGCTTCCATGGCACCATGGACAGCTCCATGCCTTCTGCAAACTTCTTGTAAGACAGACACTCTCTCTCTCTCTCTCTCTCTCTCTCTCTCGATTATTTCGTTTTTCCCATCTTTATTTATTTATTTCCTTTTGGTGGTAGCAATTTATGCAAGGGCAGCAAGAAACATGAGCTGTAGCATGAACTTCCTTTCAAGTTTTAGTCAAACTTGCTCAATTACCATTTTTTATCTCCATTCCTTTACCTTTTTTTGTGATCTTGGTGGCCTTTTTTGTTTTGTTTCTCTACTGTTCTTCATGCTTCCTGATATGCTCCTATATATACGTACACAAGAATCTTTATGTAGATCATCTTGCCCAGTAACACAATGTTGTAGCCGTCATGATAATATGGGTATTTACTTGCCCTTGTGTATACCTGGCAGCGAGCAAGGAGGAGCTTCTGCTTATTTTGGAGGACTAGAGGAGGCTCTCATGCATCAGGTTGCTACTCTCAGGACTCAACAAACTGCAACCACCTCCACGCGTACGCTCCTCTCTTTCTGGCTAAGTTCTTTTCGAATTTTAGCTGATTTATATATATACCATCTATTGGAACTAGCTTTTAAACATGTGTTTTTCAAAACAAGCAAAACGAGGATAACGTAAAGATTATAGTAAAAAGGTGTATTGAGTTCAGCTCTTTAGCTCAAAAATACATACGACTATTTTTCTATACACAGGAGCGGAGTCACACCTCGGATAGGGTAGGTTTTAGCTCGACATGTGAAAAAATATCTAGTGTATAGCTCAGGTAAATTCAGTCCAGTTTAGGTAACATTTTTTATGATACAACTCAGATAATTTAGATTATTTCATGTCTATATTTTTAGGCATAATTAAATTCTAACTCTGCCACTGTCTATGCATACTGTCTCTCACAAATAACTAAAATCTAAATATTTAAATCATAAACATAAAACACTTAACCTTGTGAGGCACTTTACCAAGAGGTTAGAGCATTGTAGTCAAAAGTAACCATGCAGGAGCAGCTGCAGAAGTGGCAGTTGTGCCGCGCTTGTGTGTGTGTGGTGTGACTCTTCCCTTTCTTCCCCTCTCTAGAGTGCAACAAGCCAACAAGCCTCCATGGTAGTAGTACAAGTACCATCCTACCAACTCTCTGGCTCTCTGCAAGCAACAGCTCAAAGGGAATAAATTCCACTCGCTTTCACTGCCACAATGGCCCCACTCCCCCCCCCTGTGATCACAGTGCAGCCTTTCACCTTCTGTTGATCTCCTCCTCCCCTATGATATCTTCTTGCAGCCTTCCCCACTGCTGCTGCTACTACTACTACAGCTGCATCTAGGCCTCCACCTACACTGGACATCTTCCCATCTTGGCCTATGAGGTCTCTCCACACCCCCAAGGTATGGATCACTGGCTTCAACTCTACAGGTATTTGTATTTGTAATTTGTACCTCTGTAGCTGCTGGCAAGAACCAGAAGTTACACAAGTTAGAAAAGCTATGAATCCATAGAGCTACAGGTTCACAGCTGCGTACTGAGACCTTGCCTTTGCTTTTGCATGCTAGGAGGGTTCAAATGTGACAGCAGACTGCACAGACTCTGAAAGCAGCAGCAAGAACGACCACCACCACAAGGCCTCATCACATCTGCAAGGGGCAGTGGCAGACATGGCAAGCCAGTTTGATCAAAGTTCACATCAGCAGCAGCAGCAGCAGCACAAGGTATGCATGCATTAGTTACTGGCGATCGTATCGATTGCCGCCGCATGCTGGAGTTTCTTGCTGCATCGGTGTATGTACTTCTTGGATGGCGCCTGTTTCTTTGCTTCTCCATCTCTAGCTCCTGGCCATCCTTATCACGAAAACGCTGTATTGCTGCTGCCTGTTCTGGCGTCATGTCACTAGCTAGCCCACAACTTCCAAGACGCTCATGTAGGCCGTAGCTGAATGCTCCTACTGATAGAAGAACCCACTGTTCTGGGGCATTTAAGATCTTGCTGCTCCCAAGATCGCTAATCCCAACACGAAAGGTGAGTTCATTTGGCCCTATAGAAAAATTCCAACTTGTTTCCCCTGAGGCTTGTTCCATGGGGCAAGTATGGTTGACGAATATGGCCGCTCATCCTTGCAGTTTTTCGTTTGATTGAGCTTACTTATAGGAGGATGGACAACATCTCCCACAAGAACCAGTCGTTCTAGGTTTTTTCCCTCTAATAAAAGAGGCATGGATAATTCTAGTAGAGGATATGTTAGATTTAGTGCTGCCATTGGTGCTGCAATAGGGGACGAGTGAGCTTTCTTGCAATACTGTCTGTAGCTTGCAAAAATTGTGCTCTATGATAGAAATGCACCAACCTATACTTAAATAATGGAACTTTGGTCAGTGGTGCTTTAGGTACTTTCTGGTCGATTGATGAGCTGCCAAGATTATACTGGGTAAATGATTACCCAATAATTATATCAGTTAATTAATTTACACTTAGCTGGAAGAGAACTTTGCAAATTAGGGCGCGACAGCAGCATAAACAAAAAAACAATACCAGGTTTTGTCCGTTGTTAGAGTGGTGGCTTCCACCCAATGTACATGATTGTTTTTAAATTTGTGCTTGATATAACGTGCATGTAGAGACCATACTATATTGTTTATACCGTAGACACATATGCATATATAGCATTGTTCTTCCAATTCTCTCTCCTAGTTTTTAATACTACATAGGTGTAGTAATTTGCATCTTGTGACTTGTTCATGTCCACTTGGCATGCAGAAGATGGCAACAAGCTCCACTCATAGCGAAAGGACTGGCAAGACACTTGATCCAAAGGTATCTATCTCGCTCTCTCGGTTGATGCTTAGATTATGCTGGTGTGATTGATGCTTAGATTGTGCTGGTGTGTGCAATCGTGCATGCATGCCAAATATATGCACAGGGCCATGCAATCCAAGCCAGTGATGATTATGTCCATGCAGCATATTTGACAATTTGAGATAATGAGTTCTTCTCTGTTGGTGTCACCAGACGATGAGAAGGCTAGCTCAAAATCGAGAGGCTGCGCGTAAAAGCCGACTGCGAAAGAAGGTGAATGTTCTGATCAGCATTACCTACTCGGAAACTGAAGTATTCAGCAGTGGATTTCCCCAAGTTCTTGTCAGTTTTACCTGTATATATATCTCGATCATAGGCTTATATTCAGCAGCTTGAGGGCGGCAAGCTGAAGCTTGCTCAGCTGGAGCAGGATCTCCAGCGAGCTCGTTCCCAGGTACTTCAATTCTTTTATGTGTATGAACTGATCATGCACATCTATCTATCTATCTATACGATCATATACAGTGCAATCTGAATGACCGTGTGTGTGTGCTTTGTATAGGGCCTCTTGCTCGGAGGAGCTCCACCAGGTGGAAACACCAGCTCAGGTGCGCAACTTGATCGTCGTTCTCATCATCGGTTGTTGCCTCCAATAACATCACCAATTCGTTGTAACTACCGATCCACATGGCATAACCGTGGCATCCATTTTTCCAGGTTCTGCTATGTTCGACGTCGAGTACGCCCGGTGGCTGGACGACCACAGCCGGCGCATGGCCGAGCTCCAGGGCGGCCTGCACGCGCACCTGCCGGACGGTGACCTCAGAGCCATCGTCGACAGCACCTTGACCCACTACGACGAGCTGTTCCGCCTCAAGGGCGTGGGGGCCAAGTCCGACGTGTTCCATCTCATCACCGGGATGTGGGCGACCCCGGCTGAGCGGTGCTTCCTCTGGATGGGCGGATTCCGGCCCTCCGATCTGCTCAAGGTATGGGCTCATGTCTGAATGAAACACCTCATATCAAAATAGTTTTTTTATATATTAGCAGAGACAAAGTTAAAGAAGTTTGACTGCACACTTTCTAAAACTTACATTTACGAATGGAGTATTTGTTAAATTGAGCCAAGGGTAATTTCATCAGAAAATGCACCTGGCACAAAGTACGAAGCTCCCTTTAACAGTAATCAATTCAGTAGAGGAAAATGAAACCAAGTTAATCTGAGCTCATCCTCTAAGTACATATATGATTCCGTAATTTCATTACATACTTTTCATGTTGCTGCAGACACTGATACCCCAGCTCGATCCCCTGACTGAACAGCAAGTGGTTGGCATCTGCAGCCTGCAACAGTCATCACAGCAGGCAGAGGAAGCTCTCTCCCAGGGCCTGGAGCAGCTGCATCAGTCACTAGCTGACACAGTCGCCGACGGGTCTCTGATCGAGGAAGCCGACATTGGGAGCTTCATGGATCATATGGCCCTTGCCCTCGGCAAGTTGTCTAACCTTGAAGGTTTTGTCATACAGGTATAGATTTTTTCTGTTTTTCACTGCTCCAATCTTCATCATTCTGTCAGTTCATGATAGGGGCTGCCACAACTCTGTAGATGAGCAACTCTGTAGGTGTAAAAAAAAACTGTAGCAAAAGTGCTGCATCTGTTTAATTTTTTAGCTGCCAAGAATTAAGGATCCTGCAAAATGTACTAAAGGTGCACTTGTGACATGCAATTTCCAGGCCGATAACTTGAGGCAGCAGACTCTTCACCAGATGCACAGGATTCTGACAGTTAGACAGGCAGCTCGATGTTTCTTGGCCATTGGCGAGTATGATAACCGTCTCCGTGCCCTAAGCTCCCTCTGGGCTTCTCGCCCTCGAGAGTAAGCACCACGCAATTTCTAACCCAGTGTCCTACCTGTAGCTGAACTTCTCTCTTTTTTTTTGGTTAAAAAAGTCTCCTACCTGTAGCTGTTGAAGGTAGTATTTGGCTGTATGATTTGAAATTTTGAAGTACATATGATTGAGCCATGCCTTAATAGAGGCATGAAACATCTAAATTCACTAAATCAGCATGGAATGGACCACCCTCCTACCGGCAATCAAAAGTCAGCAAGCTTATTTTGTACAACATGGCATGCACTTTATTTTCTCATTTCTCATTTCTTTTTGAAGGTTAAGAGGTTCCTAAAGGACTACCCTTATCAATGTTCTAAAAATGGGTCTACTAGGTCATATACCCCGTACACAAGTAATGGGTACCCCTACCTGTTAGCCAGTTATATCGCATAATTGGACCGGTTATGCAGCATAATAGACCGATTACGCCGTATAATCACTACTAGGTGGGGCGACCTGTCGATTACCTGTTACCGATTTTTAGAACCTTTCTCTTGATTATATTAAGCGTATGCCTGTACTCATTTACACTTGATATAAGCAGTGGTGGTCCCTTCAGGCTCAGGGACCTCTTAAACAAATGACGAAACAAAGTGCATTCCATGGTGTACAAAACAAAGACTACAAATGGTTTCTGACGTTTTTATCTAGATTTTTTGCCAACTTAACCAAATCCTTAAGGTCCTACAGGAATAATAGGATCAGTAGCTGTATTACTATTTTTCTGGATGCATCCCTAATCTATTTATCGCTGGTGCTTGCATTGCCTGCAGGGTACTGGTGGCAGATGAAGGCAATTGTGGAGAGCTAAGCATTGCAGCACAACCATCTGAAATCCACTTTTCAACCTTCTAAATCAAATGTATTTTGGAACTAACCGTCAGAGTAGGAGTAAAAGTAAAACAACTGGGAAGAAAAAAGTTTTGGATGCAACCTAGCAGATATGTGAGAAACAAAGAAACGAGCTGGGAGGCAAAGGAAGCTCCAGAACTGGGAGAGTTTCTCAGAATGCATAGAGCTTTCATGTGAATTTTCCCGGGATGTCAAATGGTTTAATGTATTGTGCGAGAAAGGACAGCTAGAATTTATGTGTTCTCGTGGTTACTTCTGCCAAGCCTACATTTTTATGAGAGCACTTTCTCCTCTGTATGTTCTCGTGGAACACCGGAAATTTTCCTGAATCCTACAAAAACTGAACTGTTTAATGTAAAATTCTTGTAAAAATCCTGCGTACCAAACAGCATGAAGGGAACACACATAAATAGGAAAAAAAAACGTAGGAATGGGAAAAGAATGGTTATGCAAAACAGAGGATTAGAAACATAGGAAAGTTGTGTGAAGCCATGCTTGGAACGCAAGAAAGTAAAAACATGGGAAAGTGGTAGCAATGAAAGAGTAAAATAAGAAAACAAACTGCAACAGTATTTGAATAAATGTGAATGGTACGGTGCATGAGTAAAATAAGAGGCAACCTACAGTGTCCTGCTCCAGCGCCGAGGCCGAATAATGAGTTGTCGCCTATGCTATTGCTGAATGTTGTTGGCTTCACCAACTCCTACTGAAACTTCACCGACCCCTACAGTCTGCCACGGTTGTTTACTATGGCAACGTGAGCGACGTCTACATGTAGTCAAACCCCGTGCAACATCGCCGAACTAAGCATATCGAAATTGATATCCATTTTGTTCGAAAAAAGGTGTCTCTCGGTCAGGTTCGCGTCTTGCATGTTCCTTTGTCCCACCAATTTGCCGATGTGATGACAAAATGTTTGCTGACTCAGCTGTTCCATGCCTTTAGGTCCAATCTCGGTGTTCGACAACCTCTCAATGAGACTGCGCGGGGGGTGGGGGTGTTAGCGATACTCTTTCATGTATAGTTATTTTGTATAGATAGAAACGGATCACTGATATCATGTAACTCTAATCCCGTATTTCACGGTTGTAATCCCCTATAACATTAGGCTATACAAAGCATGCAACCCCGGCCTTTCATACCGTTTGATGACTTCCTTCGTCACTGATATCATGTCCTAGCTAGGGCTCCCTCATTCCTTCCTGCTCCTCCTTCCTCCCATTCCTTCGTCTAGTGACGGCGGCGGTGACCCCAAAGCCTAAACTCCAAACGCCACAGGCCACCTTCGTCCTCCGCCTAGATCCCGACGCCGTAGCCATTCCCTTGCTGCTGGTGAAGCGTCCGTGGCGTGAGCTTGATGGCGACGGCACCACGCGGCGAACACAGGCTGGGCATCGAAAACAGGCACGCAAGATTTCTTTACTGGGTTTGGCATTTTGGATTGTGTTTGCTATACGTGCTCTCCACCTCGATTGTGTTTTTTTTTCATGCAGCAGGATCCCTCTCAATGCCCAATTTTCGCATGATATTTCTCTATATTGTATTCCTCTATTTATCTTGAAAACTTAATATCAGTATAATAATAAAAAATTTAATATCTCATGGACCCGTGGTTCAACAGGTAGACCGACGGCGTATTTGTACGAGTACAAGGTATGAATTGACGCAGTTCCTTCTCATTTTGTTTTGGTGGGCTTGGGCCGTAGAAAAGTGGGCCTGTCGTAAGCCCGTGGCCTTTTATGCTTTACAAAAGTGGGCTGTAAACTGGGCCATCATGTAAAGCTCGACGAGACAGGCGCGAAGGCCAATTCTTTGGGGCCTGCTCGGCCCGTATTACAAACATCAGAGGCTTCCTTTTAGGGTTGGTTGGTTCGATCAGATCAGTACCTGTGGAAGTTGCCCATGGATTGAAATCCCTGCTCGACAGGCAAAACCTCGCCGAACTGGGAGCGGAACCGCTGCTGCCGGCGGCTGCCCGCCCAAGCCTCCTCCGGCTGCTGCTTCCGCCGCCCCCGGCGGCCGTGAACAAGAAGAGCCTCCTCGAGCTGTTGTGCCCCGAGAATGGATAACAGGACGAGACGATGCTGCTCGCCGTCACCGGCACCGCCTTGCTCACCGAGCTCGCCGGCAGCAGGCAGTTGGCCAGGAGGGCGTGGCCGTCGTTATCGTCAGCGCACTGGCGTCGGCGTCGGTGCCGGTCGTCGTCGTGGGCGTCGCGGAGGAGGGCGATGTCCAGCTCGAACAGCTCCTCCTCCTCCTCGTCCTCGGTGACGACCGTCATCTCGTTGCTGCCTCCGCCTCCGCCTTGGCCACCCGGCTGGTCGTCCTCCTCCTCCTCCTCCTCGTTGTTCATGATGGCGGTGGCCGCGGTGGTTTCTTGGCCGGTGGCCTTCGCTTCTAAGGCTGACATCCTCCAAGCTGCCTTCACTCTGCAGCTTCAATCAAACACGTACGATATATACAGTACTCGCACCAGCTTGTACATGTGCTCGCGGCGTACGAGTTATATCGGGAAGGGTGGTTGAGTTTGCTCTGTCTTGTTGCAGATGGTTGGCGACATTAGGCTGCCTAATTCGAAGGTATTTTGCCAATTGGAGCCCCAGGTTTGCGCGAGCTTAATCAACTACTGCTTATGCAATCCAAGGGTACGATTAACTTATATGATCAAGTTGAGTAACCATTTGATGCGTACACACGAAAAGATCTACAGCTTTTTAGCTGTCTGACTTCTTCTGAAAACGTCGTCTTGGTTGCTAAAACTGCCTTCCAAGTCAACTCTATTTTTGACTCTGACACTTTGTGTGCATCCCAGGTCCAAGCATTGAAGTGACTAAACTCTGTACATGTGCTCAGCGAGATCTGTAACTTTGTAGTTATGAGATTATTCATTTGGAGCTGTTTTGGATGCTAAAACCATGTTGCAAGATAGCAGACATAATTTGTCGCCTCTCGCCGACCTGTCGTAGGCTCAATATTTTCGTCGTAGAAAAGTAGAGAGAACTATTCTATTTACCTAAAGTTATTGTAAATTACCACTCTACAAAAACATTATTTGCCACGTTTTATATTTTATTGTTTATACTTCATCCGAAAGGTACATCCTGTGAGCACCATAACACAGCATGATGAACTCGACCTCTGCATTCCGATTATACTATTCTACGACGGTTTAACCACTGTCACCTATTAATCGGCCAACTGTGGATCGGACTCGACCCACTCTGGGCGCAGATGACGTCGCTTGCAGGGCTAAACGGCTCGTGGTCAGCCTCGAATCATGTGCTAGCTTTACATGTCAAAATCTAGCTTTACAGTGGTTTGACCAGAGAAACATCGATCGAACTCAAAGGCACCGCTCAATATGGCTTGAGCTTCTGGTTTCTGGTTTATTTTTGTATTATTCATAATTTCATCTTTTTCTGAATTTTTGGCTTTTTTTGGAGCTTTTTTAAATTTAATTATGTTAAATAAGCATCTATCGCCACCATGTGTTTTTTCACCACATACAAGTGTTTTCAGCCATAAGCCACCAAAAATAAGCCGAATTGAACACCACCAAAGAGTGAAACGTATGTGGGCCTGTTTGGCAGCGAGGAAGCCGGCTGATTTTTTACAGCCACTGTATTATCTAATTTTTAAATAAAGTATTTTTTTAAGATAGGATCTAAAAGTTAAACTAGTACACGTTAAAAGCCCAACATCACAACTAAGTATCGATCTCTTCGTAATCTGTACCGTAAACAGCAAAAATTTAAAAATTTTAGTCAAAAACCATAAGCCGCAGCAAAAAAGAACAGGCTTACATGTCTCACTTGCTGAAACATTAGGGCTTCAAAAGTCAGAACCATTGCATATAGATCGTGTTTTTTTTTTGTCTTTAAAATCACCGAGTTCAAATTTTGTGAGCGAAAATTAAGAGGACATCCCATAGTTCGAAAAAAATGGTTTTTTCATCCATGGTCGATCAAATTGCATACACCCAGCAGTCAGGCCGCCTCTACATACTGGTCAGATGCTCCTGCCTAACAGCAAAACCCAGAATACAAATTATACAAAATCGAATTCAAACTTTGATATCGAAGCACACAACACGAGGTGACTTCAGCGTTGACTATCTCATGGTGCCAGTAATTTATCACATTGCAGGTGCAACGATCGTACGTACGTCGTACGCGTGCAGCATCGCAGAACACTGCGTGCGAGCAAACTTGGCCCAGAACACTACCACTGGCTGAGCATGCAGTTCGTACTAGTACATGCAGGTCAACTAGAACTAACGGTGCATCCATGCGTGCTCAAACTTAACCTATAAGCTAGTAATTACAAAAGATAAGTAGTCATCTTCATGCACTCATGCGTGCGTAGCGCGCGCGGGAGTGATCACTTGGGCTGCTTGCCGGACTTGGACGGCGCGGCCTTGAGGTTGGCAGGTGTAGCGCCGCCGCCGCCGGCGGCGGCGGCGGCGTCGGATGGTGGTGCGCCCAGCTGGGACGTCGAGGAGACGGCGGCGGCGGCAGCGGCAGCAGCAGAGGACGGCTTCTTGAGCTTAAGCTGAGCGAGGAGGGCCATGTTCTCCTGGTCCAGCAGCTGCGCCTTCTTCAAGAGCCGCTCGTTCTCCTGCATGATGCGCAGGTTCTCCAGGTACAGGTTCGAGTTCATCCGCTCCATCCTTCGACGTCCTTCCTTCACGCACAAACACCCAGCAAGCTAAGCACGCATCGATCGACAGGCCATTCACATATATACACTAGCAAGCACTCGGTTCAGAGAAAGAAAAAAAAACATATGCCAAATGTTTGCATTTGCATTTGCATTTGCATTGCACCCAATATTGAAAGGAACAAGAGCAACGCACATGCATGCATTTTCATCTTAAATACCAAAGTTTAAGAAAGAGAGAAGGAGAAACACTCAGTGGCAAGACAGCAGACACGCAACAAAGATCGATGAAACTAAGCAGATATTCAGTTAACCTGAAACAAGAGAGTAAGACGAGGGCTTGAAGAGGCAGATGGATTGGCAGGAGAGGAAGGAGGCTCGAGAGAGGCTTGTTCTCATCGCGCAGCGCAGGAGTATGTATAGGCCTCAAGAACAAGTGATGCGGTGCACCTGCTACACGAGTCATCCTGCACTCTGCAGCTAGCTAAGCTAAGCTAAGCATTGTGTGGTAGCTAGCTGTCGAGAAGAACGTGATGATGGTGATGAATTGATGACGCACTTCCGGTTCGGTCCAAAGATACGCAATCATTCTGCGTCCTCGCTTAGCTTCTCGGTCTCCGCTCGCGCTTCTTCCTCTGGCCGCATTCCTCTCTCTCTCTCTCTCACTCACTCACTCACTCGGTCAAAGATGGTCTAACTTATAGCTCATGAATGATGTTGTTTGAAAAATTGTGAGTTTGAAAAAATGTGTCAGTTGGGGCATTGTCCATGATCAGTATATATTATGCTACATTTGCTTTTATGCAGATGTAGCAAACCCCGGATTTCCTACTTCTTAATTAAGGGATTTATCTAGTTCACAACCAACTAATATTTCCTTAAAGGCACAGATAGATATTGTTTTAGACAGCAATATTATCTATAAAACACAACTTTGAGCACTAATTTCTATTATAATATATTTATAAAATCTAATAAAATTATAACGGAGATTCTTTTGAGTTTATGAATTGTCTTTCAAAATTCTAATATATTTCAAAATTTACTAATTTCTATTATTCAACTTTGAACGGCATTTGAGCATTCGGCGGCAGCGGTGCACAAGCTTTAACGCTCATGCTTGCCGAAGGTGGACAACGGAGGTGCACGAATATTCAAGCACATCCAGCTATGAAATTTTCTATTGAAGTAAAAAAAATAAGTATACTCCATCCGTAGAAAGATACAAGACACGGCTTAACTTAGTGCGGTCTTCGAAATTAAGCTTCGGCCATTAATTTTTTTATAATACTTTGTTCATAGCTATAAAATTATAATCGTAAGACAATGCTTTAAAACATGAATCCAGCGGTATCACTTTTGTGATATACCTACATACATATGTGTGTATGATGATTCTATACTTCTAGAAGAACGTACATCTACTTCTTATATACCATTTAAATAGTATTATTATACATCTTTATCTGTTTGAGCATATCCTAATAATAATTATAAGATATTTCAAAGTGAGTTTTATAAAAAATTCATAAAAATTCACTTTTTACAGTATAATTTATGTATATACTCTTTTTAATATGAAAAGTGTATATAGCAAAAATAAAATGTTTCGATAAATTTTTTTAAACCAAGTCATATCGAAGTATATTAGAATTAGTATTTAAGTATACAAAAAGTGCTAAAGAGGTATAACATATTCGTTTAAATGGTATATTGAAAGTGGAAGTATGTATCAGCGTGTGTATATATATATATATATATATATATATATATATATATATATATATATATATATATATATATTGAAAGTGGAACATAAATTCGTGTTTCTTTAGATAAAGTAAATAAATTAGAATGATTAATTGTGATTGTGCGAGGATAAAATATTATTAATGTCTTCATACTATATAGGTTATAAGGATATTCAGATCTAATCGAATTAGGTAGATATTCGATTTGAATTCATATTCGTTATAATATTCAATTAATTTTCAAAATATTTGAATTCATGTTTATATTTTATTATAAATATGAATATGATTTAAATATACTATATCCGATCCATTTTTACCCCTACACTCGGTCATTGCAAGAAAGTACTAGCACATCAATTAGCGGACGCCAATGATGAAAAACAGACCTGGCTCGTCGGCAATAGTCAAAGGAGAACATTTAACACACTGTTACACTCTTGTACTCGATCACGACATGTACAGCAGCAAGTGTAGGAGGCAAAGCTACATTTAACACTGTTACATATTGTATTTATAAAACCAATTATATACACATGGTATTTATAAAAATAGCATTTCTGCCGTCCGGTAGGCGGACAGCAACACCGGCGAGGCGACACGTGAAGAGACCATCTGTTGCAGCGCCGCCGCCCACCGGCAGATGGCGGCGCTGGTGGCGCGGCCTCGCCACGTGTGACCTCGTTAGCGCTGCCGTCCGCCCATCGAACGGCAGAAGTGTGCCAAATTTGGCTTTAACTCCAAGTGTAGAATGCAGACTGTACTAGCTAGCGTGCGTATAGTGGAGGTGTTCTAAACAATTGTGGTCTTATCGCTTCTTATTTTTTATTTTTTGGTATGATTGAAAAATATATTATATTAGTTGTTAATTTTTTTCTAAGTAATTACATTTAAGAAAGAAAAATAAAGCAAATATATCATCACGATTCACAAACAATGTAATAGGATAAAGGGAAAAAAGAAAAGACCTAAAAGACGAAATGAAGAAGCCAATTTTCGGAAGGTTACCTAAAAAAGCGTAAAAGATAAAATGAAGAAATCATTTGTTTCAAAAACTGAAGTTGTTTAGAGCCCAACCACTCTTGCTTTCAACTCGGTCCTGATTATTTGGGTTTAAACTTCTGACTTTCAACTTATTTTTTACTATTTCTAAATTTTGGCTTTTTTGACTTTTTGGCTTATTTTAAGTTTTTTATCGGTTCTTTTTTCCCATATTCGTTTACATTATATGTGATAGGCTAATTGGTTTTTTCTATTTTTAAGTTTTTAATTTTAATTATGTCAAATAAGTCATCTTTAGTTACAGTGTAATTTTAGCCAGCTATAGTAAAAATTCAACCATAAACCAACAAAATCCACTCTAACTAAGCAGCACCTTATGGGCATGTTCTTTTTTGCTGCGGTATTACAGAGTAACTATAGTTTGTGACTTTTGGGATGTTTGTATGAGATATTATAGAGTAACTAAAACTCATATAAGATATTTACCAACATAAATGAAGTCGGTACAATATGTAATATAATTAACTAATAAACTATATTTTAAAAAACACTTTATTTAAAAGTTAATTACTATAGAAAAACAAAAACTAAAATCAAAAACTAAAAAGAATAGACCCTATGTGCCCCCCTTCCCCTCCCTTTCAACTCAAATGACGCCCCCCACAACGGATCGCTTACTGTTCCGAGACATCAACTAATGATGAGCAGCATTCAAGTGCACGTCTTGGGTTCTTCACTGCTTTCAGCTGCCCCGTGCATTGAGCAACCATCTGGTACATGTATGCATACCCCCTCTTCAATCCTCCATCATGGCACATCACTTGGAACCGATCTGATGTGAACACTGTATCATGTCTTATTCAAGATTGCTGAATCGCCAAGAATGTGATAAAAATTTTAGATCCTGTAGATTCTGCAGACATTTCAGCATCTTGACCGGTTAGTACAAGTTGTTCTTTGTAGCAGGACGATATTTTCGATAGTTTCAGTAATAGCTTATGATTACGGCTAGTAACTTTTAGTCCTAGCCCTAGTACGAGCGTTTCGAATGAACATATCAAATACTGATAAACTATTTTGAAAAAACTGTTATAATAAATCAGTTTGGAAATACGATTGAGAAATTGTTGGGAAAGTCGTATAAGCTGAAAAGAAACGGGCGCCAATTGTATATGTTATCAGGAGTCAAGACTCAAGTTCAACCTGCTCGTTTGATCTTTTATCATACAGTGTTACACTGTTTCCCATTGACTAGTGAGAATCTTGGACCTGTTTCTGAAGAAGAAGAATTTGTTCAAAATACCCCAGATTCTGGTCAGATTTGGTTCCTGTAACTGAGCTTGTTTGTTGCATGAATCTAGTAGTACTCCATTTGAGATGTGGAACAGAACATATTCTACCGGCAGCTACCTGCAGAATAATCTTGCATTCAAGATTTGGATTCTTGGTCTGATTTGACATGTTGACCTAAGAACTGAACTGTATCTACATGTATGTGTCTGGCTGCAGCAAAGCAATCATGGCGACAGACAGGGCGAACTGAAGTTGGCGTTAGGCAGCCTATTTCTTCCTCTGAAGGCATGCATCTGGTAAAAGGAAGTTGATCATACCTAGATACGAACACCCCATCTCTGTGAATTGTGAATTTGTGATTTGAGAAGACCGGAGTAGTACTAGCTGGCTAGCAGCACCGTCCACAAGGAAAAGTATTTTTCTCCGAAGAAATCAGCGGTTTTGGTTTTCTTATAGATTCAATTTTTAAACGGAATATTTTCTTAAAATAGGATCTACAGGTTAAACGCTCTACACGTTAAAAGCCTAATATTTGTATCCACCAAAATCGCAAGTGAATATCTATCTCTCCGTAATCTGTATTGTAAATAGCCAAAATTCAAAAATTTCAATCAAAAATATAAACCGCAGCCGAAAAGAACATACCCCAGATCAATCTGTGTACGCAAATGCAGTGCGAGTTGGGGCATTTAGGATGTCAGCTTTGGCCATTACTAGGAGGACATTGGAAGCAGGGAATGTGAGCTCAGCGCTGCCTCTGTCAACCTCCTACTACTACGGATGGCAGGAATCAGGACTACTCTTCGTGTGCGGAGTTGAGGTGGAGGATTTAGGAGCATGCCCTGCTAGATTTGCACGAAATTGGTTAAGAGTTCCTGTTGGTTGTCAAAGCAGTAGTAAAAGCTGAATTTTTTTACGAATAATCAAAATAACAGAAGTATACTTGCACCAATATTTTTACAGAAATAGGCTCGAGTCATCTAATCATCAGACGACTGGAGCTTATCACCCAACGAAAAGCGACGACAAAGGTCTCTGCAGTCGTTGGCGGCGAGTTCTGATCACCGATAGTTGGGTGATCGGTACTGTCGCCGCTGGTGTGGCGACGACAAGTGCACTGCCCACCACATGACGACCGCAAAGCGCCTGTGTGAATTTTGTAGATTTTGCTAATTTTGTAGATTATGACTGGATTTGTAATAAAAGTTATGATCGTTGTATATTGTTGTAGGCTAAAACAATTTGTGAAACTTTTTTAAGAACGATTGAACTTAAAACGATCGGTAAGTATGATGGTAAGTGATATTGTCATGTTACCGAGAATTCGTACACGGAGAAAAATTGGTCTGTTAATATTGTTAGATGACTTGCTATGTGAATAATTGAATGCGAAAAGATAAGGAAATAAACTTGTCTGGATTAAAATAGACTTTATAATACAGTTGAGAGTAACATGCCGCGTAGAGTTTGATTACATGCATAACATAGAGCATCATGTGTGACTAATCAACCCAACTGCTCGTACGATGTATGGACCAGGGCAATTTTCCCTTCTTTACAAGCTCGGCGCTGAACTCCTCGGCGGCATCTTTTGCCTTGGTCGTCATTTCCCTCTTTTTTCGCGCTCCCTCTCGTGAGCCTCACGCTCTCTACGCGTGCACGCCTCGAGATGAGCTTTCGTCTCCCGTTGTATATTCTCGGTTTGCTCGTCTTTGCGGTGCTCCTCCTCCCGGATCTCGGAGGACCTTGTGACGTTCCACTCCTCAAAGTCGAGGCACATTGGTTCTCTGGGTGGATCTCAAGATCGATCCATTTGTGGTAGCCACATAGGGATTCCGGGGACTGAATACACGAGAGATGTTGTTAGTGTGTAGTTTGAAGGAGAAATAGTAGGGGGGAAATAGTGCACTTGGTCCTTACCGGCTGCCGATATGTCACGGTGTCTAGATGATGGTCGGAAAGTCACTAGAATAGTTTGTGTAACCCCAGTAACGCATACCAAGGTTGAGGTGGTACTTAGACTTGAAGAATTTGCGCGGGTCCCAGCACCAAGAAAGGGGGCGTCTCCCCCTCTGGTGGGTGTTGCAGCGAACGCTCGATAGGAACATTCGGGATAGGGTTGTTGCTACGGGTCGCTTCATTGCGGGGAGCTGACCTCGTAGCACGCTAGGCTTGTTCTGCCCTGGTCGTAGCGGCCCTTACTTTCTCACCGTGGACTGCAGCTGGCCTTGCTAGGTCGCGGGTCTCCTCCCATTACTTCATCATCTTGTCATATTGCTTCTTCTGTCTCTTGTCTATCCCAGTGTGGTGAAGCAAGCGCCAGAGTAGTGTTATCTCAGAAATATGTTCGACCACTTTTATAGGGCCCCTAGTTGTGTTCTCGGTGCATGAAGATGCGCGTGTGGTCACATCACTGCTTGAAGCTACCAAGTGTGGTATTGTGGGCACACGAAATTGCCCAGCCAGGTCTTCGGACTACGGAAAACGGCACCCTTTAGTTTTGTCGCTGCGCAAAGCTGGGGCGTGTGATCTTATCGCTGCACTAAGGTGTCTCGTCTGGTCTACACACTGCGCAAAGCTGGTTTGTGCGGTAATGTCATTGCAAAAAATTGGGCAGTCATGTCATGTCATTGAGCAAAGCTGGCTCATACAATCTCGTCACCGTGCAAAGCTGGCGTGTGAAGTAGTGTCATTGCTTAAAGCTGGCGCGTCATGTCATGTCATGTCGCTACGCAAAGGAAGTAGTGTCATCTCGTCACCGTGCTTAAAGTCGGCGTGTGAAGTAGTGTCATTGCTTACCTTGGCCCGTGTGGTCATGTCATGTCAAATGGCGTGCGTACGGTTCTTCTTCGCTCAAAGCCGGTGCGTGTCATGTTCTTGTGAAAAGCCGGTGCGCCGTGTCATGCCACGAGTAATGCGGCGAGTAAAGGCGGCCTATCGGTGTCACTACGCAAAGTTTGTCGGTTTTGTCGCTACATTGAGCAAAGTCGGCTCATACAATCTCGTCACCGTGCAAAAATGACGCCGACACATGTGGTCATGTTTGTGAAAATCGAGACGCCGTGTCATGCCACCGAGTAGTCGGCCTATGCGATGGTTTCTACGCGGTAATGTCATTGCATGTGTTGGCGTGTGAAGTTTTGTCGCTACTCAAAGGCTGGCCTATGTCAAAATGACGCGACACCGCAATTACACTATAAAATGGATGGCCTAAGCATTGATGGTAGGAACAACAATCTTCTCGTCGTGAGAGTAAGCCACCATGACAGGGGGCTCATTGAATATGGGTCACCAACAAATGTGGTGTCATTTGATCGGAAGCCGCGCGCCATGTCATGCCATTGAGCAAAGCGCTCATACAATCTCGCCACCGCAAAGTCGGCGTGTGAAGTAGTGTCATTGCCCGTATTCGAAGGAAATACATACTGTTAGAGTGATCTCGGGATCCCAACCTTCCCTTGACCCGCTCATACAATCTCGAGCAAAGCCGGCTCATACATCTCGCCACCGCAAAGTCAAGCGGTGAAGTAGTGTCATTGCTTAAAGCGCGCCGTCATAAATGGCCAGCGACACCGCATTGATGGTAGGAACTCACAATGTCATGTCATGTCGCCACGTGTCGCCACGCAGTTGGCCCGTGGTCATGTCACGCACAAAAGCCGCGTCGCCACGCAGTTGGCCCGCAGGCCGTCGTCGCCGCACAAAAGCCGGCGCGCGTCTTCTTACCGCCAAAGCGGTGCATGTGATTTAATGTATACGGTGCATGTGGTCATGTTACCGTGAAAATCCGAGACGTCGTGTCATGCCACTGAGTAAAGCTGGCCTATGCGGCAATGTCACTACGCAAAGTTGGCGTGTGAAGTTTTGTCGCTACTCAAAGCTGGCCTATGTCAAAAATGACGCCGCGACACCGCAATTACACTATAAAATGGATGGCCTAAGCATTGATGGTAGGAACAACAATCTTCTCCGTCGTAGAGTAAGCCACCATGACAGACGCCGAGGGGCCAGTTGAATATGGGTCACCAAAGGGAGACCTTCCGCTCGAATGGAAGGAGGACTTTGGCGTTACATATCGCTTGTTGCAAAACAGACGCGCTCAGCCAGTGTGGCAGAAATGCAAACACATGCAGGACGTGGTGGTGCAGGTGGTAGAAGGCCAAACGGATGGCGGACGACGATTTTTTCGATGCCCATACTCTGGGACGCAAGTAGGCACTCGTCATCTATTTTGTAGTCTACTAATAGAGTTTCGATGTTAACGTTCTTTGTATCAGATGGATAAATACGACTTCGTGCGATGGATTGATCATCCCCATGAATGGTATGTTGCGAGGTGCGTGGATACGTTGTGGGAGCGAATCAATTGATTTGGAGGCACGGATTGAAAGTCTCGAAGAGCAGAACGATGACCTCCATCAGCAGATGGAACACGAGAGGGGCAACGAGGACGTCATCAACATAGAGAGTTCGTACGCCCCAACATATTGCTGCACGAATTCTAGTTGTGCCACTACAACGACGGCCAACCACGTCCGAGGTGAGCCCCTCAAAAATACTCCATGTGGGTGCCACGAGACTCCATCCACCTATAGGCAACGATGTGTATGGTTGCACTATTGTACTCTCGTCTATTGTTCAAAATATTTTGCAATGTCTTTAAGCATGTAATTGAATGGTTCGTATGTTGGTGCGGTTGCCATCAATGCAGATCACTATTCAATTGGTGCGGTCGTCGGTGCGATTACCATCAATTCAGTGGTATAGGCGTGGACAACATAAAGAGAAGTACAATTAAGCTCGCCACAGTATTGTAAACAATACAACATAAACAAAAAACGTAAGCAGTACATGAACAACAAGTGTATAGTCAGCATAAACCACCCCTAACAGCATCCCCACCCCCTCCATCGCCACCCTAGCCCCCTCCGTCTCCGCGTCCGTGTCCTCCCATACGACCCTGCTTGGTCGTCTTCCTCATCGCCGGGTGATGGCGCCCTGACATGGTAAGATAATTAGGAGACCGTCACACACGCCCGAAGTGGTGGAGTAATTCTCGGATCGAAAACAAATACGGTTTTTTTTCTTGGAAACAGATACAAATACAATAGACATGATATCTGACGAATATGAATACGGATTATCCGGATAATACATAATCAGATATCCAGGATTTTAGCCCAACATTGCTTAGCCCAAGCCAGCCTCTCTCATCTCCCCTGCCACCAGCCCACTAGCCCAACTAAGCCATAAGCCTCCATTACCATTAGGCATTAGGTTCCCTAGTCATATTAAATTACAAACACCACTAGCAAATATTTATATTTATTAAAAATAAATTTAGTATTGTCGGTAGATTAAAATTAGTACCGATTAAATTGATGTACTGCCATTTAAATTATTCTGATGCAAATTTAAATTCTTAATTAATTTATTAGTCACATGTAAATGGTAGAAATCCATTAATAATTATTTAGAACTTTAGAAAAAATTAACTGTCATTTGAAGATTTAAAATATGTATAATGGTATGGCTATTGTGGATAAAAATAATTATGCTTGTTTAGATTTCATTAATATTTTAACAAGATAAACTATTTATGTGTTTTCATTGATTTTGGATGTATATTTTAAGGGGTTTTCATGTTCTAATAAATATTCGTGACCGTATTCGTTTCGATTCGTATTCGCTCTGTATCTGTATTTGATATTATTTATATTTGTATTCGTATTCGAGGTATCTGTATTCGTATCCGCATCCAAGAAAAAAATATGAAAACAAATATGGTAGAGGCATTATCCGTCCGTATTCGATCCGTTTGCATCCCTACTCAGGAGACTTTTAATTACACATTTGGAAATTTGATACAGTGACTAGTGTTAAGTAGTTTTGTATTAGGCAGTATCTACTAATGCATTTTTTTGTTGAACTTTCCTATGTTGCTCTTTTGTTAGTGCAACACTTAGGTGAATCACATACATTTCCTTCTTCTATGAGTTGGGCATGATTGGCATTAGCGATGTCCTACTGGTAATCATATGCCTAAGCTCTATTTTATGATATGGTATTCAAAAAATGATAGGCCATTTCATTCTTCATCTTCTTTTTTTCAATATTACCTGAAGTCGGTATTTGGTTTTGACAAGAACCAGTTCTCTGAAATTCTAATGGTGGTAGGCATTGGCTCAATATTTCCTCAGGTGCTACTACTTTAGAAGTCTAAGGAACAACCCTTTTAGGTGCCTTGCCCAATTGATAAAATGCAGTTTGTAATAATTTGCGATCAACTCAGACACACAGAGTTTTTTCGCTATGTAATGTCGTACAACTTTTCTATTTTCTCTTCTTTATATACTACTCAACACAACAAACGGTTACAAGATTTTGATGATGTATTAACTACACCACTAATACGTCCGTTACATGCATGTAGCCACTAATACTTCCGTTATATGCATGTAGTCACAAACTATACCACGACTCATTAACTCAGCCGTTACTTGGATGCCTAGTGACGACTTACGACCACTACGCCTACTCGATCACTGCTACTACGACCACGGTGTCTTCAACCATGGCTACTACTCGAGTTACGAGTACTTCGACCACGGTGTCTTTGACCACATTGTCTTCGACCACGGCTGCTACTCGACTTATGAGTCCTTTGACCACGGATTTTTTGACCACTATGTATTCGACCAGTACTCTACTCGACTTACGAGTGGTCTCCTTCTCGGGATCGAGTTTGAACACACCGTGATGTTGTGATACGGTGAATCCTCGACCACAGTACTCGACACATGAGTACTCTACTTGAGTCTCCTTCTCTGGAATCTTCGAACACACAGTACTCGACATAAGAGTACTCTACTCCGGAATCTTCTTCTCCGAGATCTTCGACCACACAGTACTCGACACATAAGTACTCTACACACGACTACAACACGATATTCGACACATGAGTACATAACATACGACTACAAAGTACTCGACATACGAGTACTCGACATCGACCACTATCAATAACAAGATTAGTTCCAACAACATGGAGTTGGTGGGTACGTATTTGGGCATAGATTTACCTCAGTTCATTAGTGTTCCAGGAAGTGCTACAATGACTCGGTGTTACTGACTAAAAAAGTTTGTTTCTTTTATCTTATGTTAAACTTCCAGGTTCCTTATTTTGGTTCTTCACTGGGTATCATCTATGTTCTGGTCAAACCAGCTGTAAGTAATTGTCCTATGTATTTACCTTTACTTTAAGCACTATTAAGATGTTTGTGGAAATTAAACACAAAAGGAACGCATCAAATGTACAAATTTTGCAGAAGTAAATACAGAAATAATGTTTTGTGTGCATTTAAATAATATTCATACACTTATTGTGGGAAAAAATTGAAATATGCAGACTTATGCAATCATCTCTAGGAAAGCAGTCTCAACTGACCAGGTAATACTGAACCAATGGAACATTTCATGGTTTTATTTGTAAATCCAAACCTGGTACCTTTTAGCCTTATTTCTCTCTGTTTCTGATTGAGGTCTGATACATAATTGCTTGTACTTTTACAGGGAAAGGCACAAGGATTTATTGCAACTGTGAAATCAACAGCTATACTATTGGCACCATTGTTTATGACCCCTATGACCTGTAAGAGAGAAGTTCTCTCCCATCTTCCAAATGTTGCCTGTGCATCCTGCAGATTCCATGCTGTACTCTGAATTTTTTATCTCTCCTTTTCTTCAACTCTGTTCCAGTTTCATATCAATAGAAGCCCCCTTCAACTGTAAAGGTTTCAGTTTCCTAGTAGCAGGTTTCTTCTTGGTCAGTCCTCGTCTTCCTTCAAGTATGTTCACAAAAATGAGTACAATGTCTATAACTGCATATCTGAACTCCAATACTTCTACAGGCAATACTTCTACATTTATACATACCATTCAATCTGGTGGAAATAAAAAGAATGCTTGTTTGCAACTCAAGCTGCTAATTATATCGACAAAGCTGACGCTGGGTTCGTATCAAAGTTTCTATACATACACCGGAAGGCATCTGGAAACCTGTAGCGGTGGCTAGTGTGACTCCGTGTGTCTGCAGACAAATGTAGCTTCAGATCAGTACCGATATGTGAAGTGAGTATAGATGGTAGCATTACAGTATTCCAAAACTGTGTTTGCAGTTGCGCACATGGCAATGCAGAAATCAACGTGTGCCTGTATTTGTCTGCATCTCTCAACAGATGTGCAAACAAGGCTTTAAGTTCGAATGGTGCTTCATAATGCGTACCTTATCAGATGACACTGCATTTTGAGATGATGTCAAGTGATTTCGTCTGTTTAACATGTGAGAAAAATAGTCGTGTACCAAAAGAAGATTTCAGTTAGCATTTCTGCTGAATTTTGGAGCTGGTGTGAAGTGATTTCATCAGGTTACCATGTCTCTGTCGTTAAGTGAAGAATAGTCGTGTACCAAAAGAATAATTCAGTTATCATTTCTGTTGGATAAGTAAAGGAAAGGACTTAAACGCGTCGAAAATACGACTCCCGGTACCACTATCAACCTAATGTGCTGCCTTGATATCAATATTTGCAACGTGCGTAATCGTCTTGATAACTGCCAGCACGACAAGAACTGGGAGGAAATTTGAGGCCACAATGGTTGTAGCACTCAGTCCATATCATCGTGGATAAGAAATTAACCAGTTGTTCCAGAAGAGGTCCAATGAAAAAATGACGTATATATATACACTTGGCGGCATGGTATGTGTGCTCGATAAAGCTGACGGTTAGTTGCTCGAGTTTCTTGCCTTTTTTGTCCAGTCGTACGAGGAAGAAGAAAAGACGCTAGCTCCTCCTCTACTAGTGATGGAGTCGCAGCAATCTTTTCAAACCCTGGTTAGAAAAGTCGAAGCATGATTAGTAAGTAAGATTTGTTTTGCTCTTGTTAACCTTTGCCCGTTAGTGCAATCTCACTCTGTCACATGCGTCTTTTTATCATAACGAGAGATAGAGTTGATGTTGTTTTCAGACATGGCCTGCGAAATGTGCTTGTTTTGTAAAGCCAGTGCGGCCGGACAGCCTAAAGCGGCAACACTTTGCTCGTCGATACGAGATCGGACAGTAAGTTTGAAGATATCTCCGATCAGATTCACGGACCATCGAGGATATAAAGTGGGACTCAACAAGAATCACATAAGTGACCGTACAAATATATTGCACATAGATGTGTTATTAATGACCTCTCTCTTCCTACTTACAAGAGGATCTATTTATAGAGTAGAAGGACGAGGAGATGCACAAGTTATAAGTCTACTAAGGGTCTAGGTTACTCCTAACGGTAATTTTGTTCATTGCATCAGGTGGACCCGGGTCCAGGATGAAGTCCCTTCGGTTTCCACCCGGCGTGGCTGATGCCCTAAGTATTGCCTCTCACCGAGGTTAACCTCTGGACTTCAACTTAGGTTGGTCCTTAGATCTCGCCCAGGGTGAGTTTCTCGAAGTATCATGCCTCGTTGAGATTGACCGCCGGACTTCGACCCTAGGTTGGGCCTTGAATCTCGTCTGAGATGGGTTCCCTGAAGTATCACGCCTTGCCGAGGTTGTTCTATAGACTTCGTCCTGAGTTGGTCCTCGGACCCTGTTGAGTGGGTCCCCCAAGGTGCCACGTTAAGCCAGGTTGTTGCAGTGCAGCTCGGCTCGTCTTACCAGGCCAGAGTGCTCCTGTTTCCTTTCTCCTGTTCCTCCTTACATCTTCTTAGGAAGTTGATACGTTTGGTCGTCTCCATGCATGCTAAAGTGTTCTCTTATGCTGCAGACACTATCTTAACCAGTACAGCCACCGTTTCTTTATCCCGAGGATCAAGTGGTCTCTCTGAATCTCTGCTCGGTGCCGTCCAAATGAACTGGCTTTCTCCTCATCTCATGTGCATAGAGATCGTGCATGTGGAGCACGGTGCCGTCACAACTGTTAAAGAGCAAAGCAGCCTGAATCCGATTTGTAGTAGTATTCTGACCTCGTGCTCGAACGGATGTGCTTCTGCCAGAGCCAGGCACGTAGCTACAGGTCGTCGTGGGATACATGTGCTGTGATCTTGTTTATGCGGTGCGCACCATGCGTTAGCATCATTGTATAGATCAGTTGGAGAGATTTCTTTTGCTTTGCTCCTCGAGTGATGGACTACCAACAAGCATTGGCTGGTTTAGGGTGGATTCGAAATGGCTTTTTGTTGCATGGTTTATGCTCGTACTGTCTACAGTAGCTAGTTTTAAATATAGCGTTTTTTTAAGACGGATTAATAGGAAGATTGTAGTAAAAAGTATATTGATTTCAACTGTATCGACCAAATTCACATACGATTATTTTTATGTGTATACTACCTCTCGTGAACAGCCACCCCAAAGAACCCACCACTATTCTTGGGGTGTTAATTTTGTCAAGCTCATATAAGAAATTATCCGCTTCTCTCGCTAACAGCCGATAATAATAATCATCATGCGCACGATAGTAGATTAATCGATCCTACCGATCGATCGAGTTGGCCGACAGGGACATACGCACCGATACATCCGTGTACATCGAGGCGTGCGCGCCGCGCGGCCGCCTAGAAATACCCACGAACGCACGTGCGCATGTTTTCTTTGGCAGAGGTCTGCCATTCGTTTGAAGTAGGAGAAAATACAAACACCGTATTCGAAGGAAATACATACTGTTAGAGTGATCTCAGGGATCCCAACCTTCCCTTGACCAGCGCATACGATCGGGCGCCCGCCGCTTTTGGTGGTGGGCCCTGTCATAACGCCATAATAAATAGAGGTGGGGGCGGGGTGGCACGCACGACGAGGTTGACCGTGCCACCACCTTCCCACGTACAAACCCCTAGATCCGATCCGAGGGCGCCCGGTGACGGGACAACTCCACCACCGGCGTAGTCTCTTCTTCCGGGGCGCCACCGCCAGAGGTGGCAGCACGGAGGCGCCGCTCTCCACCGACCGTCGCGCCCTAGTGCGGATCTCCGCCGACGCACCGCCATGGCTAACTCCTCCTCTTCATCGGACGGCACGTATCCCTACTCCCTCTCTCTCTCTCGGTCTCTCTCATGAACCCCAAAGAAAAGAACACCCCAAAGCCTAGATCGAACAATGGTATCGAGCCAACATAGTAGATCGGGACTCACCGCCGGTTTCTTTGTCTTGGCGCCTCCCATGCGCGCCTCCCTTGGCGCCGTAGCCACCCGGTCGCCGTGTCGGAGGCCGCCGCCACCACCCGAAAGCAAGGCGTCGCCGCACCGCTCCCTCGCGCCGGCCGCCGCCGCTGCCGCGGGTCGCACCTCCGTGCGCCTCGATCCGCTTCGGGTTCTTGCGCCGTCGCCGTCTGTGAGCAGCCGCCGCCGCCGCCTCTTGCGCCGGGCCTCCGGGTGAACCCGTGCGCCATGGCTCCATGCGCCGCCGCCACCGCCCAAGCCGTCCGCTTTTTCCGGCCGAAACCGAGTTAGGGTTTACGGGGGCTGTCGCCGCACGCCGTTTTGTTCGGGCGACATTGATGCTCAGCCGTCGGATGGAAACAGCGGGCGAGATCGAGGCGGGTGCGTGCGGTGGTAATTCCGGCCCAGCCCAGTTGCGGGCGGCGGGCGGCGCAAAGCGGCGTGGCCAAACGGGTCCGTGGGCCGTGCCGTCTAAGACCGGGCGAATCAGAATTTGCAGAGAAATCCGAAATGGGATTTAATTGATTTCGAAGCATTTATTTGATGAATTTCAATGAAAATTGATTAAAATCTCGTAAATTTTGCACCAACGTGTTATTTTCCGAGATTAAAATGTGTCTGATATAATGCTTCGAATAATGAATTATTCTTTTAGAATAATTACGTTTCATTGCAAAGGTTAAATGTTGATAATTCTTTTAATTTAATTCGAACCAACGGAGAATTTAATTTTAAGAATTGTTGTGAATTATGATATTGTTATTTTCGACCAACGTTGATAATAACGAGTATTATAATTTTAATTGAAGTTTTATGCATTATTTCTATTTACGCCCAACGGTGATGTAGATTTAATGTATAAATAAAATTGTATGTCGTTTTTGACCAACGTTAAAATAAGGCATATAATTTCTTTGTTAAAAGTATTATAATTTTAATTGATGATTTTATGCATTATTTCTATTTCGCCATAGCGGTGATGTAGATTTAATGTGTAAACAATCTGTATGTTTTAATTTTAACCAACGTTGAAATCAATACATGCGTTGTTGTTATTATTATTATTATAAATGTTCTCACTATATCTGAGGACTTTGCTCCCATAAAAATGTCATATGATTTTGATCATAAAAAGTGGGTCACAGCCAACAAGAAATGTTTGGCTGTGATAAAGAACACGATTGAGGCTACAATTGTGGGCTCAATCGCAGAGTGTGACATTGTCACAGAGTACCTTGATAAAATAAAGAGTCAGTTTACTGGCTCTTCAAAGACTTATGCTACGGTGATTAAGCGACTTATGACGAAAGGTACTACGGTGGTGGCGGTGGCATAAGAGAGCACATACTAAGGATGAGTAACTTGGCATCCAAGCTTAAACCAATGGATTTGGCTCTCAAGGATGAGTTCCTTATTCATTTGTTTTTGCTTCTTTCTTCGAAAGAGTTTGACACTTTGTTGTCAACTACAATATGCGACAGAAATAGGACTTAGAAAAGTGCATAGCTATGTGTGTGCAAGAGGAGGAAAGATTTAAATCCTCACATGATGGTTCTATCAACTATGTGAAGGATAACAAGAAAAATAACTTCAACAGTAACTTCTCCTCAAAGAACAAGGGAAAAGCCTTTGTTTTTCAGCCTCAACAGAATAATTTCACGGTGGAGAAAGATCGTTGTCTTCACCGCAAGAAGACGGACACTACAAGAAAGATTGTCCCGATTTCTTGAAGATGATTATGTCAAAGAAAGGTGAGAACATTATTACGTTCATAAATGAATCCTCGTCTACGAATGTAAATAGGAAACGAAAGAGAACTCTAGATGCGTCGTCGAAATTATGGCACTGTCTTTTAGGCCATATTTGAGGGGAGAATAGAAAGACTAGTTAAGAATGATATTCTTCCTCTATTAGAGTTCTCAGACTTAGAACAATGCAGAGAATGCATTAAAGGAAAATATGTAAAGAAAATTAAGAAAGACGCCAAAAGAAGCACATGAGTTCTACAAATTATTCACACAGATATTTGTGGTCCTTTTACGTGAAAAGTGTGGATGGATATGACTCGTTCATAACATTCACGGATGATTACTCCCGTTATGGATATATTTATCCAATCAAAGAAAGAAATGAAGCCTTGGATAAATTCAAGATATTTAAGGCTGAAGTCGAAAACCAACACGATTTAAAGATTAAGATAGTCCGATCTGATCGTGGTGGGGAGTACTACGGTCGACATACCCCATATGGACAAGTTCTGGACCTTTGCAAGGTTTTACGGGAAAATGGAAATAGTGGCCCAATATTCTACACCGGCGAACCTCGGCAAAATGGAGTAGCTGAAAGACGCAACCGTACCCTGATGGATATGGTGCGAAGCATGATGAGCTACTCCACACTGCCGTTGAGTTTATGGATGGGCGTTGAAAACCGCCATTCATATCCTCAACAGAGTGCCTAGTAAGTCGGTGCCCAAAACACCGTACGAGATGTGGACAGGAAGAGTTCCCTCACTAAACCACTTACGTGTGTGGGGAGTCCTGCTGAGGCTAAAGTATTTAACCCAAACCTTGGGAAACTTGATCCCAAAGCGAAGTTGCCATTTCATTGGCTATCACGAAAGTCAAAGGTTTTCGTTTCTCTGCCTGCAGACGGATATACAAAGTTTGTAGAAACGAGACACTGCTGTCTTCTTAGAGGATGAGATGATGAGGGGAGCATGGTAGCTCGAAGATTGACCTTGAAGAGAAGCGGGCGATCGCCCACTCAGATGATTCAAGAGCCATTCTTCGCACTACCGCCGTCGCTACACCGACGGTACAAGATACCGTGGTGCCAAGACTGTTATTGTTCCTCTGTGGCAATAATGAATGAGAATGAAGAACTGTTCTTGAGGATCATATAGAACCAATTGCCACGGATGAGGGGAGCAACAGCGACCTCAAACGTAAGACGTACCAAATGTGGAGGCCCAGAAGGTCTCAAAGAGTAAGAAGATCGACTATTTCGATGATTATCGATTTATCATCTAGAGGAATTTCAAATGGAGGATGATCCCACCTCATTTGAAGAAGCCATGAGCGAAAATTCTCAAAATGGCTTGAGGCCATGGAAGAGGAAATGAGGTCCATGAAGGCTAATAAAGTGCGGGACTTGGAAAATATTCCTAAAGGAGCCAAAACAAGAGGGCGTAAATGGGTCTACAAGACAAAGCTTGACTCCCAAGGGAATGTAGAAAGATACAAAGCGCGACTTGTGGCAAAAGGCTTTACGCAAAGAGAAGGATTGATTACAATGAGGCGTTTTCTCCGGTCTCATGTAAAGATTCCTTCAGAATCATAATGGCATTAGTTGCACATTATGATTTAGAGTTACATCAAATGGATGTAAAGACGGCATTTCTTAATGGGGATTTGGAGGAAAATGTTTACATGGCACAACCGAAAGGTTTTGTTGTGGAAGGAAATGAAAGAATGGGATGCCGCCTAAAGAAATCGATTTATGGGTTAAAGCAAGCTTCAAGACAGTGGTACTTGAAGTTTGACAAGACAATAAGAAAATTTGGGTTTAAAGAGAATGTAGAGGACAACGTGTTTATGCAAAGTTTAAAGATGGGAAGTTTATCTTCCTAATCACGTATGTGGATGATATCCTACTAGCTAGTAGTGATGTCGATGCACATCGAGACAAAGAAGTTTTGTCCTCAAACTTTGATATGAAAGATCTTGGTGAAGCTTCGTTCGTTCTAGGGATCGAAATTCACCGGGATAGAAACAGAGGGGTATTGGGACTGTCACAAAAGGCATACATAGAGAGAATATTAAAGAAATTTGGTATGCATAAATGTAGTCCTTCACCTGCACCTATAGTCAAAGGCGACAAATATGGGGATTTTCAATGCCCCAGAACCGAGATGAGATCGATCAAATGAAAGCGGTTCCATATGCTTGGTGTCGGAAGCTTGCGGTATGCTCAAGTGTGTACGCATACGACTTAGCGTTTGTTACCGGGTTACTTGGCGATTCGAGCAATCTGGAATAGAACATTGGAAATTGATAAAGAAAGTCTTGCGTTATTTGCAAGGCACAAAAGGCCTCATGATGACATACAGAAGATCAGATTTACTCCATAAAGTGGGGTATCTGATTACGATTTTGCGGAGATGATAGAAAGTCTACATCCGGATATGTATTCACTCGCGGGAGGAGCTATATCGTGGAAAAGCTCAAAGCAAACCGTCACTACATCATCCACAATGTATGCCGAGTTTGTAGCATGTTATGAGGCTACGGGGCGGTGAACGGCTTAAGAAGTTCATACCGGTTTAAAAGTGGTTGACGACATCAATAGACCACTTAAGTTGTCTGCGATAATGAACCCATGATAACGTATGCCCACAACAATAAGTCAAGTGGTGCTGCCAAACACATTGACATAAAGTACTATGTTGTGAAAGATAAAGTCCGGGATCAGATCATAAGTCTTGATCATATAAGTACAACAAAGATGTTAGCGGATCCGCTTACAAAAGGCTTACCACCCAACGTGTTCAGAGAACATGTAGCGGCATGGGTTTAAGGGAAAGCCTATGATTCTGGACTATAAAAGGCCCAAAAGATTAAAGTAACTATTTGAACAAAGAGTTGTATTGTAGTATTAAATCTATCGGCGATTGACCGTGACGATGAGACATGTTCTATGCACTAATCTGTGATGGAATGAGTAAAGTCAAAAGTAATTAAAGATAAAGTATAGAGTGAGATCAAGGGGGAGAATGTTAGAGTGATCTCAGGGATTTGGCCCAACGGCCAAATCCCAACCTTCCCTTGACCCGCGCCCTGATCGGGGGCGCCCAGCCCGTTTTGGCTGGTGGGCCCCTGTCGCAAGCGCCATAATAAATAGAGGTGGGGGCCGGGGTGGCACGCACGACGAGGTTGACCGTGCCACCACCTTCCCACGTACAAACCCCTAGATCCGATCCGAGGCGCCCAATGACGGACAACTCCACCACCGTAGTCTCTTCTTGGGGCGCCACCGCCGGAGGTGGCAGCGCACGGAAGGCGCCGCTCTCCACCGACCGTCGCTGCCCTAGTGCAGATCTCCGCCGACGCACCGCCATGGCTAACTCCTCCTCTTCATCGGACGATGCGTATCCCCTACTCCTCTCTCTCCTATCTCTCATGAACCCCAAAAGAAAAGAACACCCCAAAGCCTAGATCGAACACATACACCCTATCATTGCAAGGGCTAGAAGTACAGCCACAATAACTCCAAAGAACACCCACCACGATGACACCGAACAAACCAACACCGAACACGATCTTCGGTCACACCCACTCGACAGCACCGAGAGACCAACACCATGACCAGAGCCGACACTCATGCGGTCGAAGACGTGGTCGTAGTAGATGCTCGAGCAGGCGTGGTCGTAACAGCTGGTCGACACAGTGTGCCACAACATGGTTGTATCAGCCGATCGACTCAACGTGATCGAAAACAACCGCTCGATCCCCAAGGATCAAAATGTAGTCGTACCAGTCAGCTAAACATGGTTGTATCAGCCTGATTGACGTAGCTTAGTCATAGCCGGTCGTTTTGCACAAAACCTCGTCAAACACTCAGGACTCAGGATGGGGGGTTGATCCACATGCACATGTCAACGTCTGGTTTCTTTTTGCTGATTTGCACCGGCAAATGTGATAGATTTACATGAACAAAAGCACATGGTTCAGGTATCTCCACCGCTTTGTGCCAGACACGAATGGAGATACCTGAACCATCACGAGCTAGCGCAGCCTGACGGCGACCCATCCAATCGCCGGCGAGCCATGCGCGGGAAAAGACGGTTAACTAGCTGTGCTTTTGCTTTGCTAGAACTGCTGATGATTAACTAGTCGCCCCCGTTGAGAATGTGAGCGAGAATAGTTTGTGAGAACGAACACTTACACATACAAGAGGGAGAAGACGTGATAAATGAGAGCAAACAAGATAGAACATTAATAAATTCGCATGCACACCTTATGTTTTGAAACAAAACTATAAACTGTGCAATTATTTCCTCCTTTTGTGCTAGAGATTCCCACGTACAACACATGGATTAATTAATCAAAGACAAGGATTAGCATCTCCATTGATTAAATTAGGAGGGAGGACAATTGATCATTGGTGCACACTAAGTAGTTTGTTTGCAACTTTGAAACAAGTCTATAAGAATTTTCAGACGCTTATAGTCTAAGGAGCTTGATATAAAAGTCAGAAACTTTCTAGAGATCTTGCTGAATCAATAACAATAAAAATGTGGTACCTTAGGACTTTTCTAGCAACCATTTGGCCGGCCTCGGACCTTCATGTTATAAAAAAAATGCTTCTGAATGTATTTGCAAGCACGTTTACTATGGTATGAATAATTTATTTATTTCTTTTTGCGAGAATGAATAATTTATTCCAGTACAAGAAAAGATTGAAAAAGTAGATATATAGTTTATTTGATTTGTAGTGCAGCCTGGCTTGACCTTTATTCCTGAATAAAAGATAATTTCCTCTTAAAAGAATGGAAGATTATTTTGTGCATTGTGTCCACTACTATATTGGAGGATTATATACCTAGCACCCAGCTCTCATAATCCCTGCCATGTGCGATGTTGCTAGCATACCAACGCATGGTGTTCCATGCCTAAATGTGTGGACCTCGATAGAGACGCTGATGTGACTATGGTGCTAATCGGGACGATCGAGAGGAGGAGACGGTTGGCCAGAGGACGATTGACTACTTCCACTGTATTGACGCGCGCTTTATTGAACCGGCCGTTTCAACTCTACTTCTGCTGCATTGTACGTCTAGTAGTAATGATATATGATCTCTTACTCGCATGGCTTCCTGATTTACGCAACAGAAAATTTTAATCTACACTTGTGTAGTCTATCCGTATCCCAACATGTACTGTCGCTAGTCATCTAGGGTTTGTTTGCTTGCCGGTGTTTCTCCAAACTACATTATACAAGGAGGTCTGAATAAGGTGGGACAAGCTGTCCGGACGAGGATAAGGTTATTCAGATTGAACACTACAAAGCAAGGGTGTTTGTCTTTCTTTTAATTTTTCAAAGACAAGTATTCTTTTAACTTCCAGGGCCCTTGCGCTGCATGACATAAGGCATGAGCAGAATGATGTGAAAACCTTTTTGACATGCACAACTTTGCTTCTAAAACATGATGTGAAACATGAAGTAGAAAATACCAAAATAATGGATGGAAGCTACTCTAGGGGTTGTCTGCTTTCGTAGCAATGGTTGAAAATGGAGTGATCCGAGACTAGTAAACTACAGATTGCTTGGTTGGTACTGTATCTCTAGCCCGTATTGTATATACTTCACTGAAATTACCATATTTTTAATTTCACAAATATACTTTGAAACTTAGTAAATAAAAAAATAAAACTAGTTTAAGAAATAAACAATAACTTCCTTAAAAGATACTTTTCTATTGTTGAAAAGATTTCTTTTAAATTTTTAGTAGACTTAATTTCTCTTCCTCCATTTCCCAATTCATATAAGGGGACGTAGCATCAATTGAAGGTATCGATGACGACTGCAAGGTGTAGTTCTACCCTTAATTGCAAGGTGGCCGACCCCGCCATGCATGCACGTGCTATGTACCACTGCTTGACTCAAACGAACGTGTACTCCAAGCAGCAGTGACGGAATCAGAAATGAAATTAAGGGTAGAATAAACTATTTATAAATCTAAATTAAGTTGACATAAAATTAATCTTTTACTCTTATAAAAATTTAAATTTATATAAAAATTATAAATTGGATGGAGACAAACAATGAAAAATAAAGAAATAGAAAGTATGTACCTCGATAATAGAAAGCGACATGAGCGTGGAGTAGCTATAAGTCACCTATGTATAAAACATATCAAAATTAGTGATATAAGTCATCTATGTTCTCGATCGCGTCTCATACTCCTTGAGTCTTCATGTACACCTTCATCTTGATTGCCCAGGTTGCATAATTGCTCATCATGAGCATCAGATAATGCAGCGAGACAGTGAAACTCTCCTTCGCTATCATTCTAGATGATATCAAATTAAACATACTCTCCTTCGCCATCTAATACTCTCCTACTAGCATTCGTATTCGGACTTCAAATTAAATATAATTTTAACTTAAATTACATATACAAATAAATTATACTACATCTTAAACTCTAAATTAAAATTATTTCTATGCATCAAGGGCCTACGCTACTCTCACGCGGTGCTCTGTACGAGAACATGCATGCAGTTGTTCCCGCCCGTGCAGCTTCGGGCCCCGCTCGTTTCGGTTTCAACACGGTTTCGACTTATTTTCACTATTCATAATTTCATCTTTTTGAATTTTGGCTTTTTGAGTTTTTGCGGTTCTTTTTTTACCGTATTCGTTTGCGTTATGCGTGATGGGCTAACATATTTTTATATTTTTAAATTTTTTTTAAATTTAATTATGCTAAATAAGCCTCTGTCAGCTACAGTGTTTTTTCAGCCAACTACAGTGCTTTTCAGCCATAAGGCACCAAAAATAAGCCAAAATGATCACCACGGCTATCTCCAAGTCCTGCGCAGCTGCCAGACGACACCTACGTGGCGGCTGACGCGCGCGTGATGTACCATCCCTACGCCATGGGCCGCTTACGAACTGTTTCGGCCGGAGCGGTGGCTCACCTACTTGGCATACGTACACAACGATTCGTTCACGAAAAGAAAGCAGACGCAGATCATATGCGTAATCAGATAAGAGATACATGTGCCCACATCGACATGCGTGTCTATGACTGTGATCGTTTCGGCTTCAGCTTCTGAATTCTGGTTTATTTTTCACTATTCATAAATTCGTTTTTTTCTGAATTTTTGACTTTTTTTGAGCTTTTTTGCCCGTTTTTTTTTCGTATTCGTTTACGTTGTCGGTGATGGGCTAACATATATTTTTATATTATTTATTTTTTTTAAATTTAATTATGTCAAATAAGCCTCGTCATTCATGATTTTTTCACCACCACTGGTGCTTTTCAGCCATAAACCACCAAAAATAAGCCCAAATAATCACCACTGTAGATGGGATCTTGACCAACGTGTCAACAGGAGAAGATCATATATAAGAGTGATCAACCACATATTGAATTTCGTAAGATCATAAGAAAGGTCATCCTACAGTGAATGATAAATATTTAATTATATTACGTAAATATTAAAGTTTGAGTTTAGTTTTAAGAGCTTACAATTTTTTGAGTTGTTGTTAATTTTAACCGGTCTAACTGGTCTGACAAGGATAGTTTGACCGGCCTGGCATCGGATCTTGATCAAATCGTTCGTATGTCTTTTGAAAAATAGACACCAAAACTTATGTATATGTATTTGACAATACTTTTGCACTAGGTGCTACTCAATTTATAATTCTGAATTAAAACTAGATATAATCTAATCGTAAATTCGAATGATGTATTTTCTGATACTCCTAAGCGGTGGCATTTTCCATACAAATATGTGGTTGATAACTCTAAGGACATAATCCTCTCCTTATACCAGGGGGAATCGCTCGCCCCACTCCATGACTCACCTCCGCGCGCTGCATCAACCGCGCCCGCGCGCGCGTCCGCGCCAGCGGCCGATTCAATGCGGTCGCGTGGTCTTTTCCCGAGGTTTTCAAATTACGTACATGTCCTTATTTCTCACGAACAGGTCCCTGGTAGTTTTTTAGCCCCTGCACTTTTACGGGATGGCCCCCGCGGTTTCCGAATTACGCCCGGATCCTCGTTTATTTACGTACAGGTCCTTATTTATTTACGTACGGGCCCTTACAGGTCCCTGTTTTTTCGGAAACACCCTTTTGTTTCTCCTAAATTACACATCCGTCCTCGATTTTTTTAAAAAACCCCGTCTCACGAATTTTCGGCTATTTTATTTCGGTCCACACGGTAGCTAGCGCGGCGTGGCGCCGCGCTTTTTTTTTTCTAGTATTGTCTATGGATGGTGCGATTCGTTGTACTTGTCTATGGATGGGATCCTGTCAACAGGAGAAGATTGTGATGTATGGAGTTACTTATCAACCACATATTGTATCTTGTCCTTGTGTCCCATTTCAAGGGAGTTAATTACCAGCCCCGAGTGCAATGTGCTGGGTATCTTTTTTTTTTTGCATTAGCTGATTATATATATATCCTATTAATGTTCCGAGATGGACCGGAGAGAGTTGTCTTGACACGTTGGAAAACAATGTGTGAAATGTAAGGGCGCGTTGGAAATATAGGAATTACGGCAAAATTCCTGCATTTCCAATGCAGCCGGGAGCAGATCTATAGTAGTTTGTAGGTATTCAGCTGAACATTTCAATTTTTTGACAAAAAACCTAGTATATATGAGATATATACATATATACATACATACATACATACATACATACATACATACATACATACATACATACATACATACATACATACATACATACATACATACATACGTAATTGGGTCAAAAATACTAGTTTTAGTCTCCAGTCCGCCACTTAATCGGCCGGCCAGACGTTCGCCTAGCCCGACGCTCGTGCGGTCGTGCCTACGTGCGGCCCAGTCGGGCGGCCCATTTGGCATTTGCGGCTTTAGTCCTGCGCCCTGCGGTCCTGGTGTCCTGCCCGAGTGGTGAGAGTCCACATCTGTAACCCTAGCCGAGTAGGCGGCGGCAGTAGCGACCCGTGTGGGGCGTCGTCAACAAGCGCCTCCGGCCTCCCGCGCTGCCCTCCTCCGCTCCGCTTTGGTTCTTCCAGAAACTTGCATATTTGTTGAGTGCTCTTGGTATATCTTGTAAGAAGATACAAATGTTGCGAGTAGCTCAAGCTCAACAAATTGTCGAAGCATTAGAATTGTGTGATATTGAAACCAGCCGAGGTTTGAATCAAGAGATTGGCTTGGGTCGGCCAGGTGATACTCATTGAGGATCTCACTACAAAATTGTTATGTATGTTATCTATTTATATACTTCAATCCGGTAAGTTCTTATAAAAATTGGAGAAGATCACTCTTCAAGCATAGAGGCTATACATGCTTAAAGTATGTTGACATCATTTGAGTCATTTGAGTTTGTTTTCATGGCACACTTGTTGCTAACCATATTTGGATACACATATGACTTAAGCAATGCTTTGCAAAAGAGAGATCAAGATATTGTCAATGCTATTGATCTCATTTATTTGACAAAGACTCAATTGCAGTTATTGTGGGAGGATGATGGATGATATTCTTTTCTTAAAGATATCACTTTCTTTTGTGTGAAACATGGCATCAAAGTTGCTCAAATGGACGATTTATATAAGTAGGTTGCAAGATCCAAAAGGTTCTTCAAAAGAGTCAAGAATCTCCATTGCTTCCATGTTGAAATGTTCTTAAGTGTTATTGATAGACAGCTTTGAGATCTTAACGACAGGTTTGATGAGGTAAACACAGATTTGCTTCTTTGCATGACATCATTCAATCCAACTAATTCATTTGCTGCTTATGACAAGGACAATTTGATTAGACTTGCTCAGTGTTATCTCTAGTACGAATAACTATATATTAACTATTATTACTATATATCTTTATATTTTATATTTAAAAATATATTTACAACTTCAAATATTTTCTGAATTTTCTGTGTCCGCCACCGGCTCCGTTAAGCGCTGATGCGCACATGGGCTCCGTAAGCGTCGATAGAAGAGGTGGCTAGGCTAGACCGCGGTCAAAACTCGTGCGTAGACTGGAGAGCATGCCTACTGCCCAGCTCTGCTGTGCAGCAGTGAACCACACAAGTCATTGCAACGTACGGCCGTCACGATGGAACGGAAGGATGCGATCGCAGCCACCAAGCCAATTCAACGCCCAGCCCCATCCATCAATCCCGTCCATTTAATGGAGAAAGTAGACGCCAACATCGCCGGAGAGACCGCGCCCGGTCAGCTTCTGTCTCTGTCCATGCCGGCCGTGGCCTCGCGAGCTCGTGCGTACGGCGCGTGCCATGGGCTCGACACGTCGGTCTCCCTGTCTCTCCGTGGTGGTGGTGGTGGACATGACGAACGCTTGGCTGTGGATGCGATTGATTGACCTGTGGTGATGGAGCAGCGCCAACCGACGTCGTGCCGGACCACCGGCGCACGGGCCACCAAATGGGGGCGGCCGGATTCGATGGAAGCGCGCGGGCGACGTGGCCGGCTTCAGCCCCACCGGCCACCGAGACCGTTCGTACGTCGGGATGGATGCGCGCATGGTCCACGCGCGGCCTCGCATGGATCGATCGGCAGTCACATCGCCGTGTGGGCAAGCCTCTTGTACCCTACGACACGCCGAGCCATGGATTCCTCGAACAAGGGCGTGCATGGACTAGAGTAAAGGAGAAATCATAAAGTTTTTATCAATTGAACCAATCTTTTAAGAGAGAAGATTCAATACCATTTATAAAATTATTGCTCCAAAGATTTGCTTGCGGACGGGCGGCCCATTTAAAACTCGGACACCAGGGAGTGAACCTGATTAGACTGGCGGGGTGCTAGGGTCCGGAATCTAACAACTAGTATCAGAGCTCAGGCGTCTAACATATCCTAGGAGTGCGGTGTGCACAATCCATATATGAGAGGAACCTTACGAGGAATAGTCCTACATAGACTCAATACCACTTATAAGGTTGTTGCTCGAGGGACTTGTTTGCGGGCGATCTATAGGTTTAGATGCGCGAGATGCGTAGCACATTTAAAACCTGACGACCAAAGAGTGAATCTGATAAGATCTAACACGTGCAAAATACCGAAGCGCCCGCACGTCGGCACGCGCGTGTGAGCTGGGTTCGACGGGGCAAATCCGCCGTCACATGTACGATCCCAAAGTATCCAAAAGGACCGGCTGCGCGGTCGTAGCAGCTAGCAAAATTTTGGACCGGCTGGAGCAGAGGACCACAGCGCACGGGCGAGACCCCCAAAAAAATGCAACACGCACGCGCGTCCAGCCATGCATGGATGTTTTACACCGTGGATGAGCTAGTCCAACCCTGCGTCGTAGCTGGATCGATCATGGTATCACACAAATCTAACCTACCAAACATTAAATCATAGTATTGAACCCCATGGTATTCGATATTCACGGATAGGGCTTGCTACAACCCCACCATACATAACTATTTTTTAATGGACGGTAGAGTTGTGGATGTATAACTTTATTTACTAGGGTTAAATCCTACTACTCATCTTTATACGTACGTGGGTACATCTCATTAAAAAATTTGTGAGGTCGTGAATTTATCCCCGGTATGTAGATTCTAAGCATGTGCTTTAGTGGACGTGCCTGCGTGTATATGCATGTAGTGTGTGCGTTGCGCATCAACATTGTAATCGCAAAAAAAAAATGCCATGATACACTTTCAAGTGCCAATTGAAAAACTTCTAATTCAATTTGGAAACTTTCTACAGAGAAAAATGTGTTTGATGATTGTGTAGGACCGATGGCGGTGATCAGATAGATGATTGATCTTTTTCTCCTTTTCAACTTTAACAAAATCAATCTCTTTTAGTTTCTTCACTCAATTAGCTATGAAAAACTAATACGATCGGATGCATAACGAAAACAAGCATAAAACAGAAGCCAACAAGCCAATATAACAAAAGAAGTAATAAATGGACCTAAGCATCAACTGGTCGGTATGACCATAGGCAACACGTCAGTCTGATCAGGCCTAAGCGGTTTGACCGTTCAGGTCACAGCGATCTGACTGCTCGTCGTCCTAGAATAGAAAAACAACCCAAGCTAAAAACTCAAAAAGGCTAACTTCTAATCTACTCAACCAAATGATTTGAAACTTGAAACGTAGTTTCCTCAAGGTCTTATGAATATATTCCACTAATGGATCGACAAATTACACAACAAAGTTTAGCCTTTGCCCAAAATAAGATAGATTACATCAAAATCAGGCAAACCGAGATAAACACCAAGAATTTACCAAAAGATTGCCTAGATAGATGAGATCTAGCCTCTAGGAGGTTCTCCCATTATTCACACATTCTTAGAAACCAACAAGATCAAGGAGGGAGAAAATCCAAATAAGAAAACTAAGCAAATAAAAAATATAAGGAGAAATCTATAGCAAAACTCACTTGAACAAAATTTGTTTATTTGTTTCACTTAAAGATGAATGTTCAAAGACACTCCACTTTTGAAGGATAGAGCTCTTTGTTTATAGAGCACACACACAAAGTTTTACTCTTGGAAACCATAACCCTAACTCTCTAACCTTCTTCAAAAGAATCAAACCGGCGCTAAGCCACATCTACCTCTTCTTTTATAGTGATGGCTTACAAGAAACCTTAACCGGCACCTCTAGTTGGGTTTTATTTACTTACATGGACTAACCCGTTAATTTAACACCATACCGGATTTTACACACATGCACGCTTTTCAAAGTGGCTCATTCAAAGGGCTTCGTATTCTATTCATTTTAAAAATAGGAATTCATATTCATATTCATCGCTACCTCCACATGGTCTTTTGAAATTTTTTAATTCAGTATTTTGATATCTCCAGTTTGGTTAATTTTGCAAAAGCTTTCAACAAAGCAACTTCCAAATTAGGATTGTTAAACTTTTCAATTCGGACTTCAACATTGAAGTTTCAATTTCAGAATTCAATCACAAAACCAGATCTCCACCTTTCACATATAATTACGCCCAAATAAAAATCAGGTGTGGTGGTTGGTGTCACCACACATGTGAGTATCTGGGCAATCGGCGGTGGTGGTGACTCCAAGTCGCACATCGCAAATCCGATGGGTCTCGCCTCCCTTGGCTTGCCCCCGCTGGCGACTACAATGATGAGCCGAGATGCACCTCCAGCTCCCCCTCCTCGAATAGTGGCGAGCCTAGTGGAGAGGCGAGCTCACAGCGGAGTCAAGGCAAGCCCCTTGAGGCGTTGACGTGAGTAGGCGGCCAAGAGGAACGAGAGGTCAACGGGATGAAGGTTTGCATGGAGCCAAATTGCGAAGTGGGAATTCCAATAGCGTAGAGTTGGTTTCGGGAATTGTTTTCTTATTTAAACATTGCATACAACTAGGTTAGATAGTACTATAACTTAGTTTACCACTTGTAACAACTGAGTAAATATTTGGCCAAAATTTCAGCTTCTAAATCAAACTTTTTTTTTACAAAGATTAATCCAACAGACTAGTCATATCAGTGATACGAATCCCTGTAACAATTCCTTAAGTAAACCATCCACTTCCAATACCGGCGGCAGTGGAGCTCCGTGAGGTGCGGCGAGCCTGCAATGGCGAAACTCGTGGGAGGTTCTGGTTGTGCCCCTCTCCTCTCTTGGAAAATAATCTCTCTCTCTCGGCCCATTTGGACCCAGCTGTCATACACTAATGCAAAATAACGGGGACATGAGTTGTGTACACGCAAAAGTAACGGGCAGGGGAACCGTTGTTTAAGCTATAGCGCACGTGTCCCATGTGCTTCTTCCCGCATTATATATTGGCAGGCCCCCTCGATCAAGTCTCCCACGCAGACTCACATTTTTCTCCAACCTGCTCCAATTTTCCCTTCTGTGAGCGAGTAATTGAAGAGCCATGGATGCCATGGAGCTGTCATGGCGCGCACGGTGCGCAGGATTGGCGTTCTTGAGCTCCTCCCTGTGCTTGGTGGCGCTCAGCTTGGTGATCCTGCTCGTGCGGCGGTGGCCGTGGTGCAGCTGCCATGTGTGCCGCGCGTACCTGACGGGGTCGTGGGCGAGGGACTTCACCAACCTCGGCGACTGGTACGCGCACCTGCTCCGCCAGTCGACGACCGGCACCGTCCACGTCCACGTCCTCGGCTGCACCGTCACCGCCAACCCGGCCAACGTCGAGTACATGCTCAAGACCCGCTTCGACAACTTCCCCAAGGGCAAGCCCTTCGCCGCGCTCCTCAGCGACCTCCTCGGCAACGGCATCTTCAACGTCGACGGCGACGCTTGGCGCCACCAGCGCAAGATGGCTAGCCTCGAACTCGGCAGCGTCGCCGTGCGCTCCTACAACTACAAGATCGTCGCCCAGGAGGTGGAGACCCGCCTCATGCCGATCCTGGCCGACGCCGCCGACAAAGGCAAGGTGGTCGACCTCCAGGACGTGTTCCGGCGCTTCGCTTTCGACACCGTCTGCAAGGTTTCGTTTGGGCTGGACCCGGGCTGCCTCGACCAGGAAATGCCCATGTCGGAGCTGGCCAACGCGTTTGACACCGCGTCGCGGCTATCCGCCATGCGGGCCGCGGCGGCGTCGCCGTTGGTGTGGAAGATGAAGCGGCTGCTTAACATCGGATCCGAGAGGGAGCTCAAGAAGGCCATCAAGCTCGTCGATGGGCTCGCGGCGGCGATGATCCGGGAGCGCAGGAAGCTGGGTGTCGCCAATAGCCACGACCTCCTGTCCCGGTTCATGGCCTCGGCCGGAGACGTGCATGCCATGGACGACAAGTACCTCCGCGACATCGTCGTCAGCTTCCTCCTCGCCGGGCGGGACACGGTGTCCTCCGCGCTCACCACGCTCTTCATGCTCCTGTCCAAGAACCCCGCGGTCGCGGCCGCCATGCGCTCGGAGGACGGCGGCAAGGGGCCGGTCACCTACGACCACCTCAAGGGTCTGCACTACACTCACGCGGTGCTGTACGAGAACATGCGGCTCTTCCCACCTGTGCAATTCGACTCCAAGTTCTGTGACGAAGCCGACGTGCTCCCGGACGGCACCTACGTCGCGGGCGAAGAGCGCGTGATGTACCACCCCTACGCCATGGGCCGCATGCCGCGCATCTGGGGCGCCGACTACGACGTGTTCCGGCCTGAGCGGTGGCTCACCGGCCCCGGCGGATCGTTCGTGCCGGAGAGCCTGTACAAGTACCCGGTGTTCCAGGCCGGCCTCCGCGTGTGCCTCGGCAAGGAGCTCGCCGTCACCGAGATGAAGGCCGTCAGCGTGGCGGTGGTGAGAGCGTTCGACGTAGAGGTGGTCGGAGAGAATGGGGGCGGTGCCTGCGCGCCGAAGTTTGTGCCGGGGCTCACCGCGTCCATCAGCGGCGGGCTCCCAGTGAGGGTCAGGCGCGTTAGACAGCCAATAGACTTCGTTTCTGTATGAGCAAATTGGATAGGCGATACCCTTGTACATAAAAAACAGGAAGAAATCAGTAGCAAAGTTGTTTCTAACGAGAATCAGAAATTTCATTCATCTGTCTTCTTCATGCTTTCCAACTTTCGTTGTTATTCTGCAAATTTGATATTGATTGGACTCGAACTCACAAATTAGTTCTTTTCGGTAATATGATCTAGAGCATTGCAATATTTAGCACAGTGATATCTGAAAATTATTCCTTCAGTATTTGCCTTATGGTGTGGCGTGGAGTTGGCGGGTATGTATTTTGGGCACGGATTTACCTCAGCTCATTACTGTTCCAAGTAGTAGTACAATGACTGGTGGTGCTACTGACTACTAAGTTTGTTTCTTTTACAATCTGAGCATAAATTTGTACAATGACTGATGGTGTTACTGACTATTAAGTTTGTTTCTTTTACTACTTAGAACCTGTAGTGACTGTTGTTGAGTGTGTGTTTCTGAACATAAATTTGTCTATAGAGTGCCGACAAGCGAAGTGGATTCAGAAGGTAGCATGAACTGTGTCTGCTGTTGCAGAGATGAGATGATGGTGCAAACAAGTGGATTCATTAAATCATGCTGATTTGAAGTGATTTCATCAGTTTGCCATCACCTTTAACGTTGCACACCAAAAGAGTTCAGTTAGTGGTTCTATTGGATAAGCGAACAAATATACCTTTAACTTGCTGAAAAGATGATATATGCAGTATGCTATCCTCATCGAGCCCTGCATTTCCATTTCTCCCTTTTCCATGAGCCATCTGCACTTGTCCTATTTGTTTCTAACCTTTGTCTTCAATCTTACTACCTCTCTTCCAACTTCGAACAGTAGATTACTGAGTAATTCACTCACGCATACCTTAAATTTGAGGGAAATTTAAAACTGGCATGAAGGTTGATAATACAGGCGAGTTCAATTCTTTTAGTTAATTTGACACCAAAAGAGTTCAATTCACTCGTCCTTTATCAGCTGTGTCACTCACAACTCATCATTACGCAAACCCGATGCCTCCATTACTATCTTATACCTTGCTTCCGACACAATGAGTCGTTGATGGAATTAGAGAAACACGATGAGACGTTTCCTCTCTACTAGTGATGGATCTACTCGTTCACAACTCCTTGAGGCAATGCAGCCATCTTTTCAAAACTGCGGTTAGAAAGTTGAAGCGTGATTAGGGAGATCAGTTTTGCTCTACCAACCACTGTCCATTACTGTTACTGTCGTTTTATAACGACGAGATGGCGTTGCTGTTGTTTTCAGACATGGCCTGCAAAATGGTTGGGGAAGACGTCACAATGGGGCGATTGCATTCCTTTAATTAAAGGTGGTGTCGAGAGAGCACTTGAGTGTTTTTGGAGTTAGGAGCACTCGGATTTTTTGGACGTTGGAACTTTATCCAATGTCTTAGATTTAGAGCACTCATACTGTTTTGAAGGGGTGGTATTGAGGGGATCCGTTGGATCTCCATCGTTTTTTTTTTGAGGGGGTATAGGGGATCCGTTGGATAGAGATCCAATATCCTAAAATCTGAGTGCTCTCGATCTCAAAAAACACTCAAGTGCTTTTTAGCACTTCCCTTAATTAAATAGCAAGTGTACAAGTGTTACATGAAAAGGTCCAAAACACTATGGAAAATGCACCTAATTACGGTAGTGTGGGATAGACGAGATCACATGCCAATTATACAAATGCAAGTGATAACATTAAATCCCGGGAGATCATATCTCAAACATCCCCCTCGGCCGAATTAGGAGATGTGTTCTTGCCATATTTAAGAGTTTGGTTCTATCGGCTGCTTCTAGCTAGTTCATTCACACTTAGCTTGTTCCTCAACGACGTCGACTACCGCTGTGAGTTAGCGCCTCCGTTGTGACACTACGGTCGATTGTACAACACACTCTTATCGTAAGTGTCGTGAGAGTGTTTTGTGCAGTCTCACCATTGTGACACAAAGGTGACGCTACCGCCGCCTCTCCTTCATTGCAAGGCACCGCGGAAGCAGCTAACTACCAAGACGGTGGTCAAGTCGGCGTCAAGGACATCCAGCTCGCGTGCTGGTAGGATCTCTCCTTTTTTATGTTTTTGCCATGGGTTCGTAGGATTAGGAAATGTGTTCTTGTCATGTTTAATAGTTGGGTTCGTATGATTAGGAGATGTGTGTTTGCCATATTTAAGAGTTGGGTTCGTAGAATTAGGAGATGTATTCTTGCCATATTTAAGAGTTTGGTTCGTAAGATTAGGATGTGTTCTTGCCATATTCTTACTGTGCTAGATGGGTAACCTGCCCATTATCTTGTGATGTTATAATGGTGGATTCTAATGGAATGTGCTGCTGTGTTTGCTACTGTATTTGCTTGTTTTCAAAGGGCATAGCTAACATTTCTTAAGGCTAACAAAAAAATAGAAAATTTAGGTATAGTATGAACTATCTAGATGGTTTTGTGGTATAACCTGTCTATGAAGGACTATCACAGACGGTTGATAGCTAGAACCATCTGTGATGTTAAAGTATCATAGACGGTTTTTACTTCGAGCCGTCTGTGATGTTAAAGTATCACAGACGGTTCTAGTTACAAATCGTCTGTGTTGTATCTATTACAAACTGCTCATAAACCGTCTGTGATAACCTCCGATTATCACTGACCCATAAATTCAGATAGTTCACAAAACCATTTGTGATGATATTTTCAAACCGTTTGTGATGTTTCTTTTTGTAGTAGTGAATCTTCATAAAATATCGGGGGGCTAAACAAACCCTCAATGTTTTCCTCTGAGATTTTCACATTAACTATTTGTGTCCTATTCTCCAATAGGAGACGGATCAAATGCGAAAGTTGGGAACGATACCTTTGGTCGAGAAGAAACTTTCTTTTCCTTGACCAATTCTTTTTTTCTTTTTTCTACTTTCAAGATGACAGTTTTTTTAATTGGGCACTAACTCTTTCGAATAGGAACAACCAGTCCAAGCTTATCCAATCAATGTACTCTCCAAAAATTCACAACCAAATAGAATCTAAATAACAAATCTGGTTGTATGAAATCTAGATTACATTCTCGGGACATTTTATTTCTAAAATTCCTACTTGGTTTCGCACCATATTTCTTCTTGAAACTAAAATCAAATACAACTCCAGTCGAATAACTTTCTCTATTAAGCAAAATTCAGTTGAAAGATGTTCACGAATACTGACTCAAGTAAACCTTTTTTTCATGCAATCCAAACCGAAGACGAAACCATGCTGCAACATACAACTCAATAGGCCTTCTGCTATACAAGCAAATCACTTTGCTTAGAATTTGAGGCTAGCTAACGAGGATATAACATCTAATTTAACCATTCATTTCTTTGACCTACATTCCAACTGGTTGAGACCCTTAATACTTTAGTCGATTGGTCAGATAAGGCCACTTAAGTCTGTATAAATTAATTTTTCAAATAATCTATATCTCTAATACAAATCAATAATCTCTACTATTATATAATAAGTAGTTGATGATCATCGATGCGTTCTCCTCTCTCTTTCTATAATCATCCGATTTGATCTGGATCATTTGTCTCTCTCTCTCTCTCTCTCAGGATACAACCGTCCACCCTCTCCACTTTTCCCATCTTCTCGCGCATTCTGGTCATCCTTCTCTCTGTTGCTTGCTCTCCAATATTTGATGTGTGAATTTGGTCAGACAGTAAGTTCCATCTCACCATTTTTATGACTCCGTTACAACATACGGATCTCTAACTAATACATAATAGTAATACATATTGATAACACTTCCGTCTCTCTAACAGTAACCGCTTCTGACGACAACCGTTGCTTCCTCGAACGGACGGCAGTTTCTGTCTCGATCGGACGGACACCTATTCGCCATCAACCGCGGCCTCTCCGTGCTAAAGAAAAGGAAAGAACAAAGAAGACTGAGACAGACGGCACAAGAACAAAGAAGATTGAGACAGATCTCTCTCTCTCTCTCTCTCTCGTAGAGAGTTACTGGTGGCTCTTAAAATCCAATTATGCATGTCAAAAAAACTCATGTGCACGTCTAAAAAAAACACGTTCATATAACTTGACAAGATCACAAAAAAAACTTGTGCGTGGGCTGTAGTCTGTAGAGCGTGTGGAGCAGCTCACCACACAAGTCACGATCGCAAGATCACAAGATCCTCACACGGTCCTCACGTCGAAGCAGCCAAAGGAGGAATATTTAAGCATTTGTTATTTTTAAGATGTGCACTTTATGATTTGCCATTCCATATCTCATTGATATGTGAGCTTAAGATCCACATGTCAGTGACACATTAAGTGACAAATCCTTAAGTGCCACTCTTAAAGTAGCAAATACTCAAATCTCCCGTGAAAGGATGCATACAATGCAACCGCCAAGCCACTCCAACGCCTAACCCCTGCCCATCCATCTATTCCACTCATTTAGGGCTTGTCTAGAAGCATAAAAACCAGGAAAACAAATTCCTAGGAAGGATTTTATGGGTATATGGATTCCCTCCGCTTTAGAGGGTAAATATTCTCACCCGAGAAAATATTTCCTGTCACCGTACGTTTGAGAACCGTAGGGATAAAAATTCCAGGCACAAAAAAATTAGAAAAACAGGGAAAATAGAAAATTTCAGAAAAAATAAAAAAGAGGAGAATTCGAAAAAAAAACTGGCCGCGCAACATTGAACTGTGGAATAAGAACATTATATAGTGATAGAAATAATCTTGACTTAGAGTTCAAGACGTAGTAGAGTCCGTCTCCGTGTATAATTCAAGTTAAAGTTGTGTCCAACTTGAAGTCCGAATATGTATGCTAGTAGGAGAATATTAGCATATATATTGACAAGGCTTGTAGCTATTTTTGTAAGAAGAGAAGTAAGAAAAAGTGGGAGCAAGTGAGAGAATAGAGAAATTCAGAAATTCTCCTGTGTTCTTTCAGTTTATTTGCGATGTCTGCGTTTTCTCCTGGAGCAAAGTTAACAAGTGGTATCAGAGCCTAGGCGAGAACCGAATAGCTGAAAAAATCGTCTCAGCAATTTCGTTTCACGCTCGTCTCGCGCGACGCTCCTGGTGCAGGGCGCTCAGTCCGACAGAAAGTCACGAGCAAGCGGCGGAGGGGAAGTCGCGGCCGGAGTGCATCAACTCATCGAACCTGTTCCACGAGTGCTCCAACTTCTACCTCCGCAAGATCAGAGGCCAAGCAGCGCCGCGATGACGACCTCGACGACTCATGGAAGCGAGGAGCGCACCCCCGGGTCAATCGTCCAAGTATCGCTTATCGCAAGAGGATCACCGACGCTAAATTAGGATCGAGCACGGGAGCAAGAACCTTCTTGGAGGTTCCAGCCGTCGACGTCGCCTCGCACCGGGATGATGGTGACACCGGACGGCGGGTGATGCCGGCGCAGATGATGGTTACCTGCAGATGAACGAAAAGCAGCAGAAGCTGTTCGAGCTGCGGCTTAAGATGAATGAGGCTAGGAAGGCAAATCAACGGGTGATGGTTGCGGAGAAGAAGAGGATGGAGCCTCACCCTGAGAGTAGAGGTGTTTCTAAGCGGTGGGTGGAAGACAAGAAGAAGATCGGAAGTCGCTCGACTCGAACAGGCTGGACTTGTCAAAGTCTTACATGCTTGATACGCAGGAGTCGACAGAGATGAATTACAATAAGTGGGAGAAGGAACTTGTACCTTTTGGGTGGGATGTTTTCAATCAGAAAACCTTGTACGATGCGTACAAAAAGAGGACCAAGAATATAGAAGTTGACATGGATACATACAATAAAGTGAAGGAAGCGTTTCCTGCTGAAGCGCTTAGCGATGATGAATCAACATTGCTCTAATGATGAGTTAAGTTAGGGACGGTGAGAAGATGTGTTGCCGTCCAAACTCAAATAAGGTGAAAAAATCAGAATGTTGAGGAGATGTGTCACCGTTCTGTGTCAAGTATGAGTTTAGTAAGTCGTAGTTGAGTTCGACTGCGTCAATGTTTTAGAATCTTTGCATCTGGATCGACCTGTAAAGTTGAGTTAAGTCCCTACATGTAGCTTGCATGTAGAATACTTCATGTGGAGACGTGGTGGTAGTTCATAATGCATTGAGACTAAAATTAGAGTATATCAAGTCAAGATTAAGGGGGAGATTGTTAGAAATAATCTTGACTTAGAGTTCAAGACGTAGTAGAGTCCGTCTCCGTGTGTAACTCAAGTTGAAATTGTGTCCAACTTGAAATCCGAATATGTATTCTAGTAGAAGAGTATTAGACTATATATTAAGAAGGCTTATAGCCAGTTTTGTAAGAATAGAAGCAAGAAAAAGTGAGAGCAAGTATGAGAATGGAGAAATTCAAAGATTCCTCTATATTCTCTCATTTTATTTGCGATGTGTACGTTTTCTTCTGGAGCAAAGTTAACATATAGCAAAATAAGATAATCCAATGTAAGACCTGGCCGGTCAACATTGAACTGTGCTTCATTCAAAAAAACATAAAAGTCTAATCAGGTATCCCAATTCATTCACAATAACATCATGGTGCTATGTACCCGGACCACAACCTTTAAAAGTTCCTCATTGTTCAACAGGATAAGAAGCTTAAACCTGAATGATGACACAGTGCAGAAGATTACAGAATTAATAGAACCTAAAAAGAGCACGTGACATTTAAACCATACAGGATTCCTTAATTCAATTGCATAGTCTTGTAGCTTCCTTCACTTTGTTTGCCATCAGTTTTAAGTGTTCATCAGTCTTGTTGCCCCGAGGAAGCCAACCAGTCTTCACTTCGAAACCCAGCAGCATTTTGAAAATATATGTTATTTCTTTCTTTCCAAAAGCACCAAAAAACAGCTGAGGTAATCATATTAAGAATCATTCTGTTTTTATTGCATAAGCACGATTTTGCGACAGATTCAAAATTCTGACCAATCTGAAAACAAAACATATCTGGCCAATCTGAAAACCTGAACTTTGACTGTGTCAGGCAATAGCTATTACACATTGTAACTAGATGCAAACTAAAAAAAGAAGCTTAATCCATTCAGGAAATCGCAGCAGCTAGCTAGCGGACCGGTTATACTTTCTCACATTACTCGTCGGTCAGCTAATGAGTTTGATCAGTGCCTCGTGCCCAAATTACATGAGTGCATGGGTTCATTCAAGCAAACGAATAGTTAGCTAGCCAGCTGCAAGGCCACATTTTAGATTATACCCAAATTACACGACCACATAGTCGAATTAACTGTTCTTCTCTGGAATGACAATAAAAAACCTGACCACATTCCCCGTAGAAACGGCTCGATCAGACCGGGAGATCCTCGTGACATGGGTTTTCAAATGCAATCTTTATCTGGTCTGAGCTGAGCTCCCACCGGAGCACCGGCACGGGCACTGATCTGAGCTCCCACCGGCCGGAATCGTCGTTGGCCATGGATGGATCACCGATCCGGAGTAATCTGCAACGCCGTGGGCGCGCGTTGCAGGCTGCGGAAGAATATGGATGGATACTGCAAGTCAGGCAGGTCAGGTCGGGACGTAGAATACTCTGAAGTGCACAGCATTGTCGCAGTTGAAATGTGCTTCTTCAACTTCTTTCTCTCTGTATTAGCGTTCACGAAAATACCCGCTTCTATCTATCGAACTTTCGATCGATAGTTATGGATACGACACAACAGGCCACACAGATACCTTGTCCTTCCAAAATCGCGTTTCGTCCGCACTGGCGGCATCGGCTTCTCCGCTTAGCGCCGCCGCAGCCAGCCACCCATCTCACTTGTTCTCCGATGAGCCCCGCCCTCACCCCTCTTATTCTTCCTCTCCAGCGACATCCACCCCACCTCCTTCTTCCTCTTTGGCGAGCTCCACATGTCTCCACCATCGCCCCACCTCCACCACCCACAGACGATGGTGCCCTCACTGCCACGTTGTGCCACCCCTCTTCCTTCCCACCACCTCACCATCCCCGTTGAACGCCTCCCCTAGCCCCAGTGAACCCTAACACCTTGTCACCGATTACTCGCTGTCGCCAAAGACCTCACCGCCACCGCCATCATCACTCACCGTCATCATCGTCCATACCGCCAGGCCACCTCCCCCTTCATCTAAACTCCAAAGTCCCGATAAACCTAACCCTCGCACCACTAGTCAAAAGGTCGACGAACCAAATACCGGAGAAACCGTAAACCGCTTCAAAATGATGGTGGAGAAACTGTCCTTTTATTTTATTCGAGAAAAGCTATAAGCCACAAACCGAAGAGAACTGGGCCAGCAGCAACCAGTCACATTCTGATGCAACTCATCACAAGTGCATAGGCTGGAATGGAGAGATCAATTGCACTGAAACAAACGGAAGATTAAATTTCTAACTATAAGCGAAATGACAGCAAAATGATGCTTCATGTTTGACACACATTACAACTACTAAGCCATCATAACATCCAGACAAATAGATAACTCAAAGTGGGTGCATTTCAACTTCATCGGCGAGCCTTCAATTAGAAATGGATCAGCACTAGATTGTAATTGTAGCACCCATCACTTAGTAGATGAGCCACAGTTGGTGCATTACTAAGGCAGATATAACAAATGAACCAGTGCATACACACACAGAGTCATATAGCAAAACTATAAATCAAACCATTTAGTAGATCTAAGGCTCAAAATCAAGACAGCCACATCATAGATATTGATCAACACAAGGCTCCAAAACTCTCATGGACGCATTTTAATCAAGGATAAAGCAGGCAGCATAAACTCCTAACAGAAGCGATGAAAACAAAAACTAGATAGGGGGAGACATTACGACCAGCAGCGGATCCCCGAGCCTAGTCGATCTCCTGGAGCGAGGCGCCGGTGGATGCGGCGGCAGCGGCGACGTCGTCGGCCGTGAACTTGCCCTTTGCCTTGTCGGCGGCGCGGCCGCTGGCTTTGCGGTCGAGGAGGGCCTTGCGGTCCTTGTCGAGCTTGAGCTTGGTGACGATGACCTTGGAGGGGTGGATGCCGACGTTGACGGTGGAGCCGTTCACCTTCTCCCTGGTGATCCGCTCGACGTGGATGACCCAGCGGCGGCGGTAGACCTGCACGACCTTGCCCTCGCGGCCCTTGTAGGTGCCGCGCACCACCTGGACCTCGTCGTCCTTGCGGATCGGGACGGAGCGCACGTTGTACTTGTGGCGGAGCTCCGACGACAGCGCCGCGGACATGAGCACGCGGCGGACGGAGGAGGGCGCCGTGAAGTGCGCCTTGCGGCACTTCCGGCGGGAGCTCGTGACGCGGGGGTTGCGCTTCATGGCGGCCTGGGAGGCGGCGGCTAGGGTTTTAGGTGGGTGAGGGATTGTGCGGAGGCACCGGGTGGTGTCCAATATATCGCGTGTGGGGCGCTAGGGTTTGTGTTTGGAGGCGTTTGATGGGGAGTGGACGGTGCGGATTCGTTCAATGGAATGGGAGGTTGGGCTACTTGGGCTTTTGGGCCAAGCTTACTGGGCGCAGTCGCAGATTATCACACTTAATCCATCCATGACGACCCGCACGCGCAGTCGCGTGTTACTGGGCTTTCCATTGGCGCACACAAATATCGACCGAGTTGTTATATTTATAGTTTCTCTTAAATAAATAAAAAAATTATTTTTAACACCGTTTTAAATTGATTTATTGAAACAATATCTTTTAAACGGTTTATCGATATTCGACTCGTTCACACTAGCATTTACACCAGACCAAAAACAATAAGCTATAGCGAAAAAACCTACCCATCCTTATGTCTCAGTCGTGCGCCCAGTATAATGTACTTCTAGAAAGAAACTGCTAAGCAGCACACTTTGCACAATTATTTTGGCCCAAGAGAATATGAATATCACACGCTCTGTGCTCTAGTATTCATACACCGCGACAGCAACCAACAGCCGCACGGATTCAGGCGAGACACTGGCGTAAAGACCTCCCGAAGTCAATGCCTTGCTGCTGCACATATATATATAGTTGATCTGGATCATTCATCTCTCTCTTTCTCTCTCTCAGGATTAGAGATGGCAATGAGTACCCGAAACCCGATACCCGGTGAGTTTTTACTCTATTAGGGCATGAGTCTGAATTAATTTCCTAACTCATGGGTCTCTTAATGGGCAAAAAGCCCAACCATCGGGTCTGCCGAATTCGGGTACGTTCATATAGTACCCAAACCCGTAAACCCATGAGTAATATAAACCCGATCCATAGGAGTTATAAACCTAGGCTCCCAGCCTCCCAGGCAAACCAGCCCAGCCCATAGCCCATTAGTCGGTACAAGGAGCGGTTGATGTCTCTCCTTTGATTTTAAGCGAGTTGTGAAGCGTGAACTTGTAATGATATGCTATACCAGTGAACTATTAACTAAGAATTGATGGAGTGAACTAGTGATGTGCATTGTGGATTTGTCGTTGCTTGTTTCATGCATAGTAGCATATAAATTGAACTTATTGTTGACTTGTTAAGCACTCGCACCGCTCGCAATCTGACATTGTTGTCGCACGGCAACCCGTGGTACCAGGTGCCGAGTGGGCATGGGTGCGGGTAAAATCATGCCGTCACGGGTATGGATTTTTAGCGGGCACGTCCAACTTTCATGGGCACAGGTTTGGGATAACAAAACCCAGCGGGTTTGTGCCCGTTGCCATCTCTACTCAGGATACAACCGCCCACCTCCTCCATTTTCCTCATCTCCTCGCGTATTCTGGTCACCCTTCTCTCTCTGTCGCTTGCTCTCCAATGTTTAATATACGATATTGGCCCAGCAGTAAGTTTCATCTTACCATTTTTATTACTCCGTTGCAACGCACGTGTCTTTTCTTTTAGGTTGTGACTTATAGTTTTTGAATTCTGACTGTTTACGAGAGAGATTATGAAGAGAGACAGTCCGATTTTGGTCGATCCAAAAGAAATCGATACAGTGTCTACTATAATCAACTTATATACTCTGTCTTAAAAAGATATGTGTTTAAGATCGAATTTCTGTAGCATCGTACAAAAATCAAAGCGGAAACAACCCAGTCGTCGTGGCTTCTTTTTTGGGGATGTATGTAGCTTACACCACCAAAATTTGCTACGGTGGCGTCCAAGTCATCGTTGGTGCAACATGTGGAACGACGATGCAATGCCTGACGCTGGACGGGCTAGGTCTACATCCACCGTAGACAAAACACATCTTACGGTAGGCAATGTGCCAATGGTTCACAGCGATCTAATGGCCCCTACCACGTAGTACAGATTATTTGGGGGGTTTAAAGGTCTAAGTTGCGATGATACTGGATCTCTTCTTTTGAATGGTAGCCGATGGCTTTTGGCTGCACTGATTAATTACGGACGATTCTGTATAGAACAGAGAGATTAAGGGTTTGTTCTTTTTCTCTGAAGTTGACGGTTTTTAGCTTTGGTTATAGTACATAACTTTCAAACGGAGTATTTTCTGAAGACGGAGTCTACAAGTTAAACGATGTACACGTTAAAAACACAATATTTATACCATCTAAAATCACATATGAGTATCTCTTTCTGTAATCCTGAACGGGCTAGGTCTACATTGGGGGGTTTAAAGGTCTAAGTTGCGATGATACTGGATCTCTTCTTTTGGATGGTAGCCGATGGCTTTTGGCTGCACTGATTAATTATGTACGATTCTGTACAGAACGGAGAGATTAATTATGTGCGGTTCTGGCGCGAAGGGTGTTCTCTGCGGCTTACATGGCCTGATGGAAGATAAGCTCCCAGCATCAGTCAATTCATCAGTAGGAAACCATTGCTAGCTCAGCTTCGCGATGGGTCCCAGTCGACCAAGCTCCATCCAGAGCATGCACTGTGGATCCCCTTCCTTTCTCCTTACGTAAGACAAGTGACTGAGGCCTATTCTTTTTTAGGTCGTGGTTTGTGGTTTTTAGTTATGATTTGTGGGTTTTAGACTATTTATACGAGAGATTATAGAGTAACAAAAATTTACGTGCGATTTTTGTCGATATAAATAAAGTTAGTAAAATATCTACTATAATTAACTAGTAGACTTTATCTTAAAAAAATACTTTGTTTAAAAGTTAGTTACTATAAAAAATTAAAAGCAGTTTTTAAAAGCTGAAAATAACATGATCTGATCCTTTACTAATGGTTGGTGAGTGGGAGCTAGAAAGGACATTTACTATTGAGTACTGCTGTCAATAGCGGAAGACGACGAGAGCTAATAAACTAGGCAAGCTACTCTAATTTGGTCTTCTTGCAGCTCGTGCCGGCATAGAAAAAAACCGCTGAACCAATCTGTTCTCGATCTGTACAAAAACGACGACAACACACACACAAAAAAAAAAAACCTGTTATATACGTGGACCGGAGCAGGTAAAGAATTGGACATTTCCGTGAACCAATCATATCATGAAACGAAAACGTGCCGACATACTAACCCCATTACGCCCGGGGTTCCGGCCTCCCGCGCGAGCCACGTCCCCCGGGCGCGTTGACTGCCAGCGCGCGCGGCGCGTGGCCGAAGATTTTCGGTACGGTTGGCTGAGTATTTTTCCTCAGTTTTGCGAAATTACATATAGATCCTTGATTCTCGCAAAAAGATCTCTAGAAGTTTTTTTTAACCCCTCCACTTTGCATGATGGCCCCCGCGGTTTTCCAAATTACGTACAGGTCCCTGATTTCTCGCAAAAAAGTCCCTGAAAGTTTTTTTAACCCTCTGGTTTCTCGCAAAAAAACCCCGAAAGTTTTTTTAACCCCTCCACTTTGCAGGATGGCCCCCCGCGGTTTCGGAAATTGCACACGGGTCCCATTTTTTACGTACAGGTCCTCGGTGTTTTCAAAACCCTTCGTTTTTTTCGAAATTGCGTTTTTGCCCCGGATTTTTTTAACAGGGGCTCATTTTTTTTTGAATAACCCCTTTACCTTTTCCGAAAATGCGTTTTTGCCTCCGATTTTTTTTAAAAAAACTTCTCACAAATTACCGTCTCATTTATTTTTGTACGTACGGTGGCTGGCGCGACGTAGCGCCGCGCCTATTCTTCTAGTTGTTGTTTACGTGGGGACGTAGATTTGCCACCTTAGATTTGCGTCAAGAACCTGTTGTTTACGTGGGGGTCACCTTAGATTTGCCACGATGCTGCACTGGAGAGTACGAGTCAAGAACCGGTGCATCAGGTGGCTGCTGTCATTTCTGGATTGTTAATTCGCTTGTACTGAAATAATTTCCCATGTAGTGGGAATGTTTATGGTGCTTTCGTTTCTAGCTTTAAAATGAATCTATCGTTTTTTTTCACTAGCCAATCTAGTTGGTTTTGAGCCTATTAGTGATAAACCTTTAAAAGGTTTGACGGCACAGATTCTAGTAAGCCAAGTAAAAAGAACTGAGGGAGTAGTTATCACAGCAGAATAACCATAAACTAGTGCCAACTCGATTAGGCTGCCCGGCCTGGCAGTCTAGGCAATTTTGTAATCAGGTGTGGTTGAAACAGATAAATATAGAACAAAATTGTGCCATTTCCCGACATCATTGGTTGGGTTCGATTTGGCTTAGACTTTTTGGCTTTTATCCTTTGCAACAGTAACTCGCTTGTGAACTGTGTGTCTTTTTAAGGCGGGGTCTATAAGTCTATTGTAGTAGACACTGTACCGAGTTCAACTGTACTGACCAAAATCGTATGGGATTCTCTCCTTTTTCGTAATGATGGAGGGCTTGGCCTCGCGGAGGAGCCACTCAATGGTCTCGCCGTCGGTGCGGTGGCCGAGCTCACGGGTGAGCTGGAAGACGCGGGCGATGACCATGGCCGGGATGCGGATGTGGCCATGGAAGAAACAAGAAGGAATAAGTGTTGGAAAGATGGGGTATGGGGAGATGGGGTGGACGAAGTGCTTAAGAGTGAGGGAGTATATTGAGATTGGTGATGCCAGATGTCAACATTTTAGAAGCATCCTCACGGCAGCGTAGATGGCATGTTCATTTGACCTTTTAGCGATTTTTTATGAGTTTAATATTTTCGATAATTACTATTTATTAAATTAATAAATCTAGATTTTTAGGGTTGCTATTTGTAGTTTTTATTTTTTTGCTACAGTAACTAGATTTCAAACAGTACGTCTTTTTAAAGCAGGGTTTACAAGAATTCAAAAGCCATAAACTAAAAGTCACTTCAACTATACTGGTCAAAATTGCATGCAACTGTCTCTCTCGCGAACAGTTATAATTCAAAAGACATAAACCAATAGTCATAAGCCATAGTCCAAAAGATCCACCTCAAGTTATAATAAAAAGGAATTTGTTAGATGACACTCGAATGTTTTTTTTTGTTTGTAAGCACTCAATTTTTATTTATTAGATGGTGGCTTTATGGTTTTGACTTTATGATTTTTTTGTGTCAATAATGTGATAAAGGAGTAATCAATTTATTTAATGTCATCAGGAGCCATAATATAAACGACAAAGTAGAGTTTTTGTATAGCCTTTTGTTATGCTCCTCTTATTTACAAATTATCATATCATTTTTTACATAATTTAATTTATGTAAAACTAGTATATAATTGATGTAAAAAGGCCATAAATAAAAGAATAATGTGTATTAGAGTATTTCTCAATGTATCATATCACATGCTAATAACTAATGAGCAAACTAGTAGATGAAGTTAGATATACATCTAACATCTAAAAAATTAAATACTCCTTAATAAAATAATCTATTACTATTATAAAAGAAGGAGTTGGTGGTTGTAGGTTCATTCTCCTCTAACCGCTCTATTTATTTAACTTTTCACTATTCTCTATTTTTCAACTGATCAAAGCAACTCTCTTCTATAGTATGATTATCTATATACTTAATGAGTTTCGTTGCAACGCACAGGTACATAACTAATATTCAAATAAAAGAGGAGAAGGCAAAGTGATTTCACCTATTAAGATCTATATCTAAAGGCTCAAAATTTAAATTGCTATTTAATAAAAAAACACTTAAATTCTTTCTAGACACCATCTAATAAAAAAAATCATAAGATATAACCAAAACAACAGTCCATACTCACGTAAACAGTTCTACTCTTTGAACTCTGTTCTATGGTGTTTCTTCCTCTACACTTCGCCGCGGGAAGCGTAGAATAGAATATAATAAAAGCCTATAATTATTCTCTAATTTTGCGTGTTACAGCGATACAGCTCTGCTTAAGGTTTCGCTTATTTCGACTTAAACTTCTAGTTTTTAATTTATTTTTTACTATTTCTAAGTTTTATTTTTTTCTAACTTTTTGGTTTTTTGAACTTTTTTATTAATTGTTTTTTTCAATATTCATCTATATTGTTCGTGATTGACTATCATGTTTTTCTATTTTTAAATATATTAAATAAATTATCAACAATTATAATATAATTTTAATTAACTATAAAGTGTATTTAACATCACCTAGATATTTTCTTCCTAACCATCATTCATATTTCGGATCGTTGAATTAGAGATCCGACGACCCCTTTTTATGGAGGGGGAGATTTTTTTTAGAGGGGACGGAGAAAGAATTTATGGTCGTTGAATCTCTAATCCAACAATCACAAATCTAAATAATAGTTAAAAAAACATCTAAATAATATTTATCAATATCTTTAACTATAATATAATTTTAACCACAAAACACCTTATTTCACCCAACCGACACCTACGTCTTCCGCTCTCGTCTTGAGAAACTGCTTTCACATCTCCCTCTTAAACCTCAAAAATGGAGATGGAAACGGCGACGCCTCCTCCGGTCGGCTTGGATCACACACACTCTTCCAGTTTCGAGTCAAATAATCTGGAAGCCTCCTCGCCGCTGGCGGGAAACGGCGGCGGCTGCGTGAATGGCGCCGCGACCAAGCTGCAGAAGGTGTACCGGAGCTACCGGACCAGGCGCAAGCTCGCCGACTCTGCCGTCGTCGTCGAGGAGCTCTGGTAACCAGATCCTACACCAAATTTTCCTTTTTTTCTTTTTTTTCCTTTCCTTTTTAAAGCTTCTTCCTTCTGGTTTCTTTCGTCCGTTTGGCCCCTCAAATTTGGCACCCCTTTCTTGGAATCTGTCGCTTGTAGTATTGCTTAATTTGCTCTGGTTCATTTGTCATGAGTTGGCTTCCATTAAAAGGTGGCTCCTTTCTTGGAGATTTTGGTGTCCCAATAAATGGCTGATTGGGGTTTGTATTGATGGTTACGGGTGGCAAAATCGATCTTTGAAACTGAGAGGGTTTGTGGTTGGGATTGATGAAGGTGGCAAGCGCTGGACTTCGCGCGGCTCAGCCACAGCACCGTCTCCTTCTTCGACGACCCCAAACCGGAGACCGCCGCCTCGCGCTGGAACCGCGTCGGCATCAATGCATCCAAGGTCTTGTTCCTTTTGTTTTTTGTGCATCAATTGCTACCACAAATCCTCAAGAAGGCGATTCTCTTTGTTTGGACCTCTCCATTAATGCTGTGCTGTGCGTTTAGCTTGATACATGTTTGTGAGCTTGATGCAGGTGGGTCAGGGTTTATCGAGAGATGGCAAGGCTCTGAAGCTGGCTTTCCAGCACTGGATCGAGGCTGTGAGTACAATCTTACAAATCCACTGTTTTTTAGTAGTATAGTATTTCCTTTGGATGTTGCTGCTTTGCTCATCTAGCAATGTGTGTGAAAAGAGGCTACTTTTCAGTATCAGCTGACTTGGACTTTTTAGTCAGGTGTGAACTTTGATCATAAAAGGCCCACAGCTTGGCCTTGTAGAAGTTTCTGTCCCTTCCTTGCTAAAATTCCCTCCGCAGAATTTTCGATGTAATGTGTGAGACCACGTGAAGGTCACCTCATAGTAGTGATGAGTAATTGACTTTTGGATTAGTGTTTTTGTAGAGTTTGAGTCTGGTTTTAGGAATATGTAAAATATTGCATTTTGTCTGATGACTTCATGGTTTACGAGTTTGTCTGGACTACGAGTACTGGAGTATTTGAAGTTTACGACTTTCTAATCGGGCGGTCCAAATGGCCTTTTGCTTAGTAGTCCGAAGGTACTCTGTAGTCGAGAGGTCTCGATACTTGATGGTCGTAGCTTATTGCTTGGTCGATGTTCGGTAGTCGTAAGCCTTTGCGATCGGTAGTCGTAAGCCTTTGCGATCGGTAGGTCGTAGGCTTCAGGGTAGGTACCCGTTGGCTTCGAGTGCCTCATTTCTTGAGCACTCGAGTACTCATGTCAGACTAGTCAGCGGTCTGACTGGCATGTGCTTGGCAGTAAGACTGGCTTCTCTCAGTGGTCTGAGGTTGTTCTCTGGAATTCTTGGGGTTTTGGTTATGGGTTGACCTGGGTGTTGTTGCTAGTGTGCATATGGGTTTATTGTTTGATCCTAGGTTTAGTATCAGTAATTTGGGTGCATACATTTTGCATTGTATATTGTACGGATGAATTGCGCAAATTGATGTCTTTGTGTATTGTACGGTGCTACGTGACGGTTTGCTTGTTTGTGTTGGTTGCAAGACTTCGGAGCTAGATCATGATGAAGTGTAGGAGGACCAGGACTAGGCACATGGTAGTGCTGAGGTCCAGAACGGTCAGGGATACGTTAAAGATGACCGAGGCTTGCGGGGTGGTTGCAAGCCGGGACGATGAGGAACCGGAGCGAGAGCTACCAGTGGTGGACATGACGGGCAACGGCAAGGTGGACCGAGACTAGGCTTAGGGAGGAGTTAAGGTCCAGATGGTCAAGGAAGCCGAGTGCTATCATGTGCGAGAAGAAGCATATGGTAAGCCAAGTGACTTGGGTTATTTGCAAGCGAGGATGGTTCGGTGGGATCCGGACGCGTGAGAGGCTTGACGGTAAGTCATTAGAGTCATGTGGAAGATTGCGAAGCATGGACGATGCTTCATGGAAAATGAAGCGGGAAGCTTCGTCGAAAGCAGTAGAGTGGCATTTTAGTAAAAATTTTCAATACCAAAGAAGCGTGCGTAAGTAAAACCCGGTGTTAGATGGGGTTAATGGGTTATCCCATGTTTGGTCTAATGAGTGGATCCATTAGGTTTTAGTTCAGGTTGAGCCTATATAAGGGAAGAAGGGGCAAGAGTTATAGTTTGAGAAGGTTGGCTAAGCCTTTTGGTGGCTAGCTCATCCTCCCTCCCATAGGAGATAGGTTAGAGTGTGTGTGTGCTTTAGCTTTAGAGCTCTGTCCTCCTGAGTGGAGTGGCTGTAAAACCAATCATCTCAAGTGAGCAATACATCAATCTCTGTTCTACCTTTGGTGTATCTTCTTGTCTAATTGATTTTGCTCTGGTTTTGAGTTGGTTTTTCCTCTCCTCTCAACCCCTTCTTGAATACATCTAGTTGATTGAGTTGCTCTTGTTTCGGTTGATTTGATTTCTTTTCTGCCCTTCTCTTGATCTTGTTGTGCCAAGGACATGAACGAGATGGAGATAATCTCTTGAGATCAACCTCCAATCATCTAGTCACTTCAATAGCAAGATTTTCAAGAAATCCTGTTTTTGCTCGTTCTTGGCCTAATTGGGTGATTTCTTGATTCGAGAGTTTTTGGGTTGATTCCTTCGGTGATCTTGTTTGTTGTGACATGTGCGAACGTGCTCAAAGCCATCTTGGCTATCTTCTACCCACGAGTAATATCTGATCATCGATTTGGTTTTTGGTTTTCAGTTGGCGTGCGTTGCTTTAAATTGCAAAAAGGTCTCAAATTTGTCATGGATTTTTCAATCCAGGATGGAATAGCTTCATGTGACCTTCAGAAACATGTATGCAAGGTTTCACGGCTTTTGGTTCAGTCGACCGAAAGTTTTCTGGATTTGGGATCTTGCAGTCGGGCTGAAACCTCTGTTCATATGGGAGAAACGGTAGTACCGTAGACTGTGTAGCGGTAGTACCGCAACTTCTATTCTCCGACCACTTTGGTTTTCAACCATTCATTGGTCGTCGGCCTCACTGGTCGAGGTTCGGTTTGGTTCGACCTCTTTGGTTTCGATCACTCATTGGTCGTAAACCACTCTGGTGATATTCCGAACTGTTACAACTACTCAGGTCATTGACTACATCCGTAGCTCCTGGTCATCGACCACGTTGATTTCGACCACGCTGATTTCGACTACGCTGGTTTCGACCACACTGGTTTTGACCAATTGAGTCGTAACTCAACCACATTGGTTTTCTACCGTTCTCTGATCGTCGACCACACGAGTTGTTTTTAGACCACTCAGTCTTCCGACCGGTTGCGGTAGTACCGCAAAAACAATTGCGGTAGTACCGCACCTGTAGATTCTGCACAGTGGCTTAGCTCTAAATTTCTCTAGATTTTGAATAGGGTTTATATCCGAATCTTCATAACTTTGTAGCTATCAAAGTAAATGATAAGTGAATACTTAGGGAAAATTTTTTAAGACACTATTCACCCTCCTCTATTGCCATCTTCGGTCCTATATCATGACTGTTCATTTGTTGCTATATAGATCGATCCACGGCATAGATACGGGCACAACCTGCATTTCTACTATGATGTTTGGTGCCAAAGCCAGGCCGGCCAGCCGTTCTTCTACTGGTAAGAAATTGTCTGTGATTTGTGTGTTTGCATTTTCTGAATTCTGTTATTGGAACAAATTGGCACAATGTGTATGACAGAGAGAGACTTCCATATAGGATAAGTATGTTCAGTGTTGCACAATTGCACTGCTATAACAGAATTTTCAGCGAGTCTTTTTGCATATGTAGGCTTGATATTGGGGAAGGACAAGATGTTGATCTTCCAGTGTGTCCAAGAGCTCTGTTGAAGAAGCAATGCATAAAATATCTTGGTCCGGTAAGTTCATGTTCTGTAATTGCTGCCTATCCTTATTCGAGATTATGTATCTTGTTCAAAATATGAACTGTGTAGCTCGTTTCTGTTAATAGAATCTTTTTTGGTGGGGGGTGTCAAAAAATCTTGTTGGAAAAATATTCTGAGAAGAGCTGCATTACGACTGGAGAGTATTAACTTCATTCCACCCTCAATTTTGTTTCGTCAAGCCTTAAATTATGATTAAAAATTACTGACATTGTACTGTTTTTTCTCATGTGGCTATATCAGCTATATCATGCGACAATTTTTTCTCATGTCCACAGGTTGCACTGGCCTACTTCCATTTGCATCTTTTTTTTCAATTGCTCATGATAACCACAAGAATAACTGGCACGAGCCCTTGTGTTAAAAATCCTACAAAATTGTCGCATGAAAGTTTATATTTGAAAAAATAATGTCACATTAACTCTATATTCTGCTACAGCTAAGCCTACCAGATGGCTCTAACAATTGACTGAAGTTTTGCAGCAAGAGCGTGAACATTATGAATACATCATCACGGAGGGAATGATTATTCATAAACAGTCTGGAGAACCACTTGATACAAGCCAGGGTCCTAAAGGGACGAAATGGATTTTTGTTATGAGCACAGCAAAGAAGCTTTATGCTGGCAAGGTAGTTTGCCAACTCTCACAAGGATTTTGCTCTCATTGCTACTGAACAATGTTATTGTTAAGGATAAGAAAAGGAAATAGATAAGGACTTTTATCTATTTCCTTATATGACTTGTATTCCTTCCATATACTCTTTTGTACTCTCCTATATATATGACCCTTTGGGTCTCATATCAATATATACAATATTCACTCTTATCTATTTCCTTATATGACTTGTATTCCTTAACAGTTATATCATATTTTGGTAGTTTAGTCTCTTTTTCTGTTATTGCTAAGCTGATCTGTCTATCCAGAAAGAGAAAGGTGTATTCCAGCACTCCAGCTTTTTAGCTGGAGGTGCTACCATAGCTGCTGGAAGGTTTACTTCAGAAAATGGAGTTATCAAGGTATTGTTGACAAAACATGCCCTACTGAAATGTTACTAGTTATACACAGTATTTTGCTTTCCTGTTATGACTGCTTATATTGTTCCTTGATCCTGCATATCCTGCATCTGTGGCCCAAAAGATTGATTATTGTCCAGGAGTTTATCAATACATGGTCCTTCAACTTCAAACCATTCTTTTATGTTTCATGGATCGCCATGACAAATTATTTGAACACGCCTATTTTTGTGAGAACAGATTAGAAAATACCCAAAGATTGGGCTATATTTATGTATTATTTCCACACGATTCTGAAAGTTGCATAATGGACCGAACCAGAGTTTTCTAAATCTGTTTTTTATTACCCCTACTATTATCAAAGTCTCTGCTTATCATGCTTTGGCCAATATGCAAGTTGAGGACATCAGACCATGGATTCTACTTCCTGTTTGCGTTCCTGTGCTTGTTCATTTGGTGCGCTCTAATCTATGATGGTCTGTTCTGATTTCAGTCCATCTGGGCATACAGTGGCCACTACAAACCAAGTGCAGAGAACCTCAGCAGCTTCATGGACTTCCTTGAAGAGAATGGAGTTGATCTGAAAGAAGTCGAGGTACACAACTTTCGGACCAGCGCAACCTTAAAATACTCCCTATATGTGTTGGATATAAGATGGTTTCATTTAAAGAGTTTGTTTTGCGTATTCAGGTGCGTTCATCCACCAATGAAGACTACTACGAAGATCCAGTGCCTAATAACACAACACAAAAGGCTGCTGCTAATATCGTGGCCTCCGATCCTCCACAATTGATTCTCACTCCAAGCATGATAGAAGAAGACAAGGCATCTGGGCCATCTCCACAAACTGAAGTTGACGAAGGCGACAAAGTTCCTACGGAGCAAGCCAGGCCAGCCTACCAAAGAACCTTATCAGGTGGCCTGCAGAGCCCTAGAGCCGCCGACGTCCCGCAGAAGGCGATTCTTGAGAGGGTGAAATCGAAGAGAGAGTCAAAGTCCTATCAGCTTGGCCACAGGCTGTCCCTGAAATGGAGCACTGGGGTTGGTCCAAGAATTGGATGTGTGAAGGATTATCCAGTGGAGCTCAGAATGCAAGCACTGGAGATGGTAGACCTCTCACCAAGGGCATCAGCTCCTTCGACCTCGAGGAGGCTACCGGCATCTCCGCTCGCGCCAATGCAGGCCTCCCCGCCCCAGCGAAGCTAGAATAGCTGATGAGTATGTGACTAGTGTGCAAGCACAGCAGCAGGAGACCTTTGCAGTTCAGCTGTCGGTGTAGTGGTGTCGTCGTTGTAGTTCTGCGTTTCCATGCTTGGTCTAGAATGCAAAGGTCAGACATATGGTTCGTACTTGCTGCTCTTACGATGTTCTCTGGATCAATCTATGCCTCAAATGACTTCGTGAGGGTTGTATAAGTTTTTCGACCTGTCTGAATTAGCTTAGCAATGTTCACTTGCGCTTCTGTGTGCCGAAGAATTACCCATGTCACATAATCACAGAAGTCAGGACAGCTTGCAACTTTAAATTGATTTGCAGATGTGGCTCGCAATCTTAGTGGTTTGAACTAGCCTTTCAGCCTGCTGGACTGGTACGTGGACGCGCAGCACCGGCCAGCCGTTGTACCCCACATCCCGAGGGCGGGGACGAGGTGACTAAGTTGGGAGTGATCCGTACACAGACACCCTAACGGGCTTAGATACTAGACCACACTGGAGAGATAGGTTTGTCTGCAAACTGTGGTACATCTTTTTATCATATTTCCACTGTATACATACTTCTTCATGCTTTGCAGGCTAAGCCATACCGGTCTTCTACCTCTCATGCGGATGGTGGAGGGCACCGACGAGGATACGCTCCGGTCAAGGATGGCAGGGAGGTCCAGGCCGTCCGGAGAGGTCACGATGGTTCCCGTTCGACCAGTCGATGTTGACAGCTCTGGTGGGCCAGTGACGGCCCGAGATGCACACCTTTTACCTTCCATTCGAGGAGATGGCCCCCACTCTGTAGGATGTCGCGTGCTGCTTGACCTGCCTATTGTGGGAGTCGTTGCCTCCCTACCAAATGTGGCTGTTGACTGGCGTGAAAACCTACTGGGCAAGTTCAAGGGGGTTTTTTTGGCTGAGACCGCAGCAGCGTACTATGTCTTCCCAGTGCGACAGAGGCATGGCACACTCCTGTGGTGGCTTTCGCAGTTCCGAGTACGTATGATATCTATTTTTCCTATTTAGCGATACACTATCCTTGCCATATGACGGGCTTGCTAATTTTTTATTTGTGCACAGGTCGAGCGGATGGACCTGAAGGCTGGCGAGTACGAGGTGTCATGGCATCCCAAGGCATACTTGCTGTGGCTATTCGGCTAGGTACTGTTTACCAACAGCTATGGTGATTCCATCGACGCCTGCCTTGTGGGGTATGCGAGGGCCATCACCGACGGAGAGGAGCTACCCATCAGCTGGGGGTCAGTCGTACTTACCACGACATACCACAGCACGTGCGACATGTGCTACAGGACAAGGCCGACCTCTATCCTCATAGGCTACCCCCTTCTACTGCAGCTATGGTTGTTCAAGTGCTTTTCACTCGGATGACCGATGTTGCTTGACAGCAGTCCATACCGTGCGGACATGTACCACGGAGGCCCAGTGGACCGGCTGACCACAAGGTCCCTTTGGTGTTGTAGATGAGTACGTACTCTCGTGGATCTTTCCTATACATGTATTACGGGTCATCCTCTATAACCACTATTCTGGCTCACAAACACAGTTTGCACACTTGGTCACCCGTGTGTACAGGCATTTTGTCGAGCAGCTCGACCACCTCACCGCTGACGGCATGCGCTGGGAGTCGTACTCTGCTTAGGAGATGGAGTATCGCACTCTCTCCATCTGTCCTCACTGTGCTAGTGCGACCAGGTGTACTAGCTGATGCGGAAGAAACTCGTCTTCGACGTGTTCGTCGAGGACTATGCGATGCACAAGGTGATGCACCAGTTCGGCCTCCACTAGGCTGTTTCAGTCCTCGTCGGGCGTCGAGTGCCTAAGTCGGTCTATATGTGAGTTACACACAACACATGTCCCTATGTTTTTTTGAGTTATATTACGATACCTTCTAATTGCAGTGGTACGTTTCGCAGGCATAATATGAGGGGTGGTAGCAGGACGAGCTGGGCGGGGAAGATGGTGCAATGGCTGGAGGAGTGTTTGTACGCCCTCGAGGACTACGTGTAGAAGGGCGCACCGTACGACCCTGGCACATACGACGAGTACCTACGCTGGTACACTCCGTAGACACATACCGGTGGTGAATGTCATTGACCCTCCCCTACTCATGTACCAGCATGGGCCGACCGACGCATACCCTTTACATCCCGCGCGGAACTTGCACATCGTAGTACGTACTCTCATGTTTTGAAATGTCTGAGTACGGTTATCATAATTGCAAGTTTGACGCTTTCATGCACTCCTTGCAAATGGACATCGCCGCTGAGATTGTGAGGGACACCGGATCAATCCTAGACAAGGTCGGCCACAATTTGCGGTGTGCGCGACGAGTTGTTGTATACTCTCCGTCGAGCCTACACTAGGGTGAGGCATGTCGTGATCCTGACGTCGTGCAGTACGCTCCTGGAGGTGGCCACGTTGATGTGTACGCCGAGATCGACATGTCCTGCAATTTAGCTAGGAGGATCCGGAGGGCCATGTGCATGTGCCGCGCTAGCGCCTGACCAGCCTAGAGGGTCAGGGTGGGCACGTGCCTACCCCCCAACGCCACGCCGCCGATCCTGGACCCCTACCCACCAACATCAGGGCAGTACTCGTTGTTCCCTGAGCTGGTCAGGCAGGGCGGGTAGATGGGTATGACACTTGGATAGGCGCCATGGCCCACATCGAAGGTATATTTCATCTCTTGAGGTTCGTTCGCGTTAATATATTGCAAAAATAAACAATATGTATCCTGTAGGTTTCACGCCCCAGCGGAGAGTTTAGCTATCCCACACAATGATCCCCTAGAGGACGTGTCTGACTTCTTTGCGGACAACCCAGGGGAGGTCAGGCGAGCACCTCAGCCCGCACTAGTTGACGTTCTTTCTGGGTCGCAGCTCAGCGGTGCCCCAGTAGCCACGCAGGCACCAGTGGAGTTGACCCCCAAGGCCTTGGTAGCACAGGTCAGTAGGACTCCTGAGTGCCTCACCATGTTGAGGCGCTAACACCCCATGATGAGGAAGGCCAAGCGGGGTCGTACGGGCGGGCATCGACCGGGGGTGGGACATGGCGACGACGGAAGAGGTGTTGTGGGTGTTGTAGCGGCGGCGCGTAGGGGGTCTTTGTTGTACTTTTTGTACTTGTATTTATTTTGTATGAAGTTCCTCGTGCATTGTAATATAACTTATCTTCTTTCTTACAAATCATTGCTACCTCAATCATTCTCACAAAATTCTTCAGAAATTTATCATACTATAACAACATACGATGATCACAAAATGTTATTATGAGTCTAACATATTTTATACTCTTGAGAATCTATGAAAATCACAAACGGATTAACCTACCTTGTCTGTTATTTTATTTTTTTAAAAAAAATAACAACATGCAAATTAGATTTTATGTAGGTTTCACGTCCCAGCGGAGAGTTGAGCTATCCCGCACAAGGATCCCCAGAGGATGTGTCCGACTTCTTTACGGACAACCTAGGGGAGGTCAGGCTAGCACCTCAGCCCGTACTAGTTGACGTTCTTTATAGGTCACAGCTCAACGGTTTCCCAGTAGATTTCTTAAATGGAACTGAAGAGGAATTTTAAGAGAGCTTAGGGTAGTTCGGATCAAGATTTTTAAGTGTCATTTCGTTGCTCTACCCTCCAATGAGGAGAATCCGTGAATGCAGTTTCTGCTATGTTTTTCGTTGGAGTATTTGACATAAGACTTCCTTTCACATATACCATCATCGATCACGTACTAATCTCTGGCTGGCTAAGTTTTCTTTCATGAAGTCCTTGATTAACAAAAATCTCAGTATCTGGGTTTGTGGCGTTGTTGCTTGTTATCATTAGCGTTGTATCAGGGATGAGATGTGTTTTCGTGTTGCCTCAATGATTGTGGAGTTTGCACTGTGCAGCAGTGAGCAGTGGATTAGGTTCAACCTTAACTAACTTGAGCAGCAGCAGCCTGCCCTTTGTCCTGTTCTTTTCAGTTTCTAAAAGCCGTTTTCGATTTTTCTATAGTAATTAGCTTTTAAATGAATTATTTTTAAGATAAAGTCTACTAGTTAATTGTAGTACATACTTTACTAATTTCATTTATATTGACAAAAATCGCACGTGAGTTTCTACTACTCTGTAATCTTTAGCACGAATAGATCAAAAGTCACAAATCATAACTAAAAATCACAAACTACAGTAAAAAAGAAGAGTCCTGTCCCAGAGGAATTTCCTTGCGTAATCATCTGTTACCGTCGGACCTGCTCCACTTTTGCACTACATACCTGCCATCACCTGCCATCACAGTCTACATGCAGATCCCAGAAAAGTTGGATCTAATTCTGGGTGCTCGTCATCCCTGTTCTTATGTACTGTTGTATGTACTTCATTCTTGACTGCTGTGTTTATTTTAATCAGTTTCACGTTGAAAAAACAGCTGCGTTTGTGGTGTATGGCTCAAGTTTTCACTTGAGATTTATATACCAAGATGGTGCAAGGACAGTCTGCTCCTTTCGGTTAAGCTTTTGGCTTTTGATTTATTTTTTACTATTTATAAATTTCATTTGTTTTTGAATTTTTGGTTTTTGATTTATTTTTTACTATTTATAAATTTCATTTGTTTTTGAATTTTTGGCTTTTTTAGCCTTTTTATCGGTTCTTTTTCCTTGTATTCGTTTGTGTTGTTCCTAATGAGCTAACACATTATTGCATTATAGCCTCTTTAGTCCTGAAGGATTAATTGCTCGGCGATCAGATCACGCACCGTTGCATCTAGAAGTACGCGCCGTCTGCGAGTCTGGAGACACATTATTGCGAAGCGAAGCGCAGCGCACGAGCGCGGTGGGAAAAGCATCGCGCAGGCAGAGCTGAACTCCCGGGAAGGCAGTGTGGGTTCTTTGGCTCTGATTTACATGTAATTTTAATATATATAGATAAAATTAAAATAGTGTCTACTATAATTAAATTATAAATCATATTTTAAAATAACATTTCATTTAAAAACAAGTTATCATAAAAATATAAGTCAAAAGAAGGGAGCGTAGTTATCGCTGCGCCCTCCTTTTCCACGTCTCGTGTCCCCTGGTTGCCACCCAAAGCCCTGATCCAGACCAGCACTCCATATCATTAGCCATGTCCTCTCCTTACATCTCATTGGGTAGATTCTTTTTACTATAATTTGTAGCTATAGTTTATAATTTTTAATCATAGTATGAGTGTTTATATTAATAAACCGAATACATATAAATCGATAAACCGCTTCAAAAGGTTATCTCGATAAACTACTTCGAAACGGCGATAGGGATGAACCTGCAGTAGGTTAAAGGTGTTCAGCTGAACACCAATTTTTTTTTACAAAATAACAGGTATTTATAGATATATTAGATGTATATAATGTTAGTTGAGCTAAAACTATATATTTGTGCTCGCAAATGAATTCAGTATGCACTCCCTGTATCTCGTGCGTGGCCCGTGTAACACATTAGGCTCATTTTTTCCCACCTTAGCCCTCCTCATACAAGCCCAAAGAGGTAAAGATATAAATAAAACCCTAATCTTTGTTCTTTCTCATCTTGTGGTTGTCTGTGTGAGAGGCGGCTCCGGCCTTCAAGTGGCAAGTGGATGCGCAGGCTTGCGGAGGTGAGCGACAATCGGTGGACGCGGATGGAGTCCCGCGACAGCCGGTAGACGCGGCGTCGCGACGCGATGGCAATCATGCGTGAGGCGGCATGGGGTGCAAGGCGAGCTTGCGGCAACGCAGGCGAGCATAGAGGCGTCGCGGGCAAGCGAGCAGCGATACAGTGAATAGGGAGGTAGGGAGCGGACGGCAGGAAGGGAGCAACACCTATAACTCACCGTCATCATCCTCTCTCTAGATCTAAGTGTGTTTTACCCCACTCCACTCATTTTCTTTCTTGCTCCGCTCTGCTCTAATCTAGCTCCTGTTCTTTCTAGATTTTCGTTCTTTCTAATAGATGTTGTATAAAAATAGAATATTTGCCTTGGCCAATAGGCAAGTTGGACCCTTGATATATATGTTAATATGGTAATTTTTGCTATGTTTTGCTCCATAGAAGAAATATAGAGCTTCCTCTTAGACAGGTGGTTCTTGTTGTTTGTATGGATGTTTTTTTAGGGAGGGAGGGCAGTGTGTCACGGTATCGACGTATCCGAACAATCTATTTCTGAAGTCCGAATACCTATCTTAAAAATTCTAGGTCCGCCACTGAATGGCGACGGAGAGATCATTCCATTTATTTATTTGGGGAAAACCATAAGCCAAAAAGAACCCGACCATTATTCCATTTCCATCACACAAAAACGCACATCAATTGTTCTCATCTTTTTCAAGGAAAAGATTGGAGAGGCCAGAAATGTCGTTATATCATACTAGAAAATAATGCACACGATACTCCTCTCTACTATGTAGTATAGCCCTACACCGATGGTATACGATTGTGCTGAGACTGGGCACCAACCTGGCATGCAGAGGCGGCCAGGTTAGGTCAAAGTAGAAAGGAACAGCAATAAGTTATTGGAACGGTGTGTCCGTTGTCGCTGGCCATGGCGCGAGCGCCGTCGGACAAGAGGCGGTTGGGCCCCGGCTCGGCAATGGCGGCTTCTTTTTGCACGTACACGGGAGCTTCCTTGGCTTGCCTAGTAGTACTCCACGGGCGTGCCGGGACAACTGTCGTCCGACATGTCGTCGTTGGCGTTGTTGCCGGCACCGGCCGTGGCGGTCGCTATGCTGAGCGGCGGAGGCACGTACGGCGGCGTGGCGCACCGGAGCAGCGCCCAGTTCACGCCGTTGAAGAACGGGTGCCGCTTGATGGCCGCCGCGCCCACCGTGGCCCCTAGCCTCCTCGTCGGGTCCTTGGCCAGGAGCGCGGTGGCCAGGTCCTTGGCGGCAGACGACACGGATGGCTCCTTGGGGAACTCGAGGGCGCGTGCGACGATGTTCGCCAGGGTCATCTCGTTGTCGTAGCCCTTGAACGGCGTCACACCGTAGAGCAGCTCGAAGATGAAGATCCCCAGCGTCCACCAGTCGACTGAGCTGCCGTGTCCCTCGCCGGAGACGATCTCCGGGGCGAGGTACTCGTGCGTCCCGACGAACGACATTGACCGGAGCTCCACCGGCTCGGCCACGAACTCCAGGTCGAGCCCACCGGTGGGGAAGCTACTGTTACCACCACTTGAGGGCTTCTTGCGGCGCCGGCGACGGCGGCCACGGCCGGGGAATAGCTGGAAGCACGACACGGAGGGGACAATGCAGGACGGGATGATGCACGATGAGGACGTCGAGGAGTGGCCGGTGAGGGAGATGGGGTCCGAGATGACGTGCGCCGGCGTCGGGGCCGTGGGGTCGCACCGGAGGGAGAGGTCAAAATCGGTGAGCATGATGTGGCCGTCCGCGCGGACGAGGACGTTCTCCGGCTTGAGGTCCCGGTACACGATGTCCATCATGTGGATGTACTCCAACGCGGCCACCACCTCCGCCGCGTAGAACCTGCCGCAGTAAACAATAGCGTCGTCGTCGTCATCATCATTTAGCAATTTATCCCTTCTCGCTCTAAAAAAATATCATTAATTTAGCAACTGTTACTATCATATACGGGCCTGTTCTTTTTGGCGGCTTATGGCTTTTGGCTGCAGCTTGTAGTTTTTGAGTTGTTTATACGAGAGATTACAGAGTAACAGAAACTCACATGCAATTTTGCCAATATAAATAAAGTCAGTAAAGTATGTACTATAATTAACTAATAGACTCTATCTTAAAAAAATACTCCGTTTAAAAGCTAGTTATTGTAGAAAAGTTAAAAAGTAGCTTTTAGAAACTGAAAATAACAGGTCATAATCACATCTGTAAACAAACAAGTCGACCATGCAAGTTACACCTAAAAGAGATGCATTTCATTGCAAATGTTACATCAAAATTGAGTGTTGGGTCAGCATTCATCTACTAGAGGTTAGAAGTTAGAACTTGTTGCGAGTGTTACTGTTTGCAATCGCACAAAAACAAGTTATTGCATACTACAAAAGTTTAGCAGTGCTTCAACAGCATCCATCGACTTTATTGACATGTAACCAAAAGAACCTACACATATTGATAACGACAGAGTCGCCTGTATCTGAATCTGTGCATGTACTGATGATGGCATGGTGGATGCCACTGTGCGCTCCAGTACCAAGCAAAAGTATAGAAGTAGCAGAGGAAAAAGGCAACAGACAGTACTCGAATTAGTGCATCATTGATGTTGGGAGTTGCACGCTGGAAGCATAAGTTTAATGTAAGAAAGGACTGCGCCTCATGTGTGCACTCAATTGATAATTCCATGGGTTAATTAGAATAATCCTTACAGCAAGTACGCTATGTTGATCTCGGCTGAATACATTCATAATAGCCGTAGGCCGAGGTGTCTGTGTTTCAGAGCTGTGATTCTTACACTTCTCATGGGGGTTTAATAAAAGCCTCCTTGAACAATGGCATCTGTATCCATGAGAGTAATCTATAGTCATGTTCTCCAAGATGTTCTTGAGCCGTAGTACAAGGGCTTGGCTCGTGTCTCACCGGTATTAGCACAACCGACTTTACCAATTACCATGCGTTGATGGCAATGTAGTTGGTCGTAGGCAGGTATGCGTGTACCATCGCAATTCACAACGCCATTGCATTGCAAGCTAGGAGCAGTACTACTAGCCCCATAAAATGGGGATTGATTCTTCTGGGTTGGAATCCACATCATACAATGCTGTATTTGGAGTTGTACGACGTGCACTTCTTAAATGCTGGTCCGTGAATTCATGGTCTGCTTCTTTCTTTCTTTTTTTGTTTCCACAAAGTTTCAGCAAAGACACTACTAACTAATTGGCAGACACTTGTACTGTCAATAACTTCAACATTTGTCAGTCTATAGTCTATAGATCTAATGTTACTAGTATTTTTGTTAGTTGATCTAACCTAATTTCTATATTTAATAATAAAAAACTTGCTAATTCCCCGGCAATAGCCACCGGTGATACACTGGCAGCTTGTGTAGGTTGAGTTGACTACAACTCTACAAGTGAATGCTATGGCCGGACTACAGATGTATTGCTGTATCCTTAGTACCTTGCCACACGATGCTGTAATGGAGCGAACGTAGCCAGTAATGCTACCACTATTTCCTATCTGTACAGTTTAGTGAAGTGGACGTATTTTGCCTTTTAATCTCGGGTATGGCCTACATGTTGATATTCCAGAGGGAAATACGGCGGAGATTAACGATGTTTTATGTTTATTCCGGAAGGAAATAACATCACAATCCGTGTATAGTGGGAAGACAATATTATTGGCTGGCAGTGATCATCAACTAGAGATAAGGCAAGAAAAAGATCATAGTTGTGTGATGCAGGAGGGATTCCTAATTGCCTGAAAGGAGAGCAAACCTGCAAACGCATATGACAATGACGAGCAAAGCTTTACTTCCATATGGGCAGGCTTTTTCTTCAGGGGGACTGTATCACTGTAGATGTCCACATGCAGACACCTCCAGTCTAGTGATTGGAAGGTGATATGGGCCCTGTTCTTTAACATGCTTCTAAAAGCAGTTTTTTATTTTTACTATAGTATCTAACTTTTAAACAGAGTATTTTTTAAAACGGGTCTACAAGTTAATTATAATACACGTTAAAAGCTCAACATCTGTATCAACCAAAATCGCAAGCGAGTATATCTCTCCGTAATCTCTATCGCAAACAGCTAAAATTCAAAAATTTCAACCAAAATTTATAAGCCGTAGCCATATCAAACAGGTCCGGGCTTGCGACTGTGAGAATGACTGCGTGGCTTCAGTGATCAGTATGGCTCAAACCAAGGAACTGTATTGTGACAGTGAGAGCTGAGGCCAACTCGTGATGCCCAATCCTACTCCTAACTAAGTCCTACCACATGCATGCATTTCCAGAAGAAACAGAGAAAACGATGTTGAATGCGAATTTCATGGCTTCATTTGCAAAATGTTCCCATCCTCATATGTTGTCACAATCATACATTGTTCTGGAAGTTTTCTGGTATCATTTGGGTTAAGGATGCATCCAAAAAGCAGCAATCTGATATTATGCAGTATGTTTTCAGGATGAAAGGCATTCCGACTAAACAAGTACGTTTTCAGGATGAAAGGCATCCCGACTAAACCTGTACGATATAAAATGGACAGACGCATGCCTAACAGAAGACACATGGGGCCAAACCAAGCAAAGAACAACTGAGCTGCATCCACTAGATCCTTAAAATATATACTATACATAAAGGAAGCAAGAAAAAAACACACAAAAGCCAACTAGAACGCAGGAAACCTGCCACATTCTTCTCCAAAAAGCCTATGATCACTAGCTTAATAGACACTTCACGGTTCACGCCCAAAATCTCATCGATACTTGCTAGTGTCGTAGAATTACATGTATTTAATTGTAAAGCAAAGATGAATTGTTTCAGCATTTTGCAAAGACTGGTTATTTAACACTCTAAAAACGCTCAATTTGGAGGTATACATAATGAATGCATATGTAAACAAGGTGGTTATTTCGAGGTATACATGATGAATGCATATGTAAACAAGGTGGTAATCGAGGAATCGATGTCACGCACCTGACGGCGGCCTCGGAGAATCGGCGGTGCGGCTGGCGCTGGCGGAGGACGTGGAGGTCGCCGCCGGGGCAGAACTCGGTGAGGAGGCAGGACCAGCGGTCGCCCTCGGCGACACCGTAGAGGCGCGGGAGGAAGGGGTGGTCGACGGCCTCGAGGATCTCGCGCTCCGTGCGCGCGCGTCCCTCCTTGTTCCTCCCCTGGAGCTCATTCCTGTCCATCACCTTGGCCGCTACGAGGGCGGTCGCGGTGCCGTCGCCCTTCCCCTTGACCTCGGCCAGGTAGACGCTGCCGATGTCCCCCGCGCCGAGGCGCCGCACGAAGCGGATGTCGGAGAGCGCGACGGTGCCGAGGCGCGGGACGGTGGCGGATTGGGCGGTGGAGCGTGGGCCGGAGGAGGAGGTGGAGCAGGAGGCGGTGGCGGTGGAGGCGGAGCGGGAGCGCTCAGAGGAGCCGAAGCTGAGGCTCTGCAGCTCTTCCGAGGCCAGGTCGGCGTCGCCGTCGGGAGGCATTGTTGCGGCGACTCACGGCGAGAGGGGAGGGAAGCCGGGTTCGGAGATGGAATTGAGGGCTGCGGAAGGGGGGCGAGAGGAGCGGTGATGGGTTTTTACTTAAATTCGAAGAGGACAGGAGGGAGGTTGCCGGATGGTGATGGGCCGGGCCCGAAACCCCGTGCCCGACTCGAGCCAGGTTTGGTAGGCTGAGTCGAGCCGCATGTTTTTTTTTTACTTTTTTTTTATGTTTTTGACGTTTTGAATTCTCGCCCAGCTCTCAGGCTGAGATTCTGTTCATATTGATTTTTCAAAGCTGTTCTTTAATTAAATAGTTTTTTTATAATACCTAATTTTCAAATTAATTAGATTTTTTATGACTATTTACTTCATACGAAAATTATAATATTCTTTTCTACTACTATAATTTTCTACGGATTTTAATTACATACTAAACAAACTATTTACAACGTACAAAAAATTTACCTCGCACAAGTAACGAAACATCTCCTACTTTCTCTCCCTTTCCTCTCTTCTCCTCTTTCGGCGATGGAAATCCCTCTTCTTTTATTTTGCACATTCGCCGAAAGGTTGGACGACTAGAAGCTGCTTCTCGACGGTCTCGATCCACACCGTTGGCGATCGCAATTAATCACCCAACGAAATGGATAGCCTCGTATCGTGCGGCCAGGCGATAGGTTCTGTTAGTTATGCGGAGTTCATTCTATAATTTTTTGCACGAATATATTTGTATTTTGATTAAAATTAGATTATTTACAAAAATCTACCCAAACGGCCTATGGATACGCCTCCGATCGCACCGGTGCCTGCGGCCATTGGACTCACGAGTCTGCAATCTTGTCGCCGGGCCTTCAGCTCTCTTCGGTGGTGGAGTATTCTCTGGTCCTAAAAGTTTTGCACAAACATATTTCTGTAATTTGTGATTAAAATTAGATTATTTACAAGTAAAATATACTTTTGTCCAAACGCTTTAAAACAACTACGCCTAGTTTATTCAATCCATTTCTAAAGTAGAAAATAGCGACACGAGTCCCACCCTTTTCGAAATATCTGCAACCTTTTAAATGGAACTGGGCAATCTGGTTCTTTTGCCGGCCGGATCGGACAGCTCAACCAAAAACCCTACGGCGATTCCGATTACAGATTGATTCTGTAGATCCTTGCCCAAGATTGCCGTGGCTTTCCTTGCATTGGCGAGTTCGACGTAATGGCTGTGCCTAGCGATTCACGGCTCGAAAAACGATGGTTTGCCGCGCGGTAGGCTTGACCCATGTTGCCTCGATCCGAATCATTCAGCGACAGACGGCGGCGTCGATTTCTCTCATGTTGCATCGCGTCAAATGCTCAGGCCTAATATTCACGACAGGTATTGATTTCGGGATTGGACGTTTCTCCTTCAAATTACATAATAGCTCTGCTCTTTTAGGGTGTGGCTTTTGGGCTACCGTTTAGGATCTGGTAACCGAGCCTAGCTCGATTGGTGGCGCTGCCGAGTGTACATATGAGGTGTGCGCGAGTGTGAGTGTTGTACCAAAAAGATCGATGCATTTCTTATGGGCTTCTCGAACTGCTTCAGAAGGGCCGGGAGAGGAACCATTTTTCTCCGCGGATTTGCTGTGCAATTATTATATTTAATGTGGCAAAGAGCGCTCGCTTAGGTACGGGGATCGATACACCGGATCTCCACTAATTATGTTGGTTTCTTTCTCTCTCTCTCTCTCTAGTCCCTTGGGAATGATTTTTCAGAGCTCCAATGTTAAAACATGGCGATGAGAGATGCTAACTTGTTTCCCACGCGCGTGCGATCTGCTCCGACAGGCTAGCGAGACGTTCGTTCGTCTTCCCCTCTGCGTATTCAGGTTGGCATGGGATATCATCTTGCTCGTTTCTGCAGCTCCATCCTAGTAGTACCTGCGAGGCTGCTAGTGCGCGCCCGCTGGCAGCACGGCCCCGTCCGTTGCAGCCACGAGCGAAGGGCAACAGCCGATCGGCGCGGGCGGCGGCGGTTGACATCGCGCCAGAGCTCCACCACCACCGGGACGCGGAGACGCATCTGGTGGGTACGCATTGCTACAGATGGAAACGCGGCCCAACGGTGAGTGCGCAATACAGGCAGCGCCCATATAACGGGGGGAGAGAGAGAGAGGGAGAGCGCGAGGCCGCGCTCCACTCCCATCCGCCGCCGCCGCGGGCGCGGAGATAGCCGCGATGGCGTCCGGCGTGTCGAAGAGCATGGTGCTCACGCTGCTGGGCTTCTGCGTCAGCGTCCTCTTCATCGTCTTCGTCTGCTCCCGCCTCGTCTGCACCCTCATCCGCCGCCGCCGCTCCCCGCTCCTGCCCCTCCCCGCTAGCTACCCCTTCGCCATCCAGGTCGACCGCCAGGGCCAGCCCGCGGCGGGCGGCGGGCTCGACCCCGCCGTCGTCGCCGCCTTCCCCACCCGCGCCTTCTCCGCCACCTCCCCCGACTCCGCGGACGCCGCCACACAGTAAGTGCTTCTCGATTTGCCTGTACCGATCGCGATCCATTGCCTCTGAGTCGTCAAGCGACGATTCCAATCTGCGCCTTCGCGGTGCCTTACCGCTGTAGCATTGCGTTGCGTGCCATCAAAGCCTGGAATTCGCCGTGTGGCGGCGCCGCGGCTTGGCGTGCGGTCGAGTTGGTGATCGCATTGGGGAGGGCTTGGTTCAGTCGGTCGGTTGATCGCTCCGATCGAAGTGGGCTTACAGTTCGAATGGAATTTTCGGGCTCGATCGCGCACATTTTAGTTGGTATGATATGATTAGGTGGATTATTGTGGGGAACCAACGCTGCAATTAGGAGCTTTTTGTTGTGAGGGTGCCGTCAGATGGGTGCGGAAAGGGGATCTCTCCCCGATTATAAAATCAGATCAGAAGTTAGATGTTTAAGCAGATGTCATTATCAATGTTTAGTTGGGCTGTTCTGGATACTGCTTCTGTGTTCTCTTCAGAGTACTGGATCTTCACATACGTGGTAAATGCTTTTGTTCGGCGAAGCTGTGTGATTCTGGGCTTGGATCTGGGATTATGACACGGTTCACTTCGTAAATGTTGAATTTGGAAGTTGGTTAACCGGTGGATCTTTATGAGTTCCACTGGTTTTCATCATATGGAAGTGCATGTTGTTAGTGAATATAGTGACTGGACTAAATCTTGGGAGAAATAATGATTGAACCATTATTTCATCTCTACTTATTGCCTAAAAAGTATTAGGTTAGGTGTTTCCCCAACATTTTCCATCTTAGTCTTCGGCAAGTGCGTGCTTGCTTCTAATCAATCCCAATGTTGTGCGTATCTGATCAGGGCAAGGCACATACATAGATGAATGTTACAGTAAACTCTTGAACACGTAGCACCACATTGGGAGATAGATTTTTTAGTGCCAAAGAAGTTGATAGAAATTTTAGTACCAAGGAAGATGTCATTGTGGATGTTGGTGCCCAAGAGAAACAGTCCGACTTCTTTAGTACTGGAGTCTTATTGTTGTTTTCGACTGGAGATTGACTATTGAACCATGAGGTCCCGGAGCTTGCATTGTTTCTGAACAGCTAAGACCACCCCGATCAATCACATCAAATGGAGTACAAATGTTTAACTGCTCCTGAACAAGATGGTATGGAGGAATGATGGGGCGCTATCATCAAGTAGGTTAAATCTTCACCTGTGCTTGATGAGAGCGAAGCATGGATTAGCTCGGTTGTCTGATGCACTTGACCGTTAGCTGAAGAAGTCGCTAAACCGTGCTCAAACCTAATTGCATGGATCACTTTGTGTCCATAATCATGAAGCATGAATTTGAAATTTTGACATCGTAAACATTAACCACTAGATATTTCATCCCATGTTTACACACTAGATATTTCATCCCATGTTTTTCAGCTGAGTGCCTCTTTTTATATAAACAACAAGTTGCTATTAGACATATGTTTCTTTAAATTTTATTGCTCTGCTGAGATTTCAGTAAAAGAACAACAGTTCATCAAATGATAGTGTGGAAGGAAAAAAAAGCATAATGATGTCATAGATGCTTGTGTTTGAACGTGTTATATTGAACAAGAGTAGCTATGTTTGACATCCTTTTATTGCATCTAAAGTAAAAAATGGTGCAACACTGCTGTTAACTCTGCTGATATATTCCGAAGTGCCTTTCTGTTCTGTGTTGATGTTTTTCAGCAGTTGTCCCTGGCTACACTAAACCTAGATTCTGAACTGTTTGCGTCATCTTTGGCAGGTGCGTTGTCTGCCTTGCGGAATACGAAGATAAAGATGTACTCCGCATTCTTCCATACTGTGGCCACAATTTCCATGTGGCTTGCGTAGATATTTGGCTAAAGCAGCACTCAACATGCCCAGTCTGTAGAGTTTCACTGTGTGACTACCCTGACAACGAGCGCATCGTGCCTCCTGCACCAAGTGCGGTGATAATACCTCCCTGCTCTCCTGAAGCATCAAGATCAGATCCATGCCGTTGCCTATTTGTCAGCACAGGGCATTCACCGAGGACATCAGAGGTTCTTAGAAGTGAACCCGACCAGGCAAATCAGATAGTGCGTGGTCCATCCGTAGATGGAGAAAACAACCTGACATTATCTGAGGTTACCTCTCCTGGTGAAAAATAACAACCGAGCGGTAAAATAGCACATGGAGAGTCCTCGTATTCTTGACAGGTCGTGATGCACCCAGCTAGAACCCTGCAAGGTTGCTGCTTGGAATTTCTTTTGTGCAGTCTTCAGGTTGAACAACCTGTAAACCTAGAAACATCTACACGTGTGGTATGTGGATGGATGGGTGTTACAGGTTAGCTTTCGGGGGTTTGATGTAAATATGGGAAATCATCTGGGTTTCCTGTTAAAAAAAACCACATTTATCTGCTAATCACACTCAAAACGGTTCATTGTATTCATTATCTTACCCCACTTATGGTAGCCCACTGAGGATTTGTTGTTACAGGAACAGTACATCTGCCGAAAGGAGTTACCTGTCAATGCCGTCAGCAAACAGGATGAAGGGAGAGAATCTGGATTAGTTCACTGATCAGAGCAATTGAAACGAGCATGGTGCCTGTACTGCGTACCAACTAATCAGCAAGATGCAGTCGTCTCACACATGCATCCATGCGAAAAAATTCCTCCTGAACAGCATCAAGATTAGCTGCCATCCTGTTTGCATCTACTTGGAAGCGCTTGGTCAGACGTCACACAGTGCTGTTCGTACATCTGCTGCAGCATCATGTGGCCCCAGTGTCCATTTTTGTCAAGTTTGATGATTGAGCTCACCATGGTAAAGTGAGCCAATCCGGTTGATCTGAATCTGAGGCTAACTGATCGAGCACGATCTATACTGGTGGGAACCAGCACAGTGCTAGATAATTCTGATCCAAGATCATAAGAATCAAGTCGAGATGATGATACCTCTTCTGAAAGCAGATCCTGGAGGGGCCTCCTGTGGCAGAAGAGCAGCCTATGGCTGGCGTCGTCGTCGTCGATCTGGGTGGTCCAATCGTGACTCGTGCTAGATCTAACTGTGCGCTCGAAGCAAGCAGCGTGGTTTGCCTCCCCCTCCTCCTGTACCAGTCCTGAAATGATTCGCTCAAGTGTACGTACCGCCAAGAAAAGCCGTAAAAAGCTTCACAGTGATTCCTGTCGGTGGTGGTGGTGGCCCTCACCGGAGCAGAGCTCCATCCGCCCTTAAAATGGTGAGCATCATGGCGTGATCATCGCACTCTCTGCAGAAGCCACCGGAGAGGAGAGGAGAAGAGAGGGGAGCCTTGCTTTGATTTGCGCTTTTCGACCTTCGACCATGGCGGAAGTCAGGCACCTGTGCCTGGTGAAGTTCAAGGAGGGCGTCGTGGTGGACGACATTCTGCAAGAGCTGACCAGGCTTGCGGCAGAGATTGACACGGTGAAATCCTTCGAGTGGTATAATATCGACGCGTTGTCTTTGCACTCCCTTTTCTGCTCTAAAACTAGGTTCAGTAGATTTTCCGGCAAGTGAGGTGAAGCTACGCAGAAGTTCCGAGTGCTGTTATACTTTTGGTTAGCTCTTGAGCACACAGACGTCCAGCTTCTTCAGAGACTCTTCATTTGCTGAAAGATCTTTCTGGGTTTGATCTCAAATAGATCCCTGACCAGGATCAGAGACTCTTCATTTGCTGAAAGATCTTTCTGCGTTTGATCTCAAATAGATCCCTGACCAGGATCAGAGACTCTTCATTTGCTGAAAGATCTTTCTGCGTTTGATCTCAAATAGATCCCTGACCAGGATCAGAGACTCTTCATTTGCACTCCCGTGCCTGTAGCTAAAAGAGTAGTTATTTTCGTGGTCATCGATTCCATGCTAAAGCCAGCTTATTTTGGGTTGTGTGATGGTGTTGTTGTTGCAGGGGGAAGGACGTGCTGAACCAGGAGGCGCTGACGCAGGGCTTCACCCATGTTTTCTCGATGGCTTTTGCGAGCGCTGAAGATCTGGCGAGCTGCATGAGCCATGAGAAGCACGCCGCGTTCGCAGGCACGTTCATGGCCGCGCTCGACAAGGTCGTCGTCATCGACTTCCCCGTCGTCGTCGCCAAGCCACCGCCGGCTTGATCTACTCCAGTGTCTGTCAAAGCACCTCTCAACCGTTGTATGGTGCCTTTTCAGGTTTGCATCATCTATATGCAGCTGTGATGTGTGGATGATGTACATAAGCCTCATCATCCTTACTGCTGTCTCTGCTACTTCAGTGTTGCAGCTCTACGCCGTGCATTCTGTTCAAAGGTTGTTTGGTTATCCTTGGAATAAATTTCGGTCATCTTTCCGGTAGCCGCTATGGAAGTGCTACTTCCCATCTTCTTTTCTTTTCAGTCTTAATGATGGATTGGTAGATTCATATGCCCCGTTGAAAAGTGCCGTGGCTTTTATCTTTTAGCTAAAATAATACTATAATATATGTTAATTGTTTCTGACATATTCAATTAAAATAAATAAATAATAAAAAATTTAAAAACATCGTTATATCTCTATAAATAATATAAAAAAGACGGAAAAAGAAAAAACTATTAAGAAACTAATGTGTTTTAAATGATTTTTGCTTCTAAAGCCATAAGCTATTTGTTTAAACATTGGCAATAGCAGGTTTGCAAAGTAGTTACTCGTACATTGGTAAACAGTGAGATGTCAGTACTTCCACGTGAAGGCATTTACATTGGCACATGTACCAGTGCTGCTATCTTTCTTTTCCTTTTGAACATGTAGCATAGCCTTCGTCGGAGGCAACTACAAATTTCTCATAATATACTCGCGAATGGAAGGAAGGAAAAGATGCCAGAAAGGGACCAAGTGCAAGCATGTGAAATGCTGAAAATTGAGGATCATAGTGTCTCTCTTATACAAGGATGACAAGAAATGGAGATTTTGCAGTGCTCATCTAGAATTTTCATGTCTGTGGATGTGCTTATTATCCTATTGATGCTTAATATAATGGCCATCCTACGCATGATGTGTACTGTCACTGTCACAACCGTGACGAAAAACCCACGGCCATTGCATATTTCAGTGCCATGAGATGATGAGAGTGGAGATAATTTATGTTAGGTATAAGACCATATAACAACTTAAACTTTATTTAAAAGTTTGTCTAACATTTGAATTATGAAATCGGACATTTAACCTCCCAAACTTTGCAATCCGATTCTAATAACACTCTGACACTGTTTTGCATGGTGGTATTCACCATGTGGCGCGATGAGTGGACGATTTTATCACGTAGGATGACACACTGGCTAAGTCGAATTAATGATATGTGGGGCTTACAAGAGTTTCTCCCCAGCAGCTCTTAGCCGTGCTTCTATAGTCATCGCCCCTTGTAGTTCCCTCTCTCTTTTCTTTCGATTTAGGAGAGAAGATCATATGTGTCCCATATGTCATTCACCTAAACTTGATCAACGTGTCATCTTACGTGGTAAAATCATTTACTCATTATGCCATGCGGGCAATACCACCAGTCGAAACCGTGTCAATGTATTATTTGAACTAGATTACAAAGTTCGGAGGTCAAATATTTGGTTTCATAGTTCGAGGTGTTAGGTGAACATTTGTGCAAAATTTAGGGTGTTATATTGACTTTTTACTATAATATATTATCTATAGTCCTAAAAAAATCCATCATCTAGTCCTAAAAAAATAATCCATTATCTACAGATTTCATGGGCCTTGATTTGATAGTTCTTCAACTTCCTGATTTCTTCCATTGAACCATTCTTGCAGGAATAGAAATGTGTAGCCAGTAAGATTTGCGACTTGCAGAACTGGATTAGACCAAAGAGAGATTGCAAATAGACTTCAGAGAGTGATTAGATGAGCCTGCTGCTTTCAGCTTGTCACACTACCATCCCACTCGTTAGGCATATATTTTTTTATATCGTAACAGTTGAAAATATATTATATCTGTTGATAGTTTTTACAGCGTAATTAAAAAAATTAAAAGAAAAGGTTATATTATTACGGACAATATAAAGAAATAAAGAAAAAACAAAAAGATCTTGATAAATAAATAAAATTAAGAAGTTAAAAACCAGAAATAGAAACTCAAATGAGCAGAACCTTGACCGGAGGTTTACAAGACTTGCAAGCCTTAACCTTATCAGACATATTTCCTCAATGCTCACAATTATCAAATTTTTCAGGCGTGCAGCAACGAAGAATCAAATGATAGACCTGCTACTTTAACGAAAACGTCGAGCTCACAAATCGCTGAAACAGTACGAACACTGTCAGCGTCAGCAGTTCAGCTTACTATCATACAACTATAAATCAGGTCACCATTCATCAACCTATATACGTTGCATACCTTGAAAGCAATGCGTACCAAATCGTAAAAGCAATACTACGTTTAGCCAGCCTCCAATCAAGCCACAGCTCACAACCAAGATAAGACCGGCCAGCCGGACTTGGTCCATTCCATCGATCAGTGCCGACGTGCCATGCAGTTAGAACATATGAATCATCGTAAAGAAAAGAGATAATAAATAATTAATATTTAATTTGTTTTAGATTTTGTGTTTGTAAAAGACTTGGTCATTTGCGGTCGAAGACTTTGCCTTTGAGTGGTTTTGCTCAGTTATGAGTGATTTCAGACCACGGACTTTAGTCTACGACCACGGCATGACCAAACGATCACAAACTTTAGAATTCAACCACGGCATGAACACGACTATGACTATGGTAGACTTCGACCATAGCATGAACACGACTACGACTATTGCTGGCTTATGACCACGGCAGTTTTCGACCACGTCCAGTTTTCAACCATAGCAGTTGTCGATCACGTCTAGCTTACGACCACGGCAACTTTCGACTACGGCTGACTTCGACCACGGCAGCTTTCGACCACGTCTGGCTTACGACCACGGAAAGTACGACTTCGGCCACGGTAGTACGACTTCGATCTTACGACCACGACAAGTAATCGTAGCTATAGTACTTTTTCATGGTAGTAGCTACAGTGCTTGATAGTCGTAGACTTTACTAGTCGTACTCGATAGTTGAAGGTTTTATTGGTCGTTGGTCGTAGGTTTTGTGGATTGCTTTCATGGTTGTACATTTGGCAGTCTTGTCGATACTCGTAGACTTCACAGTCTGTTGTTCTGTCCTCGGTAGTCGGAGGCTTAGCGATCGGTTGCCGTAGGCTTCACGGTCGGTACGAGTGCTTCACTCTTGTGATCTTCGAGTACATCGAGTACTCGTATTGGGTCAGTGGTTGACTGGTCGATGTGTGGTGGTCGTTGGTACTCGATAGAAGTGGTTTCATGATCGTGGTAGCGAGTCGTGTGTTGGAGTGTCGTCTGTACTCGTAGGTTTCGAGTACGTGTTGCGGTTGTGATTTCTGATCGACACTCGGTAGTCGGTACTCGATAGTCGGTCTATAGCGGTGCGGGTGGTTTCTGAGTACTTGTGGGTTACAAGTACTTTGAGGTAGCGGTCATGTTGAGTGGTCTGAGGGTCTGTTCCAGTTAGTGATAGACTATGCGGTCGTAAACGTTCTGAGGGATGGTCGTAGATGGTTTGGTTCTTGTCTAGGGATAGACAAGGGTGTGTTTTGCAATTGTGTGTTGATTATGGTCAAGTTGGAGAGAACTTGTACTAGGAGAGAGTTTCTTTGGTCTTTGCATATGCAGGTGGGCATGGAGGAGGCCAGGGTCGGTGACGAGGAGGACCGGGACTAGGAGGGGGTAATATGAGGTCCAGACGGTCGGGATGTCATGCGAGCTGGTCGAGCTCATGCTGGAGCACGTGGAGGTCAAAGGTGGATGCTGCATGGAGGCGTAAAATAGTTACAGTCGGTGATAAGAAGGACCGGAACTAGGAGGGGGTAATCTGAGGTCCAAGTGGTCAGGATGTCACGCGAGGTGATCGGGCTATGCGAGAGCACGCGGTGATGGTGCACGGTGGAGATACAGGAGGGGATATCTTGGAGGCTTCATCGTGGGAAGTTATAGATGGAGTCCATGACTTGTACAATGTGGTTAAAACTCATGTTAGGAAGGGTTTCGGGTCTCTTGATTTGAGGAAGAGATAGGATCTCATGTCCATGGATAAGGACACAATTTGAGGTGTTCAAGTGGAACACGCTTTGTGTGTTGGCCTATAAAAGCAGGGGAGGCTGTAGGTTAGCGCATGGAGCTTTAGGGCTTTCGTGGAGAAGGTTTTTAGGGGTGTCGTGAGGTGCTTTGTAGCCAAGAAATTGATGAAGAAATAATAGATCAGATTCTTTCCTGAAAAAGTTCTTCGGTGACTTGGTTCCTCTCTGTTTTTCGTGCTTTGTTTTGTCTTCGACATGTAGTCGTTCGGGCGGTGGTCGAATGGCTGGGGATTTCAGGCGGAAGGAGGTCATGACTTCGTGCGTCGTTATCATACTGAGAGATCGGAACGAGCAGACTGTCGATCCGAGATCGGGCCGATCGATCGGAACGGCGGCGATCAATCAAGCACTTGTGGCGGCGGTCGGAGAGGCGTTCGGGATGAGCGATTGTAACAAGTGGTCGTAACGAGCAGTTGGGCGATAGAGACTCTTCGAGCATGTACGAACAAGCAGTTGCGGTCATTACTTTCATTCGATAATTGATTTGGTTTTCTTTTGTTCATCTGCGTTGTGTTTTGATTTCAAGTGGTAAAAGCAGAGACAATCATTCACCCCCTCTGATTGTGCCATACGATCCTACATATGCCGGTCTGGTTAAATTGTATTAAGCCAGAAACAGCCTAACAGAGATAGCTTTTGTTTTTCAGAAACCAAAAGCCTTTTAAAAATACGTTAGCTTCTTAATATATTTTTTCTTTGCATTATTCGTGAAGATATAACTATATTTTTTGTTTTTCTATTTTTTCTTCATGTTTGTTTAATTAAATAGTTTAGAAAAAACTATCGGTCGTCATTCCAGTTAAAAGCAACAGTACTTTAGAACAAGGCTGTGGAACTGAAGACAGGAGACAACACCTCGCATGCGGGGTGACCGATCTCAGCATCAGTGTCTCTCCCCCACTTCTACTGGCAATTTGGCATCGAATGGAAGAGTAGAACAAAATCCAGAGCAAAAACATCACAGCTCACTCTCTCGTGACTCGTGAGCAGCAGCAGCAGCAGAAAAGGTGTAAGCTCTCACGAGCTGTACTGGGAGAGGAGGGAAGCACACACCAAACAGTACCTCCTCTACTTGTATGCTGGGACCAAGGTGAGATCAACTGCTGCCATTACATTTACACCTGTATTAGTCTGTACAAATTGTACAAGATCATGTGCCGCGCCAGCGATGCAGTCGTGCGGCGACAAATTACCACTGGGACAACAGTAAAACTGTAGAAACAGCATGGCTTGAAGAGTTGTTCTGGTTTACTGCAGAACAACATATGCCTGATGTAAGACATTGACAATGAAACGATGGGCTGATACTATCTGAAAACATGTGGTGGATCTCAGGAATCAGCACTAGGGAGCTGAAATTTGCAGCATAAGAGTAGTATACAGATGAACTGTGCGAGGAATTTGATGGTACGGTGCAGGAAACTTATGCAGACATTGTCATATTGATTGGATTGGATTACATAGCGTAGACAGAAAGAATCACTTGTCACTATTACTGCTGCATTGCATAAGAACAGTAAGGTGTGAAGCCAATGGAGGAGGTAAACATTGATTTCTGTCGTATCCGATATTATATCTACACCACCTCGTAGAGCACAGCAGGATCAAAATAGACTAAAATGTTTTCTTCTTGTTGTTTGTAAAAAAAATCAGAGAAGAGGAATTAAGGCGAAGAGGATCCTACACACACACACACAGCAACCTCTGTATACCACCTGTTCATGTTCTTACTGTTTCTTCCCAAACTTATTTATCCCTCGAAATGAAAATCTAAACTCTAAACTGTAAACACCACACCAACCATTGCTTTCTTGGTTTGATTAATAATTCTACCAATTTCCATGTAGCCAGAGCAGTGAGCAAATGAGACCTCATCGATCAAGACCATCAAGGCGGGCTCTTGAAGGCTTGCACGACGAGGGAGAAGCCCGGCGCGGCGGCCTCCTCCTCCAGCCATAGCCGGCTCTCGAGCGCGCTGCGCGCCCGGAGCAGCACCACCGCGCAGCCCGGCGGCTCCCGGAACCACCAGGCGTGGAGGTCCCACATGACGTCGACGGGCGCCCCGTCGACGAACACGGTCTGGTTGCCCCTGAAGTTCCACCGCAGCCGCCGCGCCTGGACGGCCCGCTTGCCGTCGATGCTGACCCACAGCTCCTCCCCTCCTCCGGAGCTCGTCGCGCAGCCGACGCTGACCTCGTGCTCGGGCCCGCCCTCGGCGAAGCGGACGCGCGCGGTGTGCATTGCCGCCAGGTCGGACACCACAACGCGCTCCCTGCGCGCGAGCGGGAGGACGCGGGCCTTGGGGATCTGGCCCTCGAACCTGGTCTTGACGAACTCGGCGGCCAGGTCGCCCACGGCGAGGACGACCTCGGCGTCGGCGACGGCGACGAAGTAGTACCCGGAGAGCGGCTCCGGGGAGGCGGCGGGGTCGTAGCGCGCGGCGGTGAGGTCCCAGAAGAGGGCGAGCCGAGGAGGGGACCCGCGGTCGTCGTCGGACGGGACGGAGCGGGTGCCCCTGGGCCTGCGGAGGAGGAGCGCGGGGGCGGAGGCGGAGGGGGCGAAGGAGAGGGTGGGGCCGAGCTGGGAGTGGGCCCAGGTGAGGCGGAGGAGGAGCGGCCGGGAGCTGGAGGAGAGCGGGGTGGCGCGGTAGGAGGCGGTGACGGAGAGCGTGGAGGGGGTTGAGGAATTGGAGGAGGCGGAGGTGAGGGTGGAGGAGGGGGTGGTGCAGGCGACGCGGACGGCGCCGTCGCCGAGGCAGGAGGCGAAGTCGCGGACGGAGGAGGGCAGCAGGAGGCTGGACGCGCTCACCATTGCTGATCTCGAATGGCAGATGGGTGCCGTGGTGTGAGGAGAAGCGAAGAGGAGTTAAGACGACGAGGGGAGGAGGCGGTGGCGTTGATGGGTTCCTTCCATGGACCAGCTCCAACTCATAATTTATTATTATTTTTTTATTATTAGCGCCCCCGCGCGCCAACCGGTAACTGCCGGAGCGCAGGACGCTCCTCCTTTATGTCTACCTCACTGCTGACCGTCCGATGAAGAACGTGAACCGTCCGATCATCTTCCACCGAGACGGACGGTAAGCGCCGGAGCAGGGAAGCCTGGGCAAGTTTTAGTTTGGTTAACATGTGTAACAGCCCAAATTTGACTTCCAAACAAGCATGCATGAATTTCCACGAATTTTAAATTTTTTGGTGTATTTTTAAAATTTTTCCAAAGCTTGATTGAGGCTTAAGATTTTAAAAATAAAATATGTGATACAAAAATGTGCAAACAAAATTTCTAAAATAAACTTGGGTGCCGAGTATTTTTTTCATAAAAATTTCGTGTGCAAATTCCTTTGGGAATTCAAATAAAAAAATCTAAACCCAATCCATACTGGAAATAAAAAAATCAAATCCTAATCTAATTCCCTTCAACGCTATGGGTCGAATCTCACATGGTGGCTTAATTCATTTCTTTCCCTTGTGTCGCGGCCAGGCTAGCTGGCCCACGCGCACCAGCCAGCCCGTGCCTTCCCTCTTCGGTGCGTCACCGCCATGTGGGCCTGGACCCACAAATTGGCACTGTGGATCTTTTTCTTTCACTTCTTCCTCGCGCCAACACCGAAATTATCTCTTTGCTTGTTTTTGCACGCCACAGAGCAATGAAAGTGTTTCCGCCTTGAGCCAAGAGCATCGTGGCTTTGTCCCGTCACTATGAGTTCATGCCATCAACCATTGAAGCCTCTCACTCGTTCTCTCGTTTTTTCTCAAGCTCGGTAACCTAAGGCACTAATGGTGCCTGAGCCCATCTCTCCCTCCCCCGCTATAAAAGCTAAAGCTACCTGTGTCATGAGACCCGCGTCGCTCCACTCTTCTTCTTCCCCGCTTTCTCCTACTCTTGCCGCCTTCGATTGAAGCTAATCGTGCCAAGTTCTTCAAGTCCGGTCGCCCACGTCCATCATTGAATTCCTTTTTGATCATAGGTTCTGCTATTACAGCAGACTCCTTCACAAAGGATACAAAATGTTTTCAATTTTTCTTTTCGAGATACTTGATAAAGCCTCGAGAAGCGCCTACTGAGTGAGTCTCAGTATCGTAATAGAAGGGTACATTGATATTAAGAGTCGGTTGCTCGAATATAGCAACCTCTATCTCACTTGCGATACTTACGTCTACAAGGAATTGCTTGACGGGGCCGCTTGGAGCAGCAGGAGGAAGGATAGAAAGTGGAACAGCGGCACTTGTACTCCCCTTTTTCTTATCGATGGCTTTTATCAGTTGACGTCTCTTGGCTAGAGGAGCATTAGCTTTTTCCGTCTCCCCTCCGATGACCATCAGTCCGACCCTTTGGTCGTTCTAACAGTTGTTCATGCCTACATTCTACCAAAAAGAAGAATACTATTTAGTCATTCTCTATGACTACACGGTCCTAAAAGATGAGGTTGATTTTCGATTACCTTTAGGCGTTCTTCTTTTTCTTTGGTGGATATATCCACTAGAATATGAGGAGTCTCTACTGCGAGTGATGGAGTCTTCTCGCAAATGAGCTTGACCTAGGCGTCAATTTCCCCCAAATCAAGATCTGTTCATACAGATAAAGTGGTCAGTGCACAGAGCTCAAAACTTAAATCTAATTACGAGTATGATTGTTACTTACCATTCTCGAAGTCTCTAGTCGTATCTTTGGCTCCCGAGTATATCCACATGGGAGGTGCTCGTCGCTTTAGGGGGCTAATACAACAGGTGATGAAGTCCTTCACCACATGCCAGTCGGTGAGTCCTTTGTTCCTCGGTGCTTTGATGGCTGAGATGTAGGGGGCTATCCGAGTAAGGTCCTTTGGGACAGAGTTCCAGGAAGTGTTCTTCTTAGCACCCTTTCTGTATCTCTACTCTGTATGTTCATACACTTAGTCTTCTAGAGTTTTCTCGAATCCAAACAAATCATACGTAAGATTGATATTAAAACATCGATAGACCTATTTATGATTAACTTTGTAATATGAAGTATCTTCTACTTACTTGTATGTATGGATATGGTATCTGTCGAAACTATTTTGTGAACTAGCTACTGATCTAGAAACTAGCTCAGAATATACAGAGATTCGGATTGTCAAATCTGGGTCCCCACAACATGTCATAGACAAGTCGACATATGCATACGAAATTAACAATCACATTAGTTTTAAACTAAAAGCAATCTTGAAGTCCAATACACATATGATTGTGCATATATGAAAACTAAACTCATAAAACCATGGTGGTACCTTTCTACCAAATTCAATCATAAATAGGTCCGAACTGCCCCCCTGCCACCACCTGGAGCCCTAGAGGCTGGACCACTCCTCCCCGCCGTCGCCTGGAGGAGGGAGGGATCCCAGATCCGGATTGCTCCTCTCTGGCCGCCACCTCGCTAGTCGCCGACTGCTAAGGCTCTAGGGAGGAGGAGAGGGAATTGGAGGCTGGCCGCCTCGGCTCGAACCAGGGACTGCAAGGAGTCACGCCTGAGTGGGCCTTGCCACCTTGAAGTTTCACGGTTTCGGCCCAAGATCGCGCGCGCGTGGCCTAGCTATTCGGGAGAGTCTCGTCTTCAACCTCCAAACCAGCGATCGAGCCACAGAATCCTGGGTAGACTATCCACGGGGAATCCATTCCTCCCGTCAGACTCCATGGAGCTCTAAGGGCTCGCTGAATCAAAGCCCGGGCAGACGCCCACCCTGGAGGGTTGGCTCCGCCCTCGCGTCTGGCCTGACCATGTGAGAAAGGGCCTGTTCATGACACCCAAACTACATCTTGAGCGCGTGATCTTCTCTGTCCGAGCGAAGGTCCTTGGATGAATTTGGGTGTTTTCTGGTTCCTTTTTGGTTGTTTGTTCCTTTCGAGCTTGTGAACTGATGATCCTTTTTGGTTTGGATGAATTCTGGTGTTTTTAAAAATAAATTATAAGATTCAGACTACTTTATATAAAATTTCTGTAAAATTGAAGTGTTTCAAACAGAGCCTAACTCATGGTCAGGAAGATTAGAATATAATAGGTGGGCTCCAATCCTGTGTTGGGTTCAGGAATTCGCGAAGTTAAAACTTGAGGCCAAATGGTCTGCGAGAATACAAGTAACCGACCATTCTGAGATGTCAAATGGTCTGACAGATTCTTGCCAAACAAAGAACCAAGTAACCGACCATTCGGGCATCTTTGATCTTTCTTTTGCTTGTTTTTCATCGATGACTCAAAAACACCTCTGGCTGTGCAAGCAATGCAACACAATAGTCTGTTCTGCTGATGGAACGCAGGTTTACGTGGACACAACCCTGGTCCGAACGGCCGTGGCTGGTAGCTGCTCTGTTTTTTTAGATTAGAACGGTTGATTTTGTTTGTGTTTTTTTAGACAATTATGGATAGTAGAGACGGCAACATGAATGGCGCACATAGTTTTGGATTTGGAAAGATGTTTGGAGAATCCGCTTTAAGAAACCGTCCTGTTTGTACAACTTTTGGAGAAGCCAAAAGCCCAAAAGAATATGGCCTTTGGTTTTTGTCTAAAATAATATTATAGTGATCGTTAGTTTTTTCTGAATCATCCAATTAAAAAAATAAGAAAAAATGAGGAAAATAAAAAAACACCGTTATATCTCTACGAACAATATGAAGGAAAAAGAAGAAAAAACCACGTTAAAAAGCTACATGTGTTTTCTAAAAATAAGAACCTAGAACTCAAAAACAATTCGAAATAGAGCACCAACCACTCCCAAGATCACAAATCCAGTGGAATACAATGGCAAGTTTGTCACCTTGTTAACTACAAATTTAGGTCTTTTGATTTTTAGTTTCTAGTTTCTTAATTTCGTGATGAGAAAACTCTTTTGTTCTATGTTTAATTTTTAAAATTTAATTATAGCAAAAAAAAAACCTTACAGCAGCTATAGTAAAAAAACATCAAACAGTGCCAAATAAGCTTAAAAGCCAAAAGCATAAATCCAAATGAGCACCCTTATCAAAATGTTTCACCTCCCAATTATTGAGGATTAACTAGTGAATAAACAACACCAAGGAAAGCAACTTGAAGGATTAGACAAGAAGCAAAAACTTGCTACCTTGGCTCTTGGCTATTGTGTTCATTTTTTTTTTAAAGCTGCTCATATCGATTGTGTGGTAATTCAACATTTAAGGTACCTACTATGTACTGATCGCTATTAAGTTGCAAAACTCCACCAAACACATGGCAGATAAAATATGTCGCAAGGAAATGCAACCGTAATATCATAAATTTGCCCCACTCTTGCTAAATTCATTGTATTAACTAACAGATAGGCAGCACTAATGGGACTCACCTCCTGCAGCTGCAGAATTGCACAAGCTCATGGTCCATTGGCCCATCAATATTTTGTCTGTTTTTTATGGCTACGACTTATGGTTTTTTATTGTGGTTGTAGTTTTTAGGCTGTTTGTGAGAGAAATTATAGAGTAATAGAAACTCACGTACGATTTTTACCGATATAAATGAAGTTGTTATATTATGTACTACAATTAACTAGTAGACCCGTCTTGAAAAGACACTCCGTTTGAAAGCTAATTATTGTAGAAAAGTCAAAAGTCGAAAGCCAAAAGCTGTAAAGATAGGCCTGATTCGTCTAGTTTTTTGGTTTATACTTTATGACTTATGGTTTTCTGAATAAATAAACAGAACGGTTTTTCACTATTATTTCGAAGCGGCTAATCAGGACAATCTTTTCAAAATAGCTTATTGGTTTATCAGCATTCAATTCATTCGTACAAATACTTGCACTAGGGCTAAAAGGCATCAGCCATAGTCGAAAAGAACAGGACCATTGAATCAATCTGACTTGAGGGGAATGTGAAATAAGGCTAAAAATGCTCAATTAAAATAGTAAAGGGTTATTTAGATATATGCCACTCTAAAGTTATATGTTTTGAAATCTACCACTACAAAGTTTATATTTAGATATATACAACTCTAGAGTTGCACAATTTTGAGATATGTCGTTATAGATTTTTCTGACCAAATTTCCCCTCCTTCCTCCTCTCTACTGTCTTCCTCCTCCCCAGCCTGCCTACCCACCCGATCTAATTCGTCCACACCAATGCCACCTACCTCTACTTCCTTCTCCATTCCGTTGCCTGGACCAAAAAAATCCAGCAAAAAATCCATCTCTTTCAATCGAATCGGTTGGCCCAATTATCCAAGAAGAAACAGAGCCAAGAACCACCAATAACAAGATCTTGTTCTACTACATCTGCATCAATTATGCTACCAATCTAACACCCGAAAAACCAAAGCAGTGATTTAGGGCAATTGACATGCAAAGAAAAATGTTATCCATGCAGTGCTTATTTGGGGACTTATTCTTGTTTCCAGAAAGGTCTAATCTTACTGGAGGTAACTGAAAACTGTTCAAGATGACTCGTGCTTAGGCCACTAATTTGAAGTCATCCTACATTAGTGGTTTCCACAAAAGAGGGAGTTGTAATGATGAAAGCCTTAAACATGTACTTAGTAGTATGAGCAGTACAACTTATTCATTGAGCAGAGTAATATTATGAAAACTAGTTATTCGCTCATGCATTGCAACAAAATTTATTGGATATATACAGAATCATACTATGAAAGAGGGATACTCTGATCAGTTGAAAAGTGAAAAGTGATGAGAAGTCAAGAATAAGACGGTTGAAGGAGAAGTGACGTACCACCACCAACATTCTACGAAAGAGGACTACTTCTGGTACGAAAATAACTCTCAATAGGACTTATGTGTAAATAGCGAAAAGGGAATATATGAAAATGAGCTGCTTAGATTTTTTAGAGGAGTTCTAGAACAAATCGTACCAGAAGTTAGAGATCAAGCTGATCTCGTGCTGACTGTGTTAAAAAAAGGAGACGTGGGAAGAGAAAGGCTAGAGTAACCAAAGCCCTAGCCATGTTTCTTCAGGTTCTCAGCGCCGTCTTTTCTCCCATTGGTCAAATTCACGCACGTGGCGCGTCACCAGCAGTAGCGCCTTCGCCTCCTGCGTTGCCACGCGCGAGCTCAGCGGATGTCGCTTTCTTGGCCGCTGCCGCTGTCAGCCACGCCAACGCGCGCCTGCGCTGCTTTGGTTTTTCGGGTGTTAGATTGGTAGCATAATTGATGCAGATGTAGTAGAACAAGATCTTGTTATTGGTAGCGTAATTGACTCATCGCATGTATAATTACTGTGCACAGATGTAGTTCCAGAGACAAGCTCGGACATAAAAAGACATCCTTACATATAGGTTGAATCTTCAGTAAAGTATGAGCCTACGAGGTTAAACTGATGCCTAGGTTTGGGCCACTTCAATCTGTTCATAGAACAGAGACGAAATTTCCTTTCCAATGTTCACGCACACACTAATTAAACTAATAGAGTGACATCAGAACCTAAGCGTGCATCGGTAAGCCATGATGCTTCAGAGTTAAATGTTAATTATACAACCTAGATGACGATAGCATATGTGCAGATAAGCATTCCCTATTTAATGCTGTCTCTGATGGACAAAGGATCAGATTTGGATCTTTGGCTACAAAAAGACATTAGTTGGCAACGAAAAGGACACAGTAGGTATATGTTTATGAGTTCTGCGACAGCATGTATGCATGGTCCAGCACTATAAATGATGGGAATAGGATAGGTCTCTGCTCGATTTAATTATCTGTCAACTCTGCTGGTGAAATTTTACTTGCAAGAATTCAGTTCCTCAGTTAAAAAATAAATAAACACAGCCAGATAGAGTGCAAAATAAGGAGTCTAGGACAAATCGAAGTCTCTAGACAACCAATACAGTGGCTTTTAACAAGTAAAACATAATACCCATATACCAGAAAAATAATAGTGCCCTCTTTGTCAAATTGTCCCTGTCATCATCATATAACCTTTCTCTGAAGGAAGTCTCCAATGATTAATATGCTCAAAGGAACTAAGGAAACTGAAGATACATGATCACTGATTTCCCACTGATATCTATCAAGTCTACAACATATATAGACAGTTTCCAACCCCTAACAAAACTAGTCGATCCAATAAATTGAATGGACTGGCAAGCTTCACGTAGCTACGTAGTCTCGACGGAATTTAGATTTTTATACATCGGACTGTATGCACTTTGGCCACCTCAGATGCAGGCAATAATACTCAGGACAGTCGATAAAGGTTCTTACAAATGACGAACAATATTTGGGTTATTCCATTATATCTTCCATGTTTATGTTTTATGCCATACAATTGTAAAGTAGTTTACATGATGCTTTTGTTTAGAAGTGACTCAACTAGTTATGGGTCCTATCCAACAAAAGCAAAAAAAAAAAAGACTGGTAAAATACATAATTTCCGGAAAGAAAATGGTTTTAACTAGATAATTCCGTGGGTAGAAAGGGTGCAATGTGTAGAATACACATATTGCAGAGAGAGTGACCTGAAATAAGAAATACTGGCCTGTAGAAAGTACAAACATGCTGCTCCGTGCTCTTCTGTGCACCTTTAACGATGAAAGAGACACCACAATTTCCCTACAAACATAAGCAGCCCAAACAAGTAAGGATGGGAGCAACATGAATACGAAAACACAAAAGTTCGTGAACTCTGTGCAGTTTCGACCTCATACACAAAAGGTTGCCCGTAACAAACTGCGATTAAGAGTCAAACATAAACTTCATAGCAACCTCTTTGACCGAATTAATTGAACTCAGTCACTGACGATGGAGCGCAAATGAACTCTCCAGGATCGTCAATGGCCTCACCAGTCTCCACCACTGCAACACTAGAAGCTGAATGCTCAGCGAACATGAGCTCCACCCGGCCTCCATGCAGAGTCCCAGGCTGTGCCTTCCTCTTGCTTCTCCTTTCCTCCACTTCACTACAGCACCTCCAGAAAATTCCCTATGTGAGCTCTCGCCTATATCTCTTCTACCCAAATTGCAAATTGCCTTCCCATTGGCCTGATGATCAGATAATGCGGCGGGGCGGACCCAACAAACGGCAAGAACAACGAGGAAAACATAGACAGAGAAGGACACCCATACGAACATTGTCCATTTCAAGCTGCGCACCAGTTCTTTTGCCCATGGAAGACTTGTCTGCACAACGATCTCAGCCTCGTACACCTGGGGCAAATCCACTGTCGTAGCTCTTGGCTGCAGCAGAACCCTGAGGAGCCCTGCTTTCCTATGACGGCCATGACCTTCCCTGTAGTGCAACAGCTCGAGTGTTGCAGTCTGGCTCTCGCTGCCTATGCCCATGGCGAGTGGCACGCACATAAGTGCGGTTTGCGCAAGCCGGACTGGAGAACTCTTGTACCTTAGCATGTAGGGCTGGGTAGCTGATGCTATGGTGTTTCCACTTGAAGAGATCGCCTCTGCTTTAATCTACGAGAAGTGAGTTTTAAAAAGATAGGCGAATTAGTAAAGAAATTGGGTAGTTCTGAGATTTTTGATTAGGAATGAAGTTTGTAAGCATGTATACCTGGAACACGCCGACCTCACGATTGTGGTAGGAATCAGGCAGCAGCAACGCCATGGACACCCTCACGGAGTGCCCTGCCGGCAGCGCCGTGCCTCGCGCTCTGCCGAGGGCCACCGCGGCGCTAGGCTGCGCCTCGGTGTAGTCAAAATACAACGGCTGGCGCACGGTGACCGGCTCCTCGACCCAGTGCCGGACGAGGACAAAGCCGAGCAGCAGAGAGACAACGAGCGCGGCAACGAGGACTGCAAAGGTGCACGCCGCGGCGAGCAGACCAAAGGCGGCCCGCCGGACGAGAGAAGCCGCAGATGCAGGAACGGCACGCAAATCGCCGATGAGGACGGCTATTTGGAAGACAAGGCTGAGGATGGCAGAGGCGATTTGCTCGCCGAGTAAGGCGGCCAGCCGGATGAGCCAGCCTGCCGGGACAGCAAGGAAGAGGATCGTATCGGCGGGCTCTCCGGCGGCTGGGTATCTTGGCTGCCCCTGGCCGGTGCCGAGGCCATTGCCGGAGGCTGCAGCCGGCGAGAAGGGGTAGCGGTGGTGGTATTTGGATGGGTCGTGTGGTCGTGGATCCATTAGAGAAGCCGTAGTGGAGGACACTAGGGAAATGGAGCATACTCGGCAGAGGGTTGCTGTAGCCTGTGGTGCTGCTCGAAGGTGAAGAGCTACACGTGGCAGGAGAAAGACACGTGGCATGCCATGACTGTGAGCACCATCCTCCGTGCCGATCGCAATATCAGGTCACTTGTACTGCGATTAACAGTTTTTAGCCATAGCGTGACTGTTTATGTAAATAAATTAAATATTAATAAAGTGTTTTAAAAATAATCTTAATAAGATATTTTAAAACAACGACAAAGAAACTATCGTGTTTATTTGAGACAAAATAAATCTATCTATTTGTTTGTTTGAGGAATATAATAAATCATAAGCCAAAAAGAGCTCAGCTATTGTCACCATCTCGTCTCGGTCCATGAATCCACCTCTCTGCGAACAGATATACCCAACTATCCACGCTTGGTGTCATAGAGGAGATGCAAGCTTCAAATTATACTGTTGGATCTACATCACTACATGGTACTTGCTCACCAGTCACCACAGAGAGGTTCACACAAAAGCACAGTAGCGCATTAATGCTGGGCAATTGGGCATTATTAATATAATATAAAAATATGTTTATTTATATACATATATTGAGATCATATGTACATCAGCATCAGTGTATGGTATTTACAAGCATGGCACACAATAACACAGAAGAGGTTACCTCCAAGAAAGTCAGAATTCTTCGTCATTTTCTGTTGTTCTTGTAATGGGTATTGACCATCTTCCTAGATGGGCTGTGTAATTTGTGCATCTGATAACACCTCTTCCTTTTGGTCCATCAGGCAAATCGATCACACTGATGCTGCCATCGTCTAGATGAAAAGATGACATGTACTCCATTGTTAAATTAAGGCACCGGCAAATTAGTGCTAGGTGAATGGCAGGATGGCCTACGGCCACAAGAACTCCATCAGATGTAGCGTCATCTGGCAACTCATTTAGCAAGGCTTGCCATGCATCCTTTGATTGAGCCCATAATCCCTCTAGTGTTCTGTATTCCATGCTGCCCAACCAACCAGACCGAACTATTTCTCCAAAGCTCTGTCAAAAGGAAGCAACGAGTGTTATTTTCCACCCAAAAATGCCAAAAAAAATAAGTTATAAAAGTTCAGAAGTAACCAGCCAGTATGCACATGACATGAGACAGCTTTAGCAAAAACATATGGTATGCGTTCATAGTAATTTTGAACTCTAGATGTCGCGACATGATGCAAATGCGAATTGTCAAGATATATAAAAGACCTTCAAATCATCTATGCGTTAGTAAAGCTAGTGTGATGCTTATCATAAACCATAGAAATTGGAAATGGTCTAACCTTTTGCTTTGTTTGAAAGGCATCATCAATTTCGAGTTCTAACAATTTCTTCATTTCCACATAGCGAGGCACGCAGTCAGCACCTAAGCAATCTGCAGCCTCTTGGACCTGCAAATAACTCCATGAGAACAGATTGGACAGGTGAAAAATAGGCAGAAATAAAACATAACACAATTAACTGAACTTCACGGTTAGTTCAGATTATAGTCACCTCACATATAGTAGTTGCAGTATCAACAGCTGCAACTTGTGGGCTACAGAGAATACTGTTCACCTTGGGATCTAGAAGTAGTTCTGCAGTCTTCTGAGACTGAAAGTATTTGTCCAAAAATGAGCTCAGTTGTTGTATTGGAAATAAATTGGTGATGTAAGAAACAAAGTGAATTACCTGTATAATCCCAAGCATGTTCAGCGGTGCATACCCCATTCCGGCTAAACTAATCTGGAATTCAAAGCAATGAAAATTATATAGATAATTCCGTTTCAAAAAAATGTATAGATAACTCAAAACCCTACAAATGGTTTACTGTGTGGTTCTCTGGATTCTCAAATTCTTAGGGAAATTTAAGTTACATAGTTTTCATGACATAGGTTACAATAGATTAAATTGGATTGGTTCACTCGATTTTCCTAAGGTAAGTTCAGGAATTACAAAATCAGATCTTAGAATAAAGTTGGTGTGATCCATAGAACAAGTGCAAATTTGTTCATGCACACGTGCACACACAATGGGATTCCATACCTCAGGACTATTCTGTGTAGCCCCTTGACAGGCCAAAATGATCCTCTTGCTCGCCTTTCTTCCTCCAGAACTCCCTGCAGCAACAGGAGCATTCGGGGTCTGTACCAAATACAAACATGGGGAGAAGATTAAATCCCATGTCTTATTTGTTCGATTACTTCATTTCTGTCTTGTCTTGAAATTTCTTTGATCTAGTAGTTGATATAATGTAGCAATATCTCGCACTAATGTAAATAGGCCAGGCCAGGAGTATGTCCATTTTGAAAGAATATCTTACTCATAAAAAGCAAAAATCAATGATCCAAACGAAGTTACCTGATTTAAGCGGTTAAGGCATACACTTGGAGGGTCTCCACTAGTCTGTGGGGTGAAATCCAGCACACTAGCGCCACAGTTGCTTTGAAGCAGAATCCGAAAGTACTCTGTGCCAAGTCCTAAGCACAAACACCGGGATCCAAACATCAATTGCGAACATACCCTCAGCATTACAACATCTGCATCAAAACCTAGCAGCACCTACCCAATGAAGTGGCAACAAGCGCCTGGTTCACTGCATTGTGCGCAACAACAAGCACCGACTTGCCCTCGTGTGCCAGGATCCTCTCCCAGCAGCTCTGCGCACGGTCCCACAGCTCCCGCACTGGGTAGTGCCCGTCAATGCTGAAGTTGGCCGCGTTCTTTTGCCACTGCCGGTAAAGAACCCCATACCTCTCCTTCCCTTCATGCTTCAACAGCCCCTGCAAATCGCAACGTTCACTCAGGACTTCCAACGAACACCTTACGAGCATCCCACGAAGAACCCAGCAAACGGAAGAGCACCCGACCTGGAAGGAATAGAGGTCGATCTCGCGGAGGTCGGAGTCCGGGATGAGGTCCTCGCCGCGTGCAGCCCAGATGATCTCCGCGGTGCGGCGGGAGCGGGCGAGCGGGCTGGTGAAGCAGGCGTCGAAGGAGTCGGAGAGGAGCATGAGGCGGGAGGTCTCGGCCTGGGACTCGCCCTTGGGCGTCAGCACGGAGATGTCGGAGCTCCCCTGGATGCGTCCCTCCTCGTTCCACGTGCTCTGCCCGTGCCGCACCAGCACCACCCGCTTCGCCTCCCTCAGCGGCGGCAGCCCCGCGCCCGGACGAGGGCTCGCGGACCTATCCAGCTCGCGCACGCTCGAGCAGCGGACGCATGGGACAGCGGTGCCTCCGGATCTCCGGCGAGCGGCGGCCGGCGGGGTGGGAGCGAGGAGGAGCATGGTGGAGAAAGGTGGGGATTTTTGTCCCCCTTTTTCTGTCGGTCCTGTGGAGCGAGCGCGAGGGATCATGTGTGGTTTGGGTTGAGTTTCGCGCGAAGATTTTGCCGTAGGAGGCGTGCTCCCCACATTACACCTTCTCCTCCTGAAGGCGTATCCTAGAGCAGCCAATGGGCTCATCTTGTGCCGCACGACATGAGCAGGCAATTTGGCCGAGCGAAACCTAAATTCTCGAACCCACTTCCCTCCGCGCCGCCGTTCCAATCTGCGATCGCCGTCGTTAATCCCTCTCTTCAACCAGTTCTTTCAAAAACAATAATATTAATGGTGTATTTTTTTGCCTTCAACTTATAGATTTTAGCTGTCTTATACCTTTTGGGCTATTTATGAGAGATAGTACAGAGTAACAAAAAATTACGTACAGTTTTGGTCGATATAAATGAAGTTGTTACAGTATGTACTACAATTAACTTATAGACTCCTTGAAAAAACACTCCATTTGAAAGTCTGATATTGTAGAAAAATCGAAAAAAACAACTTTTAGAATCTAAAAAGAACATGCAAATACAACATTTAGGTCTATAATCTACGTTAGATTAGGTGTCTCACTGCTCTACGACCAATCATTGCGGGATTATACAATTTCGGCTCCATTTATTAAGTCACAGATTATAGAAATTGATACGTTGTTAGTTTGTTACCATTGTATACAAGTAACTCTTGAGTCTTGACCTAAGGTATTTTATACTCTAAACATTTTCTACACCAGGGGAAGAACACTAGAAGTTCAGATAACTAGTTCTAACGTGTTAATCGTGCAGTTCAATTCTATCATGTCAAAATTTCAATGCGGGTCAAAACCACATGCTGAAATAACATCATTTAATTGCACATTATACACCAAATCGGATCGGAATCGGACGGATATTATTGCCAACAAAGCATATTTTTCTTGATTAAGTCAAAACATTGTTCCAATGGATTATGTCGGATCGGTCGAGATTAACGAGCCGTTTGCACCCTACTTATTTGTAAGGAATGTATGAAGTACAACAAATGGAGTAGGAGGCGTCTTGTCAAGAACTTGGCTACTTAATAGCGATGTGGACGCCAACCATTTTACCATTGCAAACCTCATGAAACGTCAAATAGTAACACTAACATCACCCTCAAATTGTCACCGATTCGGGACGGATAGTCCTCAACGCAGATGATACATCCTGCCGTAGTGAATTCACCATGCCGTTTGCACTCTCATCTTATACACCTCCTCATAGTACTCTTGAGATTGGCAACAAAGCAACAGTTGGAGGCATTGTTCCTTGGCTATGTTGGTGCTACTCAAATATAACTCCTCCTTGGCGTAGTCGTCATAGTTGTGGTCAACCACGAGCGAGTCATCATCGTTGTCGTCACGGGATAGTCCTCAAAGAGGATGAAGTCAACCGTAGTGAATTATCATTGTGCGAAGGCATTGTGATGCTAGCGACCACCACGACGGAGGCAGGGACACCTCCAAAGCCGTTGTTGCGGTATGCTTCGCCAAACTCAAATATAACTCCTCCTTCTTAGTCATCATAGTCGTGGTCGTCGAGCGAGTCATCATCGTTGTCGTCGAGATAGTCCTCCAAAGAGTCGAAGTCGACCAGCGAATCATCATTGTGCAAAGGCACTGTGATGCTAGCGACCACCACGACGGAGGCAAGGACACCTCCAAAGCCGTTGTTGCGGTATGCTTCGCCAAACTCAAATATAACTCCTCCTTCTCTTTCTTAGTAGTCATAGTCGTGGTCGTTGAGCGAGTCATCATCATTGTCGTTGAGATAGTCCTCCAAAGAGTCGAAATTGACCAACGAATCATCATTGTTCGAAGGCTCTGTGATGCTGGCAACTGCCACGGCGGAGGCGGGGATGCCTCCAAAGCCACCGTTGCGGTATGCTTTACCAAACTCAAATATAACTCCTCCTCCTTCGTAGTCGTCGAGCGAGTCATCGTCGTCGTTGTCGAAATAGTCATCCAAAGAGTCGAAGTCGACCAATGAATCATTATTGTACGAGGGCTCTATGATGCTGGTGACCGCCACGGCAGAGGTAGGGACGCCTCCAAAGTCGGTGTTGCGGTATGCTTCACTAAACTTAGATATAACTCCTTCTACTCCTCCTTCGTAGTCGTGATCATCGAACGAGTCATCATTGTCGTCGTTGAGATAGTCCTCCAGAGACTCGAAGTCGACTAGCGAATCATCATTGTTGAAGGCTCTATGATGCAGTCAGCTGGTAACTTTCTATAATCATGCGAGCCATCGTTGCGCGATGCATCTGCACTGCCACCGCCAGCATCGGCGAGCCAGTCACCACCAGTGGATGACTCAGTTGGATGTTCTTCGGCTTGTACCGGCCGTCGATGGGCCTCGCAAATTACTGTAAGCCACGATTGCATAAGATCACAATCACTGGTCGAGATTTGCAGATCCATAGCTCGTCTGATCGAGGGGCAGCAACGTACGATGACGAGTTAATTACTTGTAGTACGATAGATGTCTCAAACTAAGCTAGGCAATCAGCCCCTAATGCCAATTATAGACCTGTTGATATGGCTGCGGCTTATGATTTTTGGCTGAAATTTTTGAATTTTAACTATTTGCGACAGAGTTTACATAGAGAGATACTCGTTTGCGATTTTGGTTGATACATATGTTGGGTTTTTAACGTGTACTACAATTAACTTATAGATCCCGTCTTGAGAAAATACTCCGTTTAAAAGTTATATACTATATAAAAACTAAAAGCCGCTTTTAGAAGCCGTTAAAAAATATGCCCTATATTCGTTGGTTTATTCACGGATCATGGAGACGTGGAGGAATATATATGAGTGGATGATACGCACATTTATTGATCCGAACCGGAACGGAACTGGGTCCTTGCATGAATCATGTTTTAGAGATCTAATCAGACTACGATTAGGTTTAGGAGAAGGAGATTACGAGAAAAGTACATGATTATCCCTCACACTTTATTATTATTTATGTTGGTTTATGTACATATGTTGTCTCTTGTATAAGATATAACATAATCTCTTTTCTTATATTCTTTCTTCTCCATGTAAAAATTTGCTGATATGGTATAGCTAAGAACCAAACTGATGTTTCGACCCTAACTACATTGCAAATCCACCATGCGTGTCAAAATCAGAAGCCCTGGCTCATATCAGTTAGTAATTCGGTAGAGCGCTTCATGTTTGTATGTTGTTTTAGTTGGTATTTTTAATTTTGACAAGGTCAGCTCTGTAATTCTAAAACCAGAAAGACACTCGAACAGTACATAAGCGCAATGGCGGATCAAAATCACATATGCAGATAAATATCTTTAAAAAAAGGCAAACATGGATCAATGTCTCGCTACACAAAGGCAGCCACCAAAGACGGGTGTGTTCTTTTTGGTTTTTAAAATTGGTTTTTAACTTCTACTATAGTATTTAACTTACAAATAAAAGTATTTTTTAAGATGAGATCTAGAAGTTAATTAAAGTATACCTTAAAACCTAACATCTATACCATCCAAAATCACAAACGAGTATTTCTCCGTAATCTCTATCGTAAACAGCTAAAATTTAAAAATTTCAATAAAAAACTACAAACCACAGCTATAAAGAACATGTCCGCAGCTAAAGTGCTAAACCCAGAATCCGATTTGCATTCTCAATCCTCATCCTGTTCCTGGAAGGGCAGCGCGTGGCGGCAGAGCGGGCACAAACGGCTGCGCGCCAACCACTCGGCGAGGCATTCCCGGTGGAACCTATGCCGGTGCGAGCACGGCATCACGCTGAGCTCGTCGCCCGCCTCGTAGTCCTGGATGCAGATGACGCATCCAGCGGACTCCACCGCGCCGCGGCTCTCGTCTCCGCCGACGCCGCCGTACTTGTGCTTCTCCAGTGCGGCAACGGAAGCCGCCGAGGCAGGCACTGCTCCAAAGCCGCCGTTGCCGTGCGATACTAGTTCGGCCAACCTTTGGAGGGCACCTTCCCCATCCGCTTGCGCGGGCGCGAGGTGGAGCTCGCCAAGACGACCTTCTAGACGCCGCGCCGCCGCTTCCACGGGATCGTTAGGACGACGCCGTCGCTGGTTCTGCATCTCGGCGGCCTGCATTATTACGCGGTCGTAATCTGGCGGGAACTCCAAGCCCCCGGCGCCCACGTTAGCATGATTGTACGAAAGCTCCCCATGGTAGCCGTCGTGGAGCTCATCGTAGCGCGGGTAGGAATCCGGTGTGTAGCTGCGGCTGGGGGACAGCATCGTCGATCAACGGCGTCGTCATCTTCACCGGACAAATAATCGCCGACTTCAACCCCGAGGTCGGAATAACGACGATGATATAGCAGGTGATCGTCGCGCGGTCCATCAACGAACCGACGGCTTGTGGCCGACGCATGCTCGGTGCCATGGCTGTCGCTGGCTCCGGCCATGACGGCCTCGGCGGGGCAGCTGCTCTCGCCGGCCATACTGGAAGCCTGGGGCCGGGAAGGATGATCGCTCGTGTCTCTATTAATATCGTACGCTGAGAAGCGCGCGTATGTGTCGGGAGAGTTGCTGCGAGGGACGAAATATATAGCGGGTGGGTAGCCACGGCGGACGGCGGTAGCATACGCAGTCGGACTCGCCGACTCGGATCAGAGCTCAGAAGCTGCTCCGGATAAGAAGGGTCCTGCTCGTTAAACAACTATGGCCTAATCTTTTTAATTAACTAGTTACGTACCCGTGCGTTGCAATGAAACTCATTAAATATATAGATAATTATGTTATAGATGAGAGTTTCTTATATCGGTTGAAAAATAGAGAATAGTGAGAAGTTGAATGAATAGAGAGGTTGGAGGAGAATGAACCTATAACCATCAACTCCTTCTTTTATAATAGTAATAATTAATTACATCGGAGGATGCGCATTGCGCTGACATCACACATACACAAAACTGCGTTCTACTGAAACATATAATAGGAGTTAAGTAGATATTGCTCGATAAATCTTATCTAGTATCTCACGGAACACGGATACAAGTTTTTCCGCTAAATATACATACGTTGACATCTGGGGCGATCTAGAGATAGAATTCTGATGGACAACTCGCACGACAGAAGCTTGCCATCTGCTCGGTCCTCGCCTTCATGGTCTAAGGGTCTGTTCTTTATGGCTTTTAAAAGTAGTTTTTGCTTTTGTTACAGTATCTAACTTTTAAATGGAGTATTTTCTCAAGACGGGATCTACAAGTTAATTGTAGTATACGTTAAAAGCCTAACATATATATCAACTAAAATCGTAAGCGAGTATCTCTTTTCGTAATCTCTATCGCAAACAGCTAAAATTCAAAATTTTCGACCAAAAATCATACAGCAAAAAAAGAAGAGGCCCTAAATAGTTCGCAGATTTGAAGTATGTTGGCACAATGCCCAGGCTATCTACGTCCCCAAAAGCGGGCCAGCCCAATATTTAACCATCGTAATTAGGTAGGCTGGGCCTTGCACCTGCGGCACAAAACGAAATTGGGCTGACTCTTGGCGCGGCCTAGAAAATACAAATCATCATGTTTTTTCACATCAGTTTTTTTTTGTTTGTTGGCGAACACTGTGTACAAAATTACAAAAATTACAAAAAGCGAACCCACGGTACTTTTGCTTCTTGAGATCGGCGATGGCCGCAGCGTTGGCAGGGACGCCTCCAAAGCCAGCGTTCGGGTTGACGCAAAATTAGAACGAAAATGATCGGGTTCACTATTTTTTCACATATATAACAATATATATAATGTTTAAGTAATATTATGCTAAATAGTAATATATCTGGTAATTTTTAACATCAATACTTCAACATAACCGATAACAGTATATGGTATTAAAGAAATAATTATCGAAATACTTACCAACATGAAGAAACCCAATAATAATATTAGTTAGTTGCAGCAAACCGAAGGAACTAGGGACGAAATCACAGATAAAAGTTAGTTGGCATTGGTAAAATACATAATCTGACCTCAATGGCCAGTAAAAAGAGAATAAAATTACTTAAAATTTTTAAGTAAAAAAATAGTAGAATGATCAAGTGTAAGTTAATGCATTACCTTTTAGTGTATACATTCTTTCAAGTTTATAAAGCGATTAACCATATCACCATTGGTAATTTTTGTCAATTCTTGTTTCTCCACATAGCAAATAAGTATATCATTCATGAAACTATCATCGATTAAATTGAAAAGTCAATGAAATATTTCTATGTTCAACAGTTCAAGAACTATATAACAGAAAAAATACATCCAGTTGCTTACTTGACATTGTGGTCAAATACTGCAGTTCTGCCTTCGATTTGCAACAATCTAGGCCGATATTCCAACAATTAAAATTGAAACTCTAAGCCTTAAGCTACAATTCGATAAAAATCAATCAACAATCATCATATTGAAACTCTAACTAACAAATTTAACCCTTGTTCTTTAAACAAATTGAAAGAATTGACATATATTTATAGTAAAGTACGTATTAATAGGGTGGACCTAATCTTTCTTTGGCTGGTGAGGGTACGAGGCTGGTGGCACCGATTTCTCCTATTCTTTGTCGATTAGTTGCTACCTGGCTGGGTGTGGCTATGCGACGGACGTGGTGCATATTTCCTTGCCAACCATGCGAAATGAACAGGCATCGAGGGTTGCTGCAAGGTGATACGCTTCGGGATGGATCAAGTGGACGCCATGATCTGTTGCGGTCCTTTCTTGGGTTGGCTCAAGGACTAGCTTGCCCTTATTGTAGTTGTCTCATGGGCTAAGAGAAGTGGAGACTCCTTATAGATTGCTGCTGGCTACTGAAAATTTAGGCTGTTAGTGCTCCCTTCGTTTGGCTTCAACAAAGGAACCGGGTACACTGAGTTTGAGTTGGGAGGGGGCTAACGCATAGGCTAGAGGTGATGATCCCTACTAAAAATTTTTTGGATCCGTTGTTCTGTGACACCGGGTGCCCTAACTTGGTTTCGCCCATGCGTTCGCGTACGCTTGACCAAACTCCGCGCGCATGTGTTGGACTTGTTGGAAAAGCAATGCACGTGGGAAGCATAGAAGAGGCGTTGGCGGGGCAAATCGTTCTTCATCGGCGTTGAGACCATGATCCTCCTCTTCATGGTGCGAGATGCCATTCCTGATCTTTTGGGTTTTTAGTTTAGAAGATTCTCCAAATGATTTTTTTAGCCCAAAATTGTATGCGTCGTTCACGGCAGCGTCTTCGCCGTCCACTACTACCGTCGTAAAAAGCGTAGCAAAAAATAACCTACGGTAGCCAAAGGCTACCAGCCACATAACTGTAAACATGGTCGGTGTGCGCCACCTGCGTGTGTACTTGGTAAGAACTAGCTGCCTCCCCTGGCCCATCAATCTGAATAAAATCTCCGCACGCATCACGCTGGACATGGCCGTCGTAGTGCAGCAGCTCAGACGTGGCTGAAACATACAAACGGTTTTCTCTATCATTCACAGGGTAACCTCGCAATCCGACTGCTCCTAGGCTAGGGTTTTCTTTTCGTAACAGCGTCATACCTGCCGCCTGATGGATATATTTGATTTTTAGCATTGATTTCTATTAGTTAATATTATTTATCAAATCTACTAGTTACAAACAAAAGATAGTTATAGACCAAAAGATCGGGGCCTAAATAATTTTAGAAAAAGCTAAAAGTTTAGAAAAAGATGAAAATTATCAACAGTGAAAAATAAGTCAGAAGTTAGAAACTAAAGCCAAAACGAGCAAGATATAGATCATAAGATCATGTAGCTGTGCAGGCAAAAAAATTGCTCCCTCCGATCGTAACGTGCAAGTGGCCTACCCCCTCGTCTGCACACTGAGCTGCTGGGAAAAGTAGCAACTAAAGCGAGCGTTCCTGTTGTAAAACCACGTAGTGCGACGAGCTGACGCGCGCCGCTTTAACCAATTAAGCCCACACGCGCGCGCGCACTACAGTGGAGTACGTGGGTAGCCTAGTACTGCTAGGGGCCTGTCTTTTTCTTTGCGAACTTGTGAACTTTGGCTACGAACATGTCTTTTGGACTGTTTGCATGAGAGATTACAAAGTAACAGAAATTCATATGCGGTTTTTGCTGATATAAATGAAGTCGGTAAAGTATGTATTAAAATTAACTAGTAGACTCTATTTAGAAACTAGTTACGATAGAAAAACCGAAAATCAGCCTTTAGAAGCTGAAAAAAACAGGGTCGTAGTAGTAGTGGTATAATCTATAGCAGATAGCAGCAGATGCAGCTAAGATCGCATCACAGTACTGATCACTGGCTTAGCCTGATAAGATAATGGAGTGGGCACTGTTGGCCACTCTGCACGAACCAAAACATATCCAGAAAAAGAAGAGAGAGAGAGAGAGAGAGAGAGAGCCTAGTGGGCACTACTTCTGTATCTGTCCGTCAGTCAGTATGCGCAAGCATGCAGCAGTGCAGACTATGCAGTGCGAGTGGATTGGTACGCCTAGAAACCGATCAGGTCACCGGGACAGGAGCTGCCTTTGCTCGAGTAGCCAGCTAGGCCTGGCAACGGTGTTGGTGTTCGTGCTCCCATGCATATTTCATCTCATCACTGGGTCTTTGACTACTCATGTCTGTCTCGAGAGCTTTCCCGGCTACCGTCGCAGCGTCTTTGCGAAAAGCTAAAAAAAAAAGCTTTTTTTTAATTTTTCTATGGTAATTAATTTTTACATGAAGTATACTTTTAAAACGAATCTATAAGTTAATTGTGGTATATACTGTAGCGACCTTTGACCCGGCTCATTTAGGCTCTTATAGCTTATTTTCCACTATTCATAAATTTCGTATTTTTCTGACTTTTTGGTTTTTTTGAACTTTTTTTGTCGGTTCTTTTTTCCTGTATTCGTTTATGTTGTCCTTGATGGGTTAACATGTTTTTTCTATTTTATTTTTTTTAAATTTAGTTACGTTAAATAAGTTATCATCAGATACAATACAATTTTAGTCATAAGTCAGTTTATTTTAGCCTAACCGAACGACACCTTCATTTATATCGGATAAAAACACATATTAATTTTTATTACTCTGCACTCTTTCATAAACAATAAAAAAACCATGAGGCAAAGTCATAGGCCGAAAGAACTGGCTTATGGGGAATCATTGCCGTCGCATTTGGGAAGCATCCTTGCATGTCACCCTTTTCCTCGTCAGCTCTGATTTATCGAAAGACGACGGTGTTGACTTTTCCGAGCCGTGACCATCATCTCACCACTCCATATGGAATCTAAGAGAGCAGCTACGATCGATGCAACCAGCCCCAAACACTGTGGCCAGATCGTCGCAGTGGTTGTTTTCTTGGACTAAGAGAAAAATTAGTCGTTCTCCTCGAGAAAGTAAGTCAGGGATTCATCACAGTTCTCATCACAGGGATCATCACAGGGATTCATCACAGTTCTCATCACAGGGATCATCACAGGGATTCATCACAGTTCTCATCCAGAAAACAAATGCAAGTGCGTATGCATACAAGCATACTCTTTAATACAGCAAGGAAGCATACGCGTATTAATATACGCTTGTCCGTTCACAGCTTCACATCATGCCAGACCAGACTACTAATCCTAACCTAGTCAGAAAGAAAAGCACTCTTGCATTGCATGCTAGTACATATGGACCTAGCCAGCTAGACAGAAATCCTTCGTCGCCTTCACCATCTTATACTGCACTGCACACTCTGAACAGTAGCAAGCAAACACTCTGAAGAAAACGATACCATGTGGTGTATTACACTATTAGAGATGTACAGACAGATGCGACACACGCATATATATATATATATATAAAACAGCAGGTAGATTGGATATATTATTATTATTATATAGATGATTCCTTGTGTCAACTTAATCTCCAGCATGAGCTTGTCCGGCCGACCAGACCTTGAAGAAGGTCTCTTCTTCAAGGTTTGCCCTTGTGCTGCGTGTAGATGTAGTCGAGGTGCGCGTCGTGGAGCAGCCTCCTCTGCATGCACTCCTCGTTCCCCTCCTCACACGCCGCCTCCTCCTCTGCTGCTGCTCCCATCGTCTGCTGTACATATTGCACAAGAAACCTCCAGCCTCTGACGATTCTCGAACGGATCTCTCAAAACGAAGGTACGTAGTATCAAACTTAGGCAAATCTTCTCACCTCGGAGACCTCGTCGCCATTGCCCTCCCGAAGCACCAGGCCATCTGCAGCCGCCTTGACGCCGTCTGCGGTTGGCAGGAGGCCATCTGCAGCTGCCTTGACGCCGTCTGCGGTCGGCAGGAGGCGAGCAGCCGCCGCGTAGCGGAAGGAGCAGACGAGGAGAAGCAGGGCAAGGGCAGCAAGCGGCGAAGAGATGCTATCGTAGCGCCTCATCCCTACCGATCGATCGATCTTAAACTAGGCTGCGCTGTCCAAGGGCAAGAGGAGAAGTGTCTTGAGTTGTAAGCAGCTGGTAGGTTAGCTCTGGGAGAGGATGGGCAGCACGAGGGGTCGCGGTGGTGGCGAGGCGCTATTTATAATCCGCGAAGTGGATTGCTGGGGTAGCCGCAACTTGCGGCGCACACACGGTGAAGAGAGAGAGAGAGAGAGAGAGAGAGAGAGAGAGAGAGAGAGAGAGAGAGCATGCACAGTACACAGGAATTGATAATATTTTTAGGGATTCAGAATGAAATGCACGCGCGCACGCACTGGATTCGGCCACATGTATAACATGAGTGGATTATGATGGTTCCAGCTTACCATTGATGCCAAACAAACTACACCTAGATCTAGCTAAGCTAGGGTAACTACCAGGGTATTGATAAGCATTACTAAGATATTTTCTTCTTAATTATCATTTAGATTTATGACTATTGGATTATAGATCCAATGACCATGAATTCTTTCTCCACCCCCTCCAAAAAAATATCCATCTCCTCCAAAAAAAGGAGCCGTTGAATATCTAATCCAACAGTTTTAAAACTGGATGATTATTAAGAAGAAAACATCTTAATGATACCTAGACCCACCCAAGTGCCGATATCAACCTCGTTGTCTTAGTGTTAAGTAACAAGAACAAAAAATCAGTGTAACAAGAATGTCATGGTTGTTTACTGGCTATCGGAGTATATTGAAGTACAACTTCGAAAGCATGTGCTCCCACTTTTCTATGCACCCAGAAAACAATGGAACAGTAGAGCGAGGAAAGCAAAAAAGATTGTATTTTTGAAGGGTGTAGAGCACAAAACAAAAAGAAAGCAAGGAGCATTTTGCAAGAGAAAGACGCGCTAGATTCTTGGCAATTTGCAACAAGGAGTAGCATGAAAAAAAAGCAGAAATTTTTTGGACGTTTCGTAAGCTTCGTAACTGAAGTTGACAGCATTATGGTGGTGCACTCTGTTTATACTTTGATTGATTTTTTTTCAGTGGAAACCCAGCTTGCGTGCAGAAGCAAACATTCCCCTTACTAGGTCAGAGATAAGTGCTGCTTATAGCAAGCAAAATTTCATGCTTAATTAATTAGTGCATCTTACAGTCTTAGCTTCACACTCCAGTAAATCAGAGCTCGAAAGTAGCAGAAGTAGAAGTGGATTTTTATATACTTTCTTTTGCTTGTTATCCAGAAGCTGTTGTTGTTCACTGTGTAAGCAGCAGATTCAGAGCTGCTGCATCTGTGGACATCCTTATGGCCCTGATCTTTTCGGTCTCTAAAAACTGTTTTTCAGTTTTTCTATAATAACTAGCTTTTAAACGGAGTATTTTTTTAACATAGGATCTACTAATTAATTATAGTACATACTGTACCGACTTTATTTATATCGGCAAAAACTGCACATGAATTTCTGTTACTCTGTAATATCTCGTACGAACATCCCAAAAGCTACAAGCCGTAGCCAAAAACTATAAACTTCAGCTAAAAAATCATACCCTGTATCATAGCTACAGCTAGCTAGTGCATACATGGGGCCCCTACACCACCACCACCACCATGGCTGGCTGGCAGCCCCACATGCGCAGCACAGCCACGTAGCCTTCGGCTTGGCCACCACTACGCACTAGCCATGCTCTGTTTCTTCTTCCTCTGCTCTGCGCTGTGCGTCCCCCACTCGAGCCGACCCCTGCATCATTGGCGCCACTTGCTGGTAGCATCCATGTGTACGCACCCACGCTGCGTCTGCCGCATGTGTGCGGTGGTCTCATGCTCGTCGTTGTCGCCGCGTTGGGTCGCTCCGGTGGCCGGTGGGGACGCTGGGTGCGCGACCGATCGATCCATGGACTAATGCTCCTAGATCTCGCCTTTGGCGTCGGGGGATGGTTTCATACGAGTCAACAGCCCCCCGTAGTCTTCAGGGCACCACGCTGTTTTAGAGGCGTCCTGAAACGGCCCAAGATTTCGAAAAGTTTGGAGTTTAGTTGAGATTTGCTTGAATTCGAGAATTTGGCTAAATTCGGAAACTCTCCTCGATTTTCCGCTTTCCCGTAAAGGAAACCCATTTTCACCTCTCCTTTGGCGCCTCGAGACCGCAACGGCGCTTCCTTGCTCCCACTGCCCTCGCCATCTCACCGCGCATGCTTGCTACAGTAAACCCCGTCAACAAAAGCATAGCGACCGTGCCACCTTGTCGACTGACCGTACCACAGGCCATGCGCCATGCTCCTCCACCGCTAGACCTCACCACTGCCACCTCTCCCTACGCTGCTGCTTGCCTGGTCGCCTGGAGAAGACGAGGAGTGACCGAGTCCGAGTGAGAGTGTGAGTCTAAGATTGAGAGAGCCGAGAGGCAAGAGGAGATTGGAGAGTGAAATAGGGGGAGTTGGCCGTCGCCCGTCGATGGTGTCGGGGATCCAGAATCCAGTGGAAAGAAAGAGGAGAATGTTGAGCCAGTGACTCACTGGACATGCGGTCTGTGGATTAAACGAAGCCAGTGTTTGGCGGTTCGGCCCATCAATCGGGTCTGGAGTTCTGAATTGACCGAGTGAGGCACATAGAGTGAGTAATTTTTCCCTATTTCCTTCCTTATCAATTTAATATTTTAGAGTTTAGGGTTTAAACTTTCACATTTAGTGTATATAGATAGTTTAGTCCTCATAATTAATTTATATATTTATAGCTTTGTATTGATAGAAATTAATAATTCATTTATAGATTTTGATATAATGGAGAAACGAACTTTGTGTAACTATTTCGCAAGTAATTTAAGTGGTTCTCGTCTAACCGATGAGAGTATAACTCAACCAAAGAAGTTTCTACTATAATTTAATCCAAATGAAATTATTATCGATCCGACGCTGCGCATACCAATTGAAGATTATGCTAAGAAATTAGAGATCAAGTGAGAATGACATATTTATTGAATGGCTCCACTCGAATAATTGGATATTCATTTCCACAGACATTAGATGGCAAACAGTCACGATCCTTTCAAGAATCATGGTATAATACGTTCGATTGGTTGAAATATAGTGTAGAAAAGGATGACGCCTTTTGTTTCTATTGTTTTCTTTTCAAGAAACTGGCACAACCCAATACATTTGGAAGTGGTGTATTTACGAAGATTGGGTTCTCTCGTTGGAAAATTGATTTATATGTTCTCGCGTAGAATGCATTTGCCCCGTGATTAAAATTAGCTTAATTCTGGTATATTTCATATGATCTAAATTTTCATTGCCATTTATAATTTTCTATTATATCACTAATTTTGATATGTTTTATACATAGGTAACTTATCACTACTCCGCGCTCATGGCAAAATAATTATATATTTTTGGATATGCGCTTTCTTTTATTGAGGTACCTACTTTTTATTTCTCTGTTTTTCATTGTTTATCTCCATCCAATTGTGTAATTTATGTATGAATTTGAAATTACATAAGAGGAAAAGACTAAATTTGCATCAACTTAGTTTAGATCTATAAATAATTCAGTCCACCCTTAATTTTATCCCTGACTTCATCACTAGCCCCTAGGTAGCATGCAAAACATATACATACACTACGATATACGACGTATTTGTTTTGGATTGATCTGCTCAAGCATGCTACATGCTAGATACCATGATGCAATCACCGTCTTCGGTAAATTCGTCGATGAAAACAGTTGCGTGTAGTTTTGCGATCGAAGGACAATCAAGCTATATTACAAAGCTAGCGGCAATCACGGCGAATGATGTGTAGGCAACTGAAAGAGGATCGGAACGCATGCGTTGGGACCCTTGACCTTTTTCGTCTAACAATGGCGATATCAATACGGAGCTGATGGTGACGACGAAGCTGCATAACAAGCATGCATGAAGGAATGGGCAAAGTGCTTAATTTAGCATGCTGAGAGGGACGTAAACGTTCGTTTATCCTTATGGCCGTAATGCAACTGGGTGTGATGAAATGTTGTTTTGGACTTCTGCCTTTTCTTTAAAAATCGAAACGAACATGGTGATTTCTTAAAGTGGATTTTCTAAACAGCCTTTCGAACTAAAAATAATATTTTTATCAATACGATAGATATATAACTATTTTTATAAATACCGTTATAAACAGTGTTTAATATGTGAAAAGTTCCGCTAGACATGCATGTACTTGAGCAACGTGGTATGATTTGCTGTATTAGTGGTACATTCTCCACGCCTCACAGCAAAAAGGCGTAGCAGTCGGATCTCCAAATTGCAGGAAAAGGCAAAGTTTCTCATGAAAAAACTACGACACCCGTACATCAATACATCAATCAAAACGACACAAAAGCACTCGAGCATGATTACCTAGCAGATTCTAACGAGTAGTGATGAGCTTGGATGGCTATGGCTATGGCAGGCCTGTAATAGGAGATGTAGACGCTGTTTTTTTTGCTGCGGCTTGTGGCTTTTAGTTGTGGTTTATGATTTTTGGATTGTTTGTATGCGAGATTACAGATTAACAGAAATTTACATATGGTTTTTGTCAATATAAATAAAATCAATAAAGTATGTACTATAATTAACTAGTAGACTATATCTTAAAAAAATACTCCGTTTAAAAGGTAGTTACTATAGAAAAATCGAAAAACAGCTTTTAAAAACTGAAAAGAACAGGCCGTAAAGAACCAGTGCTCCCCCCTGTTTACGTCGCAACTTGTCGCTCAAGAACCAGATAAAGAAGGAGCCTTTCGTTCCTTGCACAAACTATATTGGGTCACAGAAATACGATGAAACCTAGTTTCTACCATTTCAGAGGAATCAACAGAAAGAATCAAAGTTTACCATCGAACTAGATTATTATAGTTACATACAACCCAGGTCGAGCTCTGCTGTCTTGCTGTACCGACATGCCATTCGCTGCCTCTGGTCCCAAGCCGCCATGATCTTCCACAGGATCGATCAGCATCTACCCATCTAGCTCCGGCCCAAAAGGTTTCCTAGTGTGAATACTAGGACCAACCCTGCATCACAAAAGGCAGTCCAACCTTTACTTTGTTTGCAACCAACTCAGCAGCAGAAGAATCAACTGAGCTGAACTGCAGAGAAAGGAGAGAAAGGCAAGATGAGAACTGAGAAGATGTAAAGGGTGGCGCACCAAAGATGCCATGTCTTTGACATTTTGATGCGCTTTAAAGGTAAAGAGATCTTATCAATTTACCTCTTTTTTGCTTCCCTTGGAAAAGAGCAAAGGGCGGTCGGTCCGTGAAAGCTGACTCACTTCTTTGACAACAGTAACAATGATAGAAGCTACAAGACAGTAGTGACTTGTGAGTCTGCACCTGAGCACTGTGCTATGCTTTGTTCACTGTAGCTTATTCGTCTTTAGGAGCCAGGAGGCACAATATTCAATGCAAATGCACACCAGTTCTCACAGGCAGGGACTTTTAACACATTCACAATAGGAAGTTACGAGCTACATCAGGGCTGACACCATCAGAATTACACGAAAAAACAACTTAAAACTTGTAACACCGACGAGACAGGAAGAGCGTCGATGATTAATGATTTGGCGGCTGATATGAGCCACCATGATTGACTGAGCTGGTACGTAAAACCACTCCTGCTACGAGGACTCCAATTTTTTGATAAATTCAGGCACCACCTGTCCGCAGTTTGCAAGAACCTCAGCCAAGGGTTTTGCAAGAGGAGCATCAGTGTTGGAGAGGATACTGTGCACCTCCCCCCCAACCGCATGACGAGCTGCCCCGGTGAGGATTTCGACATATTCATCAACTGACGGAGGCAAATCCACGACCAACACAATCTCAAAATCCTCAATATCTGACATTGCCGTGCTCTCCCGGTCTCTCACAACGACATTCATCAGCCCCACACTGCAGAAAATACAGAGGAATGTAAGTCATCAAACTTACTGGCTTACAGCATAGCAGCTAATCTCAATCAAAAGAAAATAGTGCAACTAAAATTCTCTGGAAAGTGACCCCAAGTCTTGGCCATCTCTTTTAAAAATGAGAAGTTGGAAAATATATGTAGGCCAAGTTGCTCATGTTCTCAGTTTGTCTTCAGATATTGGAAATCTCACAGAAAAGCTATCGTCAGATTGATTCACTGCACCTGCTGCATATGGTAAAAGAGTTGCGGTGTGTGTCATCAGTCACTGTGCAATTTTCCAGTTTTAGGGATGATGATAGTTGCAGTGCTTTGTGATCACTTGCAGCTACTAGCAGAACTTTTGCTGTCTTTCTAGCACGATTGTTTAAAATCTGCTCAAGAATTTCCTTGACCTGAAAGTAGAAAGAGCTCATCAGTGTGCTTGAAAAATCACCTAAGCATTTTGAACAATTCCTTCTAAAAAACAGTCAGACATGGAATCAGGACAGACATGTAAATATGTTTGTAGTTAACTAGCAGAGTGCAGGGTCCAAAAATGCTTATTCAGGTCAATAAGGCCAGATCACATATATGGTTTGACAGCCTAACCAACAATCTCCAGTAAGTTTTTTTTATGAAAAGGCAGGAATGGAGTAAGGAGACTAGGAACTAGATTACTTTAAGTTTTACAATGAAAGCTAGGAAGGTGATAAACCAAAATGATAGTAGAACTAGCACGCTAACACTCTACTGAATAATGAGCACAACGCATGAAGGCATGCAACCAGAAAAAGGACACTGAAGTAACAAAGAAATAGGGCACCTCTGCACACTGAAGTACCTTTGATGTCTTCTGCTCCTCTGATGGACAGAAGTGTACATATTGTTCTATGAATGCACTTCGAGAAGTAATGGAATCATCGATAGAGAGCTTTGTAATTCTTCCACCGAGCAGATTTCTTGCTACTGTAGCGGCACTTTGGACAAATGGGTCACTGAAGATGGTTATCTGAGGATTTCTCAATATGGCATTTCTAATAGAACAAAGTTTGTCAATAATATTAAGGTCCATGAAACATTTCAGTCCGTCAATGACCTGTCAGAAGAGGTAGACATCTTTAGCAACATTTAAAGATAAAACTTAAATGTAGGATAACTAAAGTAATAAACACATTGGGTGAACTAAGACTGTAGGACAATTAAGCATATTAGGAGTTAAAATTATATTGCTGCTTAGAACCATTGCAAAGCGAAATTACATAGAGCCTCTAGATGATAAACACAACTGAACTGGCATGGTCCATCATCAATATGGTTCCAATTACCACATTCACTCACCAGCATTGATACGCTCGATATGTCAATTGCCTTTAACGACACAAGTTCAAGAAGCCTCTCAGGAGTTGATATAAGAAACTCTGGCTCACAATTCTTAAGTCTGATAGAGAAATCGAGACAAAATGAATTAAAACTGAACATATAAAATGCAACCTGATATCCACATGCACTATGCTCACAGATACAAACTCGCATTCAAAAGAGGATACTGGTAACTGAACAGAACATACCCAGACATCTGATGTTCAATGGAAGCGCCAGGGTGCAAGCTCACGGAATGGATTCCAAGAGGCTTCAACGCTTTGCATATTGAACGCACCTGATCAAGCAACACCAAATGAATCACTAGATCATTATTAACCTTTTGTTCATACTTCCTAGTACTACAAGGCATTCCTACATAAATAACAACAGGGCAATGGTAGAAAGAGCAAAATGTTAGTACTAACTTGCACAGCCTTTTCCTGGGAGGGTACGAGGTACATTAGGAAGGGGCAAGGGACGACCACTCCGAGCTTCTCCTTCCTGGCGACGATGTCGCAGGCGGTGGAGACGAGCCATGCTGTCTGCTCCCGGGTGGCGTACTCGCCGCTGGTGTCGAGCACGTCCGAAGGCGATGCCGCCGAGCAGCACTTCCAGAGCTCCACGCCCCAGGAACCGGTGTCGTGGATGCCGCCGCCATCATCGGACGCCACCGCGTCCCAGATGGCGTTGAGGCAGACCACCAAGAACTTGGACGGCCGGTCATACTCCACGCGGTCCTTGTCGTTCTCCATCTTCCGCTCAGGTATAGCCTTGGACTTGGATTTCGACCCGGCCCTCTCCGGCGGCTGCTTCTTGGCGTTGTTCGAGTCCTTCTTCCTGGGGTAGTCCTCGGCGGCGGCGGTGTCTTTGCCCGGCTCGTCGCTCTTGTGCTTCTTGCCGTGGCGGTCGTTGAATGGGTCGTCCGGGGTGGGGAGGGAGAAGCACATGCCCTCGCAGATGCGGCGGTTGCCGGACTTGCGGCGGCGCTTGGACGCGATGATGGCGGCGACGCGCGAGGAGACGGCGTTCTCGCTGTTGCGCAAGCGCTTTCGCCGCACCCTGCTGCGCTTCCGCGCCACCGCGTCGTCGCCCTTCGCCATCGGTTGCGTGCTCGCCGCTCTGGGAGGCAAACGGCAGCCGCCGCCGACGAGCACGCACTTGTGCCAAAAACCTAACGAACCCCACAGGTGCGGTCGTGGAGGCCCATTAAGCTACCTGCCAAAGCCCAATATGTGGTTGCAACCCCCTGGATCGCAGCAGCTCCTCTGCCACACTTTCGTCGGCTCAAATGCAAATGGCCTTGGCCTTCTTAGTTTCGTCCTTTTTTATTTTTTGCTTTTTAGACTTGTTTATGTTTATGTTTTTTTCTTCTTATTCATTTGTATTGTTGATAATAATATAACTTTTTATTAGTACAAAATTTATGCTAGGATGACATTTCCAAGCGATTATGATGTGAATTACAACAGCCGAGAAGTTAATTAAGAGGTCGCTTCACAGTGCCTCGATTGTTGATCAGTAGCACCAACACAGAGTTGCATCCTGGCAAGCACGGAGCAACCCCAAACGCACGCACCACGACGATCAGCTCCCAGGGACGGCTACTCCTGGAGGAGCGGCGGCGCGACGTCGACCGTAGCCCCACCTCGTCCACCACGGCCTCCTTGGCCACCTCATCGTCATCTCCGACATCGCTTCTTCCTCGTAGTTGGGGTCTTTGCGGTCGATGGCGGGTAGGACGGGCTCGAGCTCGCTCTCGACGAGGCCGTCCGGGCCCTCCCAGGTATAGTTACCACCGCGGCCGGACTTGAACGGCGGCGCACCGATGCCGCGCGGCCCGTTGGTGGGGTGGTGCTCGAGGCGGTGCAGGCCCTACTCCTCCAGCTTGCGCTCGAAGTGATTGGTCGTGTCCGGGCGCCGCGTCTCCTGGATGGCCATCTTCTCCACCACCTTCTTGGCTTCTTGCCCTCCTCGTCGCGGTGCGTCGCGCGCATGTACGCCATCTAGTTCTTGTTCTATGGGCTAATTTCTTCGAGCTGGTGGCCTGGTGCTGAGTCAAGCTGCTACTGTGGCTACTGAGATCTTGAGTCGGATGGCGAGACGTGGCGGGGAAGTTCATAGAGGAAGCGGTTGTTCGATGGAGGAGTGGAGAGGAGTCTAGAAAGTGAGTGAAGGTGGCAGAAGCTGAAGGCTACGGGCATGTTTGTCAACTGCTGCGGCTTATGACTTTTGGTTGAAATTTTTGAATTTTGGTTGTTTACGGTACAGATTACAGAGAGAGATACTCACTTGCGATTTTGGATGGTACAGATGTTGGGCTTTTAACATGTATATTGTTTAACTTGTAGACTCCGTCTTGAGAAAATATTTCGTTTGAAAGTTAGGTGCTGTAGCAAAAGCCAAAAGCCGTCAGCTTCGGAGGAAAAGAACATGGCCTACATCTACACGACGGCTACGTACATATCACCACGTCAAGTGCTCGTGGAACGGCATGTGTTAATTGGCCATTTGGCGCATCTATCAAAGCACGTGCAACTACTGGTGAAAGCGTCCTGGCGAAAGAATAAGAGAAAAAACTAAAAGTCAGAAAAACAAAATTAATAAGTTAGAAGCCAGAAGTGACGAGTTACCGCTCCAACGAGTGTGGCCTAATAGAATCAGATAGTATCACAATGGGATTACGATTCAACTCGTAAAATCGTTAGGATAGGGTATGATCACAGTGGGTTCATGATTCTAATAACAAACTATCTTAGCATATAAAATTTGATATTAATTATCTATTGCTAATTTAAGTTGCACTAGTTTAATTTGCTTTGTTTTTGCTATTTACATGTTATTCTAAGGTAAAAAAGTATTATCTTTGACATATTGGATTAGATTATTAGTTTATTAAAAAATAATTAAATAAGTTTCAAAATCAATCTTAATTCAATATAACATGAATAAGTATACTCAAATTCAAAAATTAAATTCAAAAATTCTACTATGGACTTGCATATTAGAAGTATCATTCAGTTTGTATATAAAATATATATACTTTTAAAGATCTGATAGAATCATAATTCTACGATCCGATCTGACAATCCAATCCTATCAGACGAAAGACGATCTTACATGGGATTGCGATCCTAACAACCTTGCTTGGCACAAACCAAACAGTTGCCTTCCACCCTACAACCTAGGGACTGTTCCAAATGGCTTCAGCTTCTGTCTTTTTTTTTGCTTTCAACTTATTTAAGCTAGAAGCCATTTGCAACGCGCCGGTTTCTAGTTTCGGCTTATTTTATTTTTTGGCTTTTCTTTTTTTCCTATCCCTTTGTATTATCCGTGATGATATAGCGGTTTGTCTTCCCTTTTTAATCTTTTATTGAATAACTCAGAAAAAACTAACAAACTGTTATAGTACAATTTTATCCAAAAACCACAGCCAAAGTCATAAGCCAGAAAAGCTTAAGCTCTTTTGAGCGGACCCTAGGCAAGCATAGCACCCCTGACCCCCCTCTTAGGATGCAATGGAGCTATTCTCCGCGGAGAATATCCTCCCATCTCCACTCTCTATTTAGCTATCAGAGGCTATTTTTCTCTTGTCCCAATCTCCACCGGAGTTTTGGCGGGGAACGAGACCCATGAAGGACCTAAATTTCAATGACATTAAGGGTAGTTTCATATATTTACCGTATGCTGTGTAAAAATAAGTAAATTTATTAATATATGAGATGGTAGAATAATACTAGATAAATTGTATACCATATATTATACCAAAATATATTAGGCTCGGGATAAAGTACCTATATTTTAGACATATAGAAGTACCAATCTATGTGTATATGGGTATATATCGGAGAATATGGAAGATCGGCATCCCCATCCCCGTCCTATATAATCTAGCGGAAGAATTCTCCATAAGTTACCAGTAGTTGCCGTTCCTACTCCCTCCTCCGTTTTGAATTTGAAAAAGTGCAGCACCTCCCTCCCTCCCTCCTTCCCCCACCATTTTGCGGGAAGCACCGTCGACTCGGGCGAGCAACACGACCAAGCAGCCGTCGTATCGTACGTGTGTGCTGCTGGGTGACTCGGTTGAGCCAGGTCAGACGGACACGATGAACCGGCGTGTCTGCGAAATGCCGAACCGGGTCGGTCCCGTTCCACATCCGCCCACGAACTCTCCCGAAACCGAAAGGCCGAATCGATTCGATCCCCTCCCTCGCCTCACCTCCCCTCCCCCGTGGGTCGGGCTGCAGCAGCGCTCCGCGAACCCGCAAACGACCCGAACCCAAACTCCGGGCGGAAAGGCGAGCGACGCGAGCCAGCGAGGCTGGGTGCGAGCCTGACTCCGGCTCCGCCTTTACCCTTTTGTGCTCGCTCGCTCGCTCGTGCGCTTCTCTCGCTTTCCTTTTCCTCAAACCTTCTCGTCGTCTCCACCTCTTCCCCATCTCCTCGCGTCACACCGTCTGCGTTCACGCCGCCGCCGCCGCCGCCGCCGCCGCCGCGTAGGGTTACAGGCCCTGCCGCCGACCAAATCCCACCGATCGGTTCCATTCCTCCCGCGAGGCCTTCGCGCCGCCGCCGCAGTGGCAATCGCGAGATCGGACGCCTTCCAACTCTCCAGATTCGCACCCGATTTCCTCATCTACCCCCACTCTGTGCCTCCCCCACCCCGCGAATCTCGTCGGAACCTCGACTAGAGTTCCGTGATTCGCGATGCGGATGCTTCTGTAGGAAGCGCTTGCTAGGGTTTTCGCGTCTGATGCTATGGACTATGCGGAGCCTCAGGAGGGGGTAAAGCAAGTGGAGGGTTCCGGTCGGATGGTTGACGCCTCTCCTCCCGCAGCCTCGGCGCCGGATGCTGATGAGGTGATGAGAGAGCGCGGCGTGGAGATCGCCGAGACCAGCGCGGCGGTGGAAGATCCCCCTGCTGCGGCGCCCGCGGCGAGTGAGTCGAAGATGGGGGAGGCGGGTGAAGGTGTGGTGCCCTTGGTGAGCGAGGCGAAGATGGAGACGGATGAGGGCAGCACGGCGGACGAAGAGCACGCCGCGGCGCCTGTGGCAAACGACGCGAAGATGGATGTGAGTGAGAGCAGCATTCTGGAGAAGGAGCAAGATGCTGCAGCTCCCGTGGCAAGCGAAGCGAAGATGGAGGTGGATGAGAGCAGCATTCCGGAGCAAGAGCACACTGTGGCGGCTGTGGCAAGTGATGTGAAGATGGAGGGAGGCGAGGGCAGAGTGGTGGATCAAGAGCGCACCACACCTGCTGGCGTTATTCAGGTAAAAGAGGACGAGGGGGAATGCTTGCTGGGCCGCTACGTCAGCCTTAATGCTGCTGGGCATGGAAGGATTCTTCTTGGGAAGGTTTCATCCTTTGATAGCAGCACTGGGATGTACTCTGTGGTGTTTGAGGATGGACAGGGTGAGGATTTGGGGCTTCCTCAGCTCCGGGAGTTACTCATGGCTGAGGAGAACGGTGCAGTTGGCATGAAGGTGAGCTGCAGGAAGAGGAAGCTGGACTTGTTGGTTTCATCGGGGGGTGCCACGGAGGTGAAAGGACCACCAAGTACTAGGCAGAGGGTCGATGCATGCGAGATGTCTGCCAGGCCTGATGCATCGCAGCAGAGTGGGTCTGGCTCGGATGTATCCGAGGATGTAGAATCCTCAAGCAATTCATCAGAATCCACTAAAGAATTGTCAGCTGAGCTGTGCCCGCCATGGCCAGTTCAGGGCCCAGAGTTGCCTCCATCATCGGGGGACATTGCTGTGCAGGAGGAGTCCATAAGTTATCTTTTTTCTGTTTACAACTTCCTGCGATCATTCAGTGTGCAGCTGTTCCTCAGTCCATTTGGGCTGGATGATTTTGTTGCATCCATTAATTGCACTGTGCAGAATACATTGTTGGATGCTGTACATGTCTCGCTACTGCGGGCGCTGAGGCGGCATCTTGAAACTAAATCCTCTGAAGGATCAGAACTTGCTTCAAATTGCTTGAAGTACATAGTCTATCAGCCCTCCCTTAACTAGAACCATTATTTTCATGAATGTTGTGTCTTGTTACTTCACTGCTCATATTTTTTTTCACTTTTCTTTGATTTGCGTGCAGGTATCTAGATTGGGCATTACTAGATGCGTTGACTTGGCCAACTTTCTTATTGGAATACCTCTATGTAATGGGTTGCATTAAGAATCTAGGGGGGCAGAGTTTTGGTAGAAGCCTCCTAGCCGTTGAATACTATAAGCTTCCTGTTACCATGAAGCTTAAGGTCCTGCAGATACTCTGTGATCATGTCATTGATTCAGAAGAACTCAAAACTGAACTGGAGGCTCGGGAAGGCTACAATGAGGAAGTGGAATATGAGATGGATTCTAGTATTTTTTTGGAGGCTGGGTCAAGAGCAGTCCTGACTAGAGCCTCAAAGGCTTCTGCATGCAAAAGTATTGAAGATTTACAGAACTTGGGAAGTGCTCCAAATGTAACAAATCCACAAACTGTTGAAGCAAATGCTTCTCAGGATGGCAACAGTGATGATTGCCGAATATGTGGAATGGATGGGACTTTGGTATGCTGTGATGGCTGCCCATGGGCATATCACTCAAGATGTATTGGTCAAAACAAAGCGTTCCTACCCCAGGGACAATGGTTCTGTCCAGAATGTGTGGTTAACAAGCTTGGACCAACATCTTCAAGAATAGAGCGTGGGGCAAGAGGAGCTCAAATGTTTGGCATTGATATGTGCGGGAGGCTCTTCCTCGGATCCTGCAACTATTTGCTGGTGTAAGTTCTTGTATCTTGCTTCTACTTCACTTTGGGTTTGCTAATGATTTTATCTTGTGTTATGGACTGATTTTGGCGAGATACCTGAGTCCCCTTATAAAGAGATAACCTAACAATCTTTAGCTAATAATCCTGAGGGATATCAAATCCTAACCTACCATACCTGAAGGGATATCAAATCCTAACCTACCATACCTGAAGGGATATCAAATCTTAATATACCATATCTCTAAAGAGCTAACTTGATAATCAAGTAAACTAATAGGCTAAGCCTCCCGCGGTTCCAATGAATCTGGTGCGCATGGCTCATGGCCATGACATTTCTCCTCTCCTCGTAAGACAGCTCGTCCTCGAGCTGTGCTTCAGGGTCGGTCGGCGTGCAGCAACTGGTACCCCCTTTCATGTGCCCGGGCCAAACTCATGGCTACCTGCAAGTCATGCAGATTCTGCAGCTCCACATCGATGCGGATGAGGTCTGACAGCCCCGCTGTGAATAGTTGCACTTCTTGTCGTGGAGTAAGGGCATCCACGCGACAAAGCAGTGCTAGGAATTTTTCTTGATACTCCACCATTCCTGTCATGCATAGGTCAGTGAGCTCTCCTAACTGGTTGCTCCGTATTGGAGGTCTGAAGCGAAGATGCATGTAGTCCTTGAAGCACGGCCATGTCGACAGATCTTCATCGCGTTCCAGCCGGTAGTACCATTGTTGGGCCGCCCCTTGTAGGATTAATGATAACCGACTAGAGGGGGGCGGGTTGAATAGGAGGTTTTTTAAATTCTTTTAGCTAAATCACAATTTTAGCAAGTATGAACTTAATCAAAAATATTTTGCACAATCAAAGCCTAAATTCTTTAGGTTTCACTAAGGCACTACAACTCTAAGTCTATACTAGATACAATTCTAACTACACAAGATAATTCAATAATTGCTAAAAATGTAAATGCGGAAAGTAAAGACAAGAATGATAAACCACAATGGAGACACGATGTTTTGTTGTGGTCTCGAAGACTTGCCGGTCTTCCGTAATCCACGTTGAGGTATACCCAAATGGATTAGACCGGTTTCACGAATTAAGTCTAACCACCTCAAGTTCACTATGGTTATTCTTCCTCCATTTTGGAGATGGCGAGCACCACATCACTTTGGAAATTAGCTATCACCAACTAAAGTTCGGTTATAGCGTACTCTGGTAGTATCGCTCTCACCGTGTGGTCATACCGCCCTGCAGTAGTACCGATCGAAGGAATGACTGAAAAACACCTCTCTGGAAATAAGTTATCGGCATTGTAACTGCTAGTAGTACCAATGCAGCGGTACTGATGTCAATATGCCTGCGGTCATATCAGTGTTCAAAGGAAAATCTAGAGAGGGTTCCAAATGAAGTTTCAAATGCATGCATGAATGGCACAAGATAAACTTTAAGTTACTAGCCATAAGCCCATAACCCCTCTTTATAGTATGGCATTTATTCTACAAATTTGGTATTTTCAACCAAACCCCGAAACCAGTAAAAACTATAAAGAGCTTCTTAGACTACAATATATCTTTGCCTTAAGCCATATTTTGATCCATATTGATCTTTGATCACCTTTGTATGCCTTTTCCATGACGTCATCAAAATTCGGGATTAACCCTTTCAATCATCTTAATAAATAAGTTAGTCCTTTTAATCATTGTCGTCATTAATTATCAGTCATTTTTAGAGGTGTAGATGCTTCACCCCTTCATGTGGTACGACGCTTACCAAACCTTCTCCTTCATGGTGCGCTGGTCGTAAAAAAATTGTTCGCAGCAATTTAACCACTCGAAAGGATCTTCCTTCCCATCATAGATAGGAAACTCAAGCTTATGAAAGCGTGGCACTCGAACGGCTTGAACACGTAGTCCTGGTGGTTGTGGTCGATGCCCTGTTTGCACAATGGCCAGCTGTTGAGATGCCGACACGGGCAACAAGCTGCTGGCCGTGGCCACAGTGCTCTCTTTGGCCGGCGTTGGCATGGATGGTAGGTGCACCGGCTTGGGCAGTAGCCCCGCGGATGTAGTGCCACCAAAGTTGAGGGCTGGCTTCTTCTCCAAGGTTGAGAGGCGCATGCTGATCGCCTCTTGTTTTTGTGCGATCCCCGCCAGCTTTTGGTCTTGCACCGTGGTGTTTACCGGCAGTGGAACCTCCAATGTAGCAAGACACGCCGACTGCCCCTCCACTTGAGCGGGCAACTCAGCCTTTTCCAAGGCCGTGATGCGCTCTTCTTGCGCTTCCACGCGTGCAGCCAGCGATGCGAGGTGCGCGCTGAACTTAGCATCAAGGAGGGTGTTGAGCTTCTCATCCATCATGGTTGTCATTTGCAATAAAAGGGCTTGCATGTTGAACTGATTGTTGGTGGAAGGCATGGTGTATGTCTGTGATAGCTCGGTAGCAGAAATCACAGGGATGGATCGATTGCTCTGATGCCAAGTTGTTATGGACTGATTTTGGTGAGGGTAGCTGGGGTAGGAATTGGAGAAATAGTAATAGATTGGTAGGGAGGCAGCAAGAAGGCAGGAAGGAGCCTTTGGCCAGGGAGAAGGTAGAGGCGTGAGGGAGATAGATAGTTTCTTAACTCTTTGCTTTCTTCATTAGGAGATACCTGAGTCCCCTGATAAAGAGATAGCCTAACAATCTTTATCTAATAATCATGAAGAGATATCAAAACCTAACCTACCATACCCTAATAATCCTGAAGGGATATCAAATCCTAACCTACCATACCTAAAGGGATATCAAATCTTAACATACCATATCTCTAAGAGCTAACTTGATAATCAAGTAAACTAACAGGCTAAGCCTCCTGCGGTTCCAATGGACCTGGTGCGCATGGCTCATGGCCATGACATCCTGCATCATCAGTATGCTATTGATAAATACTGCCAATTGATTTTTCCAAAGTAGACCTTTTTATGTCTGAAATAAGGATAAACAGCTAACACTAGAAAGTTGGATGGATTAAATTAAGAGGGGAAGAATCATTTTCTTTTTGACTTGATAACTACAGTTAAGTTGCACGTCAAGCCCTCTAGTATACCATGCCCTTTCTGTTCTCACGTGGTTCAGTCATTTGTTTCGCCTTTCCCCTTTCTCAGTTCTGTTGCTTTTGCACCTTGTTCATAACATAAATACTTTCTTTTTTCTCCCTTACCTTTCTTAGATATGTGGTTGTTTCTATACTTTCTTTAATGTTAATTCTATCAAACAATGCAGGATTGGAACATCTTCGAATGAAGAGTCTTATGCAAGATATTACAATCAGTATGATGTTGTCAAGGTCCTCCAAATACTTGCCTTTTCAGATGCATATACAGATATATGTAAGAGAATAGCGGAGTACTGGAGGCATCTGCTTGATATGTTTCAGAACGAGAGATCAAAAATAGGTAGAGAAGATGGTGCAAGCCATACCCCACAATCCAATACGTTGTTGAGTGTTACTCCAACGAAAGCAGGAAATGGAAGCGTTCGGACAACTTTAAAAGATGGTGGGGACAGTAAGACAGTAGTACTTCCTCAGAGGGATGTGAAGCATGGATTTGTGGCTAGTCAATTTACAGTGTGCTCAGCCGAACACCTGGAGGAACATAAATGCATGATGACTAGTGTAAGTGCTGCCACTGAGAAGAACAACGAAGTTTGTAGGCAAACTCTGTTAGCTCAGAACCACACACATACTGCATCCAGAAATGGAGCTATTGGACCCACTGGGATATCCTCAATTTCTCGTCAGAATGGGTCCACGGGAACAGGTGTATCTAACGTAACACATGCACAGCCAGAACATGGGTTAATTCGTCCAGACTTGTCCGCCTGCGGTTCAGGGATTGATAATGGCATGTCAAGAGAACATATTGGGAGCACCATTTCTGCAAAGGCAGACTTGTTTTGTCCATCTTATCAAAGCAAACACCCCCTTCAGCTGATTGCTGAAAATTTTGGAAATATGAGTGGTGGCAAGCCAGCTAAAGTGTCATCTTTTAAACCTCAGGCTTACATGAATCTGTACAATCATGGCAATGTTGCAGCATCTGCTGCCGCTAATCTAGCTGTTCTTACATCTGATGAAGGTAAGGTTTCAGCATCCCAAATCATCACAAACCCAAGGAAGAAAATGGCTGCGGATTGTGCTTTACAAGTGAAAGCATTTTCCTCAGCAGCCGCACAATTTATTTGGCCAAGTGCCGAAAAAAAAGTTATGGAAGTCCCAAGAGATAGATGTGGTTGGTGCCTTAATTGTAAAAGTTCAGCAATTGGGAACAAAAAGGCTTGTTTTCTTAATTTAGCCACTGCGAATGCTGCTAAAGGATCTGCTCGATTTCTTAGTGTCATGAATGTAATCAAAAGTTCTGAGAGCCATTTCCCCAGCATTGTTGCTTATCTGTCCAACATGGAGGAAAGTTTGCGTGGCCTTTTAGTTGGTTCACTACAAGACATGCAGCAGAGACAGCGGTGGCATAAACAACTAGAAGAAGCTTCCAACTGCAGAACTATAGTACCCCTCTTGCTTGAAGTGAGTTATAGGATTCAATTCATGTTTGTTTAAGCATCCTTTGATACCTGTCAAATGTCAATAATACTTTTAAGAACAAAAAGGCCGTTTAGCACATTATTGGTATTCATAGTTATGTGAAGACTATTTAGTTTATATATGATAGAGTAGATTACTAAAAGCATGTACCCATTTAGGGAACATGTTAATGGGCAGTTTTTTTGTTCCCTTGAGATAATGAAACTTGACTGCCTCCCATTGTAGTAATTACCATTTATAACCAGAAAACTTTTGCGATATGGGTTTCCAGTGTTTTATTTTTGGCTGTTAAAACCCTGGGCATGGACTGTTTTCTGGCTAAACCTCTTTCAAACTTGACGTCAGCTTATAGTGCCATAAATAGAAATAAAAATCCTGAAGCCTGTCCTGGCAATATTGTAGACTTTTAATAACTCTGACAAAGCATATGTTCGGATATACAGCTTGAGCTAGATACATAAGCACCTTACATGCATTAATTGCAACAAAAACAATTAACTCAAAACTCAAAAGACAAGCAAACCAAACTTTTTACAATTATAACCAACCATTTCAGCACCCAAAAGGAAAAAAACAACACTGAAGAACACAAATAACTACCAAGGTTTTGTTCAATTTGAGATTGCAGATACGGATGAACAGAGAATAATAATTTGATGGAGATGAGGTGCTGGGGTTAAGGCACCGCATATTAGACCAGAGTCTATTGGGCTACTGGCTACAGTTCTTCGCAACATGTATTTTGGGCTGGGTTATCTAATCACTAAGTCTGAGTTCAACCCAAATTTCTTTACGGTTAGGTGAGCCAGTCCTTAACACAATACTAAGTGACAAGTCTGCCTGCTGATAAAACCCGTAAAAGTTGAGCCCAGTTGGACTGGACAGCCGATGAGTAAATCTAGTTATTAATAGCAGATTATGGGAGGGTTTCTATAATGTACCAGACATACCTTACCAAAAAAATTTGGTAGCACATAGAGGCAATATACAGGGGTACCATAATTTCGCATATATCAAGAAATAAACTACCTCAATCTTAAAAGAAAACATCCCAAATATTAAGGGGCAATGTGAAAATAAAGATCTAAGGTAACATAAAAACAGAAAAGTGCGGGTGGCAATTTTGTCTAGTGCTTCACAGGCTCAGCTCTTAGATAATAAAAAGGACTAGACAATGAAGACTTTAGTAGGCAAAATAAAATAATGTGGAAAATACAGTAGCATAGTTAGTGTAATTATGTTCCGTGCTAATTCTTCTGGGAATCAAGTTGGATATGCGATGATAGCAGTAAAAGAAAGTTGAAATCTCTCAATAGGAAATTATTGCAATAAATGGCAGTGGAAAACAAAATACAACTGTTACCTTACAAAAGTTGTTGCATGTTATGTGCAGTTGGAGATTAATATTCGTGGCATAGCATTTTCTGCAAGCTGGTTGAAGTTAATAGATGACTGGCCTGTGGAATCTCCTGGTGTATCTTCTGGTGCATCCCGTCCTGCAGCATACCAAAAACGTGGAACTGGTGGAAGGCGGGGTAGAAAACGTTCATTGGCATCTGAATCTGCTACTGCTACTGATGATGACAACAGCTGGAAAGAGGTGAATTGGTGGAGCGGAGGAAACATTTCTAAACGTATTTTGCAGAGGGGGGCTCTTCTGATTTCGACCATAAGAAAAGCTGCTCGTCAAGGTATTGCACATCTTCGATTGTTATTATTACTATTTCATCCTCTATGTGTGATCTATCTTGATGACGAGAACAAGTTGAATTGTTCTGTGCTCGCTAGGTGGTAAAAAAAGGATAGCAGGTCTATCTTACCATGAAAGTTCCAGTTTTCCGAGACGAACTCGGCAATTTGCTTGGAGAGCATGTGTTGGATTAAGCCAGAATTCATCTCAACTTGCTCTTCTGGTTAGCACCTTCTATCTTGATGTTTAAATAGTATTACATCGACCTATAGATTAGCAGTGATCCTAATATTTGTATCTCTCAGGTTAGATATCTTGATGCCCATATAAGATGGAAGGAGTTCATCCCTCCAGATCAAATTCCCTCAGATGGAAAAAGTTCAGATGCTGACTTTTCTGCACTCAGAAATGCAGTGGTTTGCGATAGAAAAATAGTCGACAATAAGATACGATATGCACTTAAGTTTCCCAACCAGAAGCATCTTCCTGTGCGTGTAACAAAGAATATTTTGGAAGCAGAAGATGATCAGGACGAGAATGGAAAATTGTGGTTTTCTGAAAACCATGTCCCACTGTACTTGATACGAGAATTTGAACAGAAATCTGGGGTTAGCTCCTTGCCTAGTCCAGGAATGTTACTCTCTAACTGTTTCACCAATTTCTACCAAAGGCGAGTAAAAGCATCCATTGGAGATGTCTTTTCTTATCTCTTTCACAAGGGAGATGTGTATCCCTGCACCTCATGCAAGAAGGATGTCCCCTTCAGGTTTTCTTCTTCACCTTTTTGTTGTGCTTATTTACTTATTCTTTTTATAAGATACTGACTTTATCTTCACTTCTCATATGTGTTGTTTTGGATGAATCACACGTAGGGATGTCGTAAAATGTATCTCTTGTCAAGGTATGGACTACTCACATGCCCTTTAAGTCATTTTTTTTTTGCTTTTTTCTTGTAATGTAGTAAAAAAGATGATTGATCAATTTCTGAGCTGTCCAATGCTAAGTCACAATATCGCTAACTAAAAATAACTTTTCAGGCAATTGTCATAAAGAGTGCACGTCAAGATCTGTTGGTAGCAAAGGAGGCAATGCTGCTCCCATTTTGATATGCAAGTTATGCATTCAGAAGCGTAATCTTATGCTTACAAATTACAATACAAATACAAATTATGTCCTGCCTCAACAGAAGAGTAATGGCCAACTGCCAGTGACTGCTCCCAAAATAATCTTCAAGGTTGGTTCTTCCCATTCTGCTGAACCAGTCATGAAGGCTGAAGCCCAGCCAGTCGCAAAGGTCGAAGCCCAGCCAATTGCAAAGGTGAACGCCCTGCCAATTGCGAAGGTGGAAACCCAGCAAACCACGAAGGTGGAAACCTGGCCAATTACAAATGTGGCAACTCAGAATATTGCAGAGGTGCAGGCTCAGCCAAAGACTAAAACTAAAAAATCCAAGTCAGAAAAACCGAGAAAACCTAAAAAATTCCAAGAGATCACATACTTTGGTCTTGTTTGGAAGAAAAATAAGAATGACAATAGTGGAAGTGATTTCAGGGCAAATGATGTAATCCTAAAAAGCAAGGATGGCATAGGTTCGTCGATAAAACCGGCTTGCTGTCTCTGTAACAAACCTTACTGTCCAGATTTCCTTTATGTCTGCTGTGAGAGGTGCAGAAGTAAGTCCATTTACCATTGTTACTTAAAGCTATATCTCTGTGTCCTGTTTCATTTTTTTAAAACTTCTTGATATTTCCCTGCATACAGAATGGTTTCATGGTGATGCCTTGCAACTTGAGGAAGAAAGAATAGTTGAATTGGTTGCATACCGATGCTGCAGATGCCGAAGGCGAGCGATACCAAAATGTCCTTATTCAGATGATTATAAGAAGCCTGAACCAGAATTCAGTGAACAAATAATTGCTACATCATCACAGTCAACTATGTTCTCTAGTGAGGAGACTTTTGCTGTAGCAGATCAAGATCCGCTGCTTGCTTCGTATGGAGTAGTTGAACCGATTGGGGAAGAAATGATAGATGCTGATTTATCAATGAACATGGCAAGTTTTACCCCGGGAATTAATCAGAAGTTATCCATAAGAAGGTCACAAGTGAAAAATTGTGAATATCTTGATCAAGCTGGCATACCTGTGAATGAGCATTATATTCAGAATCAACCTCCAGGGAATGCAAACATCAATTTCAGTCATGTGAATGAACTTTCTTTGTCAGAAGCTGATGGTGTGGATGCTTCAGTGCTATTGGGGTGGGATTTTTCCCAAGGAAATGCATATACTGCTGCTCCTGATTTCACCGCTAATTGCCAGCGGAATGAGACCAGCTGTGGCAGCTTTGTGACCGAGGAATATGAGCCGCAGACTTATTTCTCGTTCACTGAGCTGCTTGAAGCTGATGATACTCAGATTGATAATACATTTGGGATGTCTACTGGTCTGCAAGATGATGGTAACTGCACAGGAAGCTTTGATCAACAAGGAATCAGTTTTGATGAAATGGCTTTCCTGGTAGGAGATGGTTCTTCAAATATGCACTTCCCAGCAAATGATCCCTCCTCTGAAGAGGTAGCATGTCACAAGTGCAAGAACCCTCAGCCGCCACCTGATCTCAAATGCACAGTCTGTGGCCTGCACATACACCGTCATTGCTCACCTTGGGAGGAAAGTGAAGACCCTGCTGATAGTGCCAGTTGGAGTTGTGGTGCTTGCCGGGAGTGGCGATGATGAGCTTTTAACTTCATTGCATTTGTTATGGGGTAGCAGCTCGGCAGCAGTATTTGTTATGGCAGGTAAACACAACGATATTCTATGTGGATACCTACCTGATTTCTGCGAACAAGAATTGGGTTTATGGTTCCTGAGCGTGCTTTCTATTAATTTTAGGTGCAAGGCATCTCGTGAAGCGCACTGAGGAATCTGGATGGGAGAAAAAAAAAATTCTATCTAGCTGTTGGTAACTTGGTATGCATTGCTAGTGTGCTACTGATCGTTTGGAAGTTGGCGTTGATTATTGGACAAACCTTTAACCATTATAAAGTTAGACTAGTAATGACCACTGCGAAGTTCACACCGTACATATTGAAGGATCGGTCATCATAGACCATTTTCCATTCTTTAGGTGGCTTATTTTGGGGGGAGAACTATAGAATTAGGACGCTGCTAGCTACGGGCTATATGGAACTTGGAAGCTAGAAAGCCATATATTCCTGTCATTGTATTTTCTTTCATTCTTCTTTTTTTTCCTTTCAGATAGAGGTGCCTCTTTCTAAGCCATATATTAAGAGTGGCTAACTGGCTATTGCTATCATTGATATATAGTAGCCTCCGCCATTTTTTAGTCATGTTTTTTTGAAGGCATTAGTCATCTAAGGCGGCTCTGTCGGCTACCTCGTTGAAGCGGTGTCGCCAGAGCTGCAGATCTTGGGTGGCGAGGGAAAGGGTTTCCGGTGCCGTCAGGAACTGTCGTTCAAACACGACCCGACGGCGTTGCGGGATGTGCCAAAGCAGCGCGAGGAGGACGTCCGGCCAATGCAGGGTGCAGTAGGAACGCCGAGGCGGCGGCGCGGGTTTAGCTGCAAGTCATCTCCCAGTACGTCGGCCACACGGATGTTAGGCCGCGTTCTGTGTGCGAGCGCTGTGCAGAGCGGGTGAAGCTACGTGGGGTGCGCCGACCGGAAGCCAATCGTCATGCCAAAACGATGTGGAGCGTCCGCTGTGAGCCGTCACCTTGGTGAGGGCCGGAACGGTAGGCAATCAGCTCGTCTTCGATGGTGCGACGGAGGAAGGACCGTCCCCGATGTCACCACCCGTGTCGAGCTGGAGCCAAGTCTTCCAGGGGAGCTCCTTTTTGTAGCGATCCGGATTCGTTAATCTGAATATTTTTTATATTCTGAGCTCTGAATTAGCAGCTCTCATATATAATATAATAATGATAAATTTCACATCTATATATGTGTATAAGTAAAAACCTTTAGTAGTAAATAAGCGGAAGTGGCCAGATGGCTAAGGTTTTACATCATAGACTAGGGATGCCAAATACGAATGAAGCCTTGCAGTGATAAATGACACATAGCAGTGGAGTCTCTTAGAATATGCTTGCAGGCAATTGACTGTGATATGCGACCTAGTACTTGGTGGTGTCTTCAAACTTACATAGATGATGACAATTGTTCACGGCAGATCATTCTTGAACGTTGAATTTATCTAGTTGAACAACAATGAGTACAAAAGTACACATCAAACCCTTATATTACAACGCAAACATATCACATATGTGTACATATTTATATGCAAAGCTTAACTAAGGAAAGATCTTATATTTTCTTTTAGCATAAAGCTAGTTTGTCAAATATCATAGCATAGTTAGTTTACAAATGTATGACTTAGCCATTTTTAATTTAAACCAAATATCCAGTTTATGTCAAGCTTATCATAAGAGAGAAATTTCTTTGTTTCCGTTGTCCATGTCCATACCAAGATAACAGATTTCCATACCAAGATATCATGTCCATTCTAATACCAAGATAACAGATTTCCATACCAAGATATCATGTCCATTCTAATACCAAGATACCATGTCCATTTTAATACCAAATGAATTCCACTTTCATACTAGAATACTATATCAATAACCACCAGTAACCGTTTTGTAAAAACTACACAAGTGTGTTATTTCTATACTTTGTCCATGTCCGAGGCACATATATTCAAATATATTTTTAACACTCTGCAGATATTGCACAATTTTACCCACAAGATATTATTAACTCATAATATCGGCCATTACATGTATTTGTACGCATGTGACTGAGAAAATCATAACAAAACTTTTATAATACTTAGTTTCGATATTTTTCTCTACTCTAGAGGTATAATCCCTCAACGCTGAGGGACAACCGTTGTTAAAAAGGTTCTCATCTTTCACGTTAAAAGAAATTCACAAGGGCAGTGACTCTTCTATGTAATCTTTGCACCAAGACCTGGCCACCGGATTTCAAAGTAATAAATGGCTTAGCCAGTGATGGAGTACTAGACACACCAATTAGGTACAGTCTGAGCCTTGCTGAACACTCATAATAAAATCGTATTTCCTCTGCAAGTCGTAAAGCAATCACAACTCAGCTCAGGCACAGGTGTTCTATAGATAGCCGGTAGGTCAGGCAGTTCAACTTTTAATTGTATGTCTAAAGAAATGAAGTAAACAACCGCAAATCACGGTATATCTGCAAATTCAGTATGTGTGATATCCTTTGAGCCTTGTAAAAAGTCTAAAAGATCATAATTGCAGCTAACAGCAAAATGCAGTATGTGTTGTATGATATTGCAATAAAAAATCTGATCCGCTCGTTTGGACTTGGGCTTTAGGTTTATTTTTTACTATTCTAAATTTCCGTCTTTTTCTGTTTTTTAGAATTTTTTTGAGCTTTTTTGCCGGTTCTTTTTTTCATGTATTCGTTTGCATTATGTATGCTGGGCTAACTTATTTTTTCTATTTTTAAAATTTTTAAATTTAATTATACCAAATAAGTCATCATTAGCTACAGTGTAATTTCAGCCAACTACAATAAAAATTCAGCCACTAGCCACAGAAAATAAACCTAACTGAGCACACCCACTAGGTGCTCTGGATCTCGACAGTTTTTAGCATAGCAGATGCTTGTTTTTAAGGAAAAGTCTATTTGACATCCCCAACTTGTGCCGAAGTCTAAAAATCAACTGTAAACTACAAAACTAGTAATTTGACATTCTCAAACTTCAGCTTTAGCTTCCGGCTCTTGGCTTCTAGTTCACTATTTCTTAATTTTATCTTTTTTGTTTTTTAACTTTTTAGGGCTTTTTTCCATTTTCTTTCTTTCTCGTATTTGTTTGCATTGTTCGTGATGGGCTAACCTATTTTTTCTATTTCTAAATTTTTTAATTTTAATTACGCCAAAAAACCACTAGTAGTTATAGTGCAAAATAAACCAGTTACAATACAAAATAGGCCATAAACTACTAAAAAAAGACCAAATGAGCAGCCCCACATGCAAAATACACCCCTTGTCATAAACAACTATAGTATGTTCTTTTTGCTTCAGTTTATAGTTTTTGGCTATGGCTTATAGTTTTTGTGTTGTTCGTGAAAGATGGTATAGAGCAATAGAAAGTCATGTACGGTTTTAGCCGATATAAATGAAGTTGTTACAGCATGTATTATAATTAACTTGCAGACTTCGTTTTTTTAAAATACTTTATTTAAAAGTTAGTTATTGTAGAAAAGCTAAAATGCGGTTTTAGAAGCTGAAAACAACAGGGATAGTTTTGGCTGAAGTGGCGTTTACGTGTTCAATTTTTTGCTGATTTCGATGACACGTGGATACCACTTATTTTCCTTTCTTTACAAATCAGCAAAATAACATAAAATATATACAATTGAAGGATTAGTCATTCTCTAATGTGCTTCTTCGTCCCCATCACCTGCTCTCTCTCCTCGCTGGGACCGCCGTGCACCATCGTTGCCAGCTGACCGAACACAGCTCTCCTCTCCCTTCCCCTCCATCCCTGGTCTCTCTCAAGAATGCTGCCGCTTGCACTTCCACCTGCTGATCTGCATGATCGTAGCAGTAGCACCCAAGGTCAAATGATGTAGACAAGCGAGGCCAAAACCAGATCCAACAAGCTGTAGAGCGCAGAGGAGCGATGGAGATGCGTGGCTGCGGCCAGCAAGCTGTAGGCATCTGATGCTTCTCTCTCTCTGTGTGTGTAGTTGTTTTCTTAATTTCTATGCCGTTGTCTTTGCTTTTGGTGGTTTTCCCTCCGATTCCAACAAAGCAAATCTTCTGGCTAAGGAGCTGCATGATAGAGAAAAGAGAGGAGATTGGAACCATCCGCTGCCGACGCGGATGGCCCGGCTCCGGCAGTGGTTGACACGACACGATAGCCACCATGAGCGCGGGAGCTCCTGGGCATGGTGAGAGGAGTCCACCGGTGGAAGAAATCGGCCTACGTTTCGACGGATGAAGAGATCCAGCTCAGTGGGATCTCGCCGGACTTGGACAAGATGATGGCTAGGTGGCAGCTTTTTCTGCGTAGGTATAGAGATATGGATGCGAGAGAAGGAGAAGGCTGTAGGCGCTGAGCGGGAAGAAGAAGATGCAGAGGAGTGTTCGCGCGGAGAATGAGAGAGAAGAGGAAGGGAAGAAGAACATGGAGGTGGAAGAAAATAGAGCACGATATGCGGGTCTCAACATTTTTTTTTCTTCATCTGCTGATTGATTGCCATGTCATCCGTGGCCCTGTACTTAGGCCCTGCTCAATATAGCTTAAGTTTATTAGCACTATTCATAATTTCGTTTTTTCTGAATTTTTACTTTTTTGAGATTTTTGTGAGTTGTCTGTGATCATATTTTTAATTTTGTAAATTTAATTATGGTTTTTGCCATATATGTTTCAATATAAGATCGATCACCACCTTAGATAGCCCCGAGAATCAAGTATAGCATGGATTTTGGTGTAGAATACAGTATCATAGGGTATTTTCGATGGTGACACTGTATAGCAATATTTATAGATTGCCACCGTATGACAGCATTCTTCTAATACACAATGTCTATCATTAATTAATACTGTAATTTAATATTTATTTTCAATTCCCTCTCTAATGCACCGTTTAGTACAATGGCACACGTTTGTAATATGGTAGACATCACTTCCTTACCCAATAGATGTCTTAGCTAATGTTTTCGTGTGTAGATTGCGTGATCAAGCAATATCTTGTATGAGACATTGTTTTTCTCTTTCTTTATTATTTTTTTATCCATCTCAGCACTAATTCTATATGATATGCTAATTAATTCTATAGACATTATTTTCGTAGGACAATTGGTAGTACAGTTATAAGTTATCTATATGTTTTCTTACTATAATTACACCATAGCGGTTGTCAATTTTTTCTAAATTAGAAATATAAAAAATTAAAAAACACTGTTATATCTTTGGAGATAACATAAAAGAATAATATTGGGAAACCAAAAGTACCTAATATATATATATATATATATCTTATAATTACTATGAGTATACCTAAAGTGATAAAGGAGTATTTTATGTTTATTTAGGTGGTATATTAGAGGTGGGAGTAACTACATCCGGTATAGAAAATATTTTCCTATATATATATATATATATATATATATATATATATATATATATATATATATATATATATATATATATATATATATATATATATATATTAGGTGGAGACCGACGCGATTCTTCTAGCTTAACCGTTTGGAATGGGAAAATGGGATGGGGAGGCTGCCTGGCGTGAAAAGAAGAGGCAAAGAAAAAAAGGTAGCGGCGCGACATGATGGCTCCTCCAAGCTTTCTTGTCACGCCGGCCAAGAGGACAATGATTTAGCCCTGCTCTCCTAACGTTCGCTGCGCTTTCTGACCTGAACAAGGCCAGGTACCGGGTGCAGCTCAGGTGCTGGGGCAGGTGTGGGTGCCCCAGCACCCGCCACGTGTCCCCAAAACGCAAAAATTCCGAAAATTCAAAAAATACTTACAAAATCCGAAAATTTGTAAAAGTACTTTTAAGTATAAAAAGTATTTTTTGTACTAAATATTTCGGATTTTGTAAATTTTTTGGATTTTGTAAAAAGTACCTTTTTAAGTATAAAATTTGTAAATTTGTACAAAAAAAATACTTTTTATACTTAAAAAGTACTTTTTACAAATTTTCGGATTTTGTAAGTATTTTTTTTGAATTTTTCGGAATTTTTTTGCGTTTTTGGGGACACGTGGCGGGTGCTGGGGGCACCCCGCACGCACTATGTGCTGTGCCCCCAGCACCTGAGCCGCACCCCAGGTACCTACCCGGGCTGTAAGCCTATGATGACACGAGCAGACAGAGAACAGAGCAAAAGGGAAAGCGGAAGCATCCAGTACTGACAACCGGAACGACCCAACGATAAGCTCGTCGAATTGAAAAACCAAAAGCTGCACCAGAGATCCCCTTCCCTTTCATGGACCATGCCAATCTTCTAGCCAGAGGATGGTCGTCTAGTCCCCACCGTACTCGCAGTTGCGCGACGACAATGCATTCCATGGGCTTCTTGGCGATAATGGCGTGCTTGAGCTTGATGGCAGCGGCGGCGGTGCCGCAGCCGGAGCCGGAGGTGAAGCCGAGCGACACGGACGCGCTCACCATCTTCCGCCACGGCGCCGACGCACACGGCATCCTGGCCGCCAACTGGAGCACCCCCGACGCCTGCGCCGGCCGCTGGACCGGCGTCGGCTGCTCCCCGGACGGCCGCCGCGTCACCTCGCTCTCCCTCACGGCGCTCGACCTGCGGGGCCCCTCGACCCGCTCTCCCACCTCGGCGAGCTCCTCTCCCTCGACCTCCGCGGCAACCGCCTCAACGGCAGGCTCGACACGCTCCTCCTCGGCGTTCCCAACCTCAAGCTGCTCTACCTCTCCCACAACGACCTCTCCGGCGCCATCCCGGACACCATCGCCCGGTTCCCCGCCTCCTCCGCGTCGACCTCGGCGACAACAGCCTGCGCGGGCCCATCCCGGCGACCGCGCTCGCCAACCTCACCCGCCTCCTCACGCTCAAGCTCCAGGACAACCTCCTCACCGGCTTGCTCCCGGACATCACCACCGCCCTCCCTCGCCTCGCCGACTTCAACGCCTCCAACAACCAGCTTTCCGGCAGGGTGCCTGACGCCATGCGCGCCAAGTTCGGCCTCGCCTCATTCTCCGGTAATGCTGGCCTCTGCGGGCTCGTGCCGCCGCTGCCGCGCTGCTCTTTCCTGCCGCGTGAGCCCGCCCCGACGTCGCCTTCCGTGCCTTCCTCGTCGTCGCAGTCCGTGGTGCCATCCAATCAGGCAGCGTCCTCCTCGTCTTCGGTTGCATCATCTTCCCCGGCATTGGCCACACCGGAGTCACACAATGGAGCTGGCAAGGGGGGCTTGAGCACCGGCGCCATTGCCGGGATCGCCGTCGGCAATGCCATCTTCTTGTTCGCTCTGCTGTCGCTGCTAGTTGCGTACTGCTGCAGCAGCACAGGCGGCGGCGGCGAGACAGCCAAGAAGAGGAAAAGAGGTGTCCGCGTCGGCCTGGAGGATGGAGACGGCGGGCTGTTCTGCCACAGCAAGGGAGTGCAGCCTGCTCGCCCAGGCAGCGCGGGCAGATGCAGCGACGGTGGCGACAGCGACGGGGCACGCAGCAAGCTGGTATTCTTCGGGGTGGACGGGGAGGGCGGCGAACGACGACGACGACGGAGGCAGCGATAGCAGCGCCGGCAGGAGGGCGAGGGGTGGCTGGACATCGTCGACGTCGCATCAGCAGGGGAGGAGGAGCAGTTTCGCGCTGGAGGAGCTGCTGCGTGCGTCGGCGGAGATGGTTGGCCGAGGCAGCCTGGGGACCGTGTATCGCGCGGTGCTGGGGGACGGCCGCATGGTCGCCGTGAAGCGGCTGCGTGACGCCAACCCCTGCGCCCGCGATGAGTTCCACCGCTACATGGACCTCATCGGCCGGCTGCGCCACCCAAATCTTGTCCCTCTCAGGGCCTTCTACTACGCCAAGCTAGAGAAGCTCCTCATCTACGATTACCTCCCCAATGGCAACCTCTGCGATCGCCTCCACGGTATCTTTTCTTGTTCGATTAGCAAAGCATTATCACCCACTGTTGTTACTTGGGATCGACCTGCAACTGATACGATGTTCTAACACCATCGTCTAATGACTGATTCAGGGCATCGGATGTCTGGAGAGCCGCCATTGGACTGGACGACGAGGGTGAGGTTGCTGCTCGGCGCGGCACGCGGGCTGGCCTGCATCCACAAGGAGTACCGCATGTCTGCCATACCCCATGGCAACGTCAAGTCCTCCAACGTCCTGCTCGACAAGGATGGCATTGCCTGCGTCGCGGACTTCGGTCTTGCTCTACTGCTCAGCCCTGCGCATGCCATTGCCCGTCTTGGAGGTTACATCGCTCCCGAGCAGTCAGACAACAAGCGTCTCTCCCAGGAGGCAGACGTCTACAGCTTCGGCGTGCTCATCCTGGAGGCGCTCACTGGCAAGGTGCCGGCGCAACACCTGCAGCCGTTGCCAGACGCCGACATGCAAAGGAAAGACAAGAGGAGCCAGTCAGCGGTCAGTCTCCCCGAGTGGGTGCGGTCGGTGGTGCGAGAGGAGTGGACGGCGGAGGTGTTCGACGTGGAGCTGCTCCGGTACAAGAACATCGAGGAGGAGATGGTGGCGATGCTGCACATCGCGCTGGCATGTGTTGCTCAGCAGCCGGAGCAAAGGCCCTCCATGGCCGATGCGGTGAAGATGATCGAGAGCATACCGGTGGATCAGTCGCCGCTTCCGGAGGAGGATATTTGCTCAATGTCGCCGTCTATCGGCATTACCACAGACGATGGGGATGGCCGTCTCAGCTACTAGTTCAGAATCTGCTGCTTAACTTCCTCTTTTTCTGGACTGTGATATGTTCATAGTTAGCATTCAGCCTAGCGCTGTGGCCTCGGTTCCTGTGCTTACAATGCTGATGATGAGGTACCTATGCTTAGTGATATTATTGGTTGATGCGCATTTTTCCTAACTTTGTTGATGGACATATATTGCGATGCCATTTTCCTACAGCAAATGATTTGAATTCGAGGAGACAAAACATAATTTTTCTAACACGGCCGAATAAGATGTCCATATCGTTCCTGTTGAATCTACTGCTAGCACAATATTTTCTAGAACACGAAAGTGACGGCTAACTTGTATTCTGATGGACGATTAGCGATTGTGTTACTCAAGGACGGATCCACCGGAGGGGTCAGGGGGCTGGCGCCCCCCTACCGCCGGCCACCATCTCTCCCCTCGAGCAGTAGCGACAGGAGATATGGTGGTCAGAGGCGACGTGCGCAGGGAGCATGGCAAGGTCGGCCGATGGGAGCAACGGCCGGAGGCCGGAGCCATGCATGCAGCATGCAAGCAACAGTGGAGCGCCGGCCGACCAGTCCGAGACCGACGCGGTAGGAGGAGATGACTGGCGGCACATCGGCTGAGGCCGAGGTGGCTTGGCAAGGCGTCGTGGGTGAGCTCATGGAGGTAGGAGGTTGGCCGAGGCTGAGCTAGAGAGCAGTCGGCAAGAGAGAAGAAATGAAGAGGAGAAAGAAGAATGGAAGCAGCAAGCGTTGGTGAGAAAAGTGCTGGGGGTGCTGCCAGGGGCGGACCCAGGGCCCGGTGACCCTGGGTCCTGCTTGGGCTCATCTCCTATAGGCTAATCTTCATAGCTAGAAATTAGCATGTATTTTTCCTGTTAAGTTTTACTTTATAGATCTATGTGATCTTGTGAATATGTGCGACGATATGATTCTAGTTAAAACTAATGTGGTTGTCATATTTTGCTTGTATTATGATCTATGTTTCTGAGCGTTTGTTATTTAGATTTTGTTCTTCGTTCAGGCTCGTCTAATTCTCTAGGTCCGCCACTGGGTGCTGCTAATGGTGGAAAAAGAAGAAAGAGAGAAGGATGTGGCTGTTGGTGGAAGAACCAAACAAAAGAAGAGAGAGAAGAGCAGCCAGGTTGGTTGTTGCCATCGAGTGGAAAAAAAGAGAGGAAAGATAAAAGGAGAAGGAAAGAAAAGAAAAGAAAAAAAGAAAAGAGAGAAAGCAAAACAGAAAAAAGAAGAAAGAAGAAAAGGCAGAGACGCGGATCCGACAGTGATGTCAGCGACTATGCACGAGCGTCCGACAGAGATGCAGATTTAGTTGCGATATCGGCAATTACGCACGAGTAGCCACCTTAGTGGTGCGGTTTGGGTGGAACATAAGCTAAGCTTTCGCTTTCTTTTATTCTTCAACGATGTGTGATAGTTTTATTATTTATAGACTATAGTTGTTGATAACAGATATTGGATTTCTCCAACTAGCTCCCTCTAAATTTTCGTTTGAGTCCGCCACTGGTGTTACTCCACGAAGAATTGTTAATTGAACTGTCAAAGAAAGCTGGACTGGATGTCCAAGCTATCAAAGATAAAGAATGGTTAATCAATACCAGTGGCACTTATCAAGCAGGACCAGGAACCCTGCGTCCTGTCTGGAACCAACGCATGTTCGTGTGCCAAATATTTGACCTAGAGGGATCAAATCGGTAAGGTAGAAACCGAATGCAAACCCGCAGCCAAGTTGACATTATTTCACCAACTCAATCCTATACCACACGGTTTGAGTTTGGGCTACGATTGAAAAGGGGACCAAGTCGGTAAGGAATTCAGGTGTTCAAATCGGCTTTGACTCTTGCCTTCTGTTTAAAAAAAGCTAAAAGCCCATTTGAAAGTTGGCTTCTGTCGTCTCCTCATTGTGCAAGTCTTCGGGTCTGTTTTTTACGGCTTCTAAAAACGATTTTTGGCTTTTGTTATAGTACCTAACTTTTAAATAGAGTATTTTTTCAAGACGGGATCTACAAGTTAATTGTAGTACACGTTAAAAGCCTACCATATGTATCAACCAAAATCACAAGCAAATATCTCTCTCCGTAATCTTTGTTGCAAACAACTAAAATTCAAAAAAATTTAGTCAAAAGTTATAAGCTACAGCCTAAAAAAAACAAGCCCAAAATTTTGGTTCCAGTTCTATTCGCACGTGATGGAGGAGGTGATAGGTACATCCAGAGGCCTAGGTTATCGTAAAGACTTCCTCAATCGTTCAGGAGATGATTTTGATGGCTGTTTTCGTGGGGAAAATAATGCCTTGACTTTTGTTTCATGGAAAATCGGAAGTGAGTATCGGTCTCTCCGTAATCTGTATCGTAAACAGCTAAAATTTAAAAATTTCAGCCAAAATCCATAAGCCGCAGTCAAAAAGAACATGTCCTTTGCTAAGCAATCAATGTACGGCGTGTTTCAATTTTGTCAATTCTAAATTTTGATGCATACTCTATGTAGATAACAAGTCTTCTTCGGACGGATAGCTTCAGATGCTATCCGTCGAGTGCCCTTTCCCTCATCCTCCTCCGTAGAATTAGGGTTTACGTGCTGGCTCGTCGATCTAGCGCGTCAAAAAACTCGAGAAAGCCAGGGCGGCGGCAGCTTTTCTGGGAGGGACGCTGCCGGGTTGGGTTCGCGGTTTTGGGCCGGGCGACGGCCGTGCTGGCTTCGGCCCAACCAAGGAACAAAAAAAAAAACCCGCGGCTGTGGCCGTCAAAATCCGCGTGTCAGCGTCCACCGGTTCTCCACCCATCGGAAGGAGGCATATGCCAGGCGAGGAGGTGGAGACCTACCACCTATAAACACAGGACGGGAGGCACTAGGCTGTCTACGCATCGGCTTGGAGAAGAAGAAGAAGAGGAGGAGGAGGAGGAGGAGGAGGAGGGGAAAGCTGATCTGAGGAGCGAGCAAGAGAGGAGCAATACCAAGATGCATTCCACCAATCTGCTTCTGGAGGAGCCCATCCGGATGGCATCCATCCTCGAGCCATCCAAGACCGTAAGTGCCAGCGCTATCTTGGTTAGATTCGTCCGTGGATTCTGCACCCCTGAACCCTAGTTGATGATGATGTATACGCAGGGCTTCTTCCCGGCGATGACCAAGATCGTGGGGACGCTGGGTCCCAAGTCGCGCGCCGTCGACACCATCTCCTCCTGCCTCAAGGCCGGCATGTCTGGTAATCGCCGCCTCTCCTTACTTGCAGCCCTAAGGATGCGCTAAGCTGATCGTTTTATGTCGCGACCGTGGCGTTTTCGCAGTGGCCCGGTTCGATTTCTCGTGGGGGGACGCCGAGTACCACCAGGAGACCCTCGAGAACCTCAAGCTCGCCATCAAGTCCACCAAGAAGCTGTGCGCCGTAGGTCCCTGGCTGTATAGCCATACTGCAATTCGTCTCACGCGCTCTTGTCTTGCTGCATAATGAAGTTACTACTTAGCAAGAGGGGCAGCCGCAAATCTGCACGTCGCACAGGCTTTTGGCAGCAGTTAACTATGAATCGATGGATCCAATGCTACCTGTGTGAAATTTCTTTCGATCTTTTTGGGCAGGTCATGCTTGACACGGTCGGCCCAGAGTTGCAGGTGGTGAACAAGAGTGAAGCCGCGATCTCCCTTGAAGAGAACGGTACTGTTGTTCTCACCCCTGACCAGGGGCAGGAAGCCTCCTCCAACCTGCTGCCCATCAACTTCTCTGGACTTGCCAAGGTAGCTTATTTTAGTGTAATTTATGTCAAATATCATGCTGTATTTACTCGTACACAAGGAGCTGCAAGTAGATGGCTCCGTGTCCACCTTTTGTTTCTCATTGTGTTGCTGTAATCTCCATCGTTTACTCATCTTTTCCTCATGAGTGTGAAAAAAAAGTCTCCTTGGTTCTTCGCAGGCTGTGAAACCAGGTGCTTCAATATTTGTTGGGCAATACTTGTTCACAGGCAGCGAGACTACTTCAGTTTGGTTGGAGGTAAGAGTCTTTGGCACGCTGCACTTAAGCGTTCTGCATTTTTATATTCTAGATGCCTGTTAGTTGGATTCTGTCTCCTGTCTACATTTTCTGATACCAAAACTCATCTTCCTGATGTAGGTTTCTGAAGTTAATGGCGATGATGTGGTTTGTGTGATAAAGAACACAGCTACCCTGGCTGGGTCACTGTTCACATTGCATTGCTCCCAGATTCATATCGACTTGCCCACACTGTCTGATGTGGACAAGGATGTAAGGAACTCCTCCCAGAATAGTGATTTATATCTCCTTGTGTAATTGTTGCTTTGATGTCTTTCCCACTGTCTGTCTTCCAGAACTTCACTTTTAAACAGTATTAGGAGTTAAAATCTATAATTGTTTTTGCTAAGTTGGGAGCCCTTGCTCTAACTGATCTTAAGAACTTTGAGCATGGGGCTACGATTGAAAAGGGGACCAAGTCGGTAAGGAATTCAGGTGTTCAAATCGGCTTTGACTCTTGCCTTCTGTTTAAAAAAGCTAAAAGCCCATTTGAAAGTTGGCTTCTGTCGTCTCCTCATTGTGCAAGTCTTCGGGTCTGTTTTTTACGGCTTCTAAAAACGATTTTTGGCTTTTGTTATAGTACCTAACTTTTAAATAGAGTATTTTTTCAAGACGGGATCTACAAGTTAATTGTAGTACACGTTAAAAGCCTACCATATGTATCAACCAAAATCACAAGCAAATATCTCTCTCCGTAATCTTTGTTGCAAACAACTAAAATTCAAAAAATTTAGTCAAAGTTATAAGTTATGACTAAAAAAAACAAGCCCAAAATTTTGGTTCCAGTTCTATTCGCACGTGATGGAGGAGGTGATAGGTACATCCAGAGGCCTAGGTTATCGTAAAGACTTCCGTAATCGTTCAGGAGATGATTTTGATGGCTGTTTTCGTGGGGAAAATAATGCCTTGACTTTTATTTCGTGGAAAATCATAAGTGAGTATCGGTCTCTCCGTAATCTGTATCGTAAACAGCTAAAATTTAAAATTTTCAACCAAAATCCATAAGCCGCAGCCAAAAAAAAACATACCCTTTGCTAAGCAATCAATGTACGGCGTGTTTCAATTTTGTCAATTCTAAATTTTGATGCATACTCTATGTAGATAACAAGTCTTCTTCGGACGGATAGCTTCAGATGCTATCCGTCGAGTGCCCTTTCCCTCATCCTCCTCCGTAGAATTAGGGTTTACGTGCTGGCTCGTCGATCTAGCGCGTCAAAAACTCGAGAAAGCCAGGGCGGCGGCAGCTTTTCTGGGAGGACGCTGCCGGGTTGGGTTCGCGGTTTTGGGCCGGGCGACGGCCGTGCTGGCTTCGGCCCAACCAAGGAACAAAAAAAAAACCCGCGGCTGTGGCCGTCAAAATCCGCGTGTCAGCGTCCACCGGTTCTCCACCCATCGGAAGGAGGCATATGCCAGGCGAGGAGGTGGAGACCTACCACCTATAAACACAGGACGGGAGGCACTAGGCTGTCTACGCATCGGCTTGGAGAAGAAGAAGAGGAGGAGGAGGAGGAGGAGGAGGAGGAAAGCTGATCTGAGGAGCGAGCAAGAGGAGCAATACCAAGATGCATTCCACCAATCTGCTTCTGGAGGAGCCCATCCGGATGGCATCCATCCTCGAGCCATCCAAGACCGTAAGTGCCAGCGCTATCTTGGTTAGATTCGTCCGTGGATTCTGGACCCCTGAACCCTAGTTGATGATGATGTATACGCAGGGCTTCTTCCCGGCGATGACCAAGATCGTGGGGACGCTGGGTCCCAAGTCGCGCGCCGTCGACACCATCTCCTCCTGCCTCAAGGCCGGCATGTCTGGTAATCGCCGCCTCCTTACTTGCAGCCCTAAGGATGCGCTAAGCTGATCGTTTTATGTCGCGACCGTGGCGTTTTCGCAGTGGCCCGGTTCGATTTCTCGTGGGGGGACGCCGAGTACCACCAGGAGACCCTCGAGAACCTCAAGCTCGCCATCAAGTCCACCAAGAAGCTGTGCGCCGTAGGTCCCTGGCTGTATAGCCATACTGCAATTCGTCTCACGCGCTCTTGTCTTGCTGCATAATGAAGTTACTACTTAGCAAGAGGGGCAGCCGCAAATCTGCACGTCGCACAGGCTTTTGGCAGCAGTTAACTATGAATCGATGGATCCAATGCTACCTGTGTGAAATTTCTTTCGATCTTTTTGGGCAGGTCATGCTTGACACGGTCGGCCCAGAGTTGCAGGTGGTGAACAAGAGTGAAGCCGCGATCTCCCTTGAAGAGAACGGTACTGTTGTTCTCACCCCTGACCAGGGCAGGAAGCCTCCTCCAACCTGCTGCCCATCAACTTCTCTGGACTTGCCAAGGTAGCTTATTTTAGTGTAATTTATGTCAAATATCATGCTGTATTTACTCGTACACAAGGAGCTGCAAGTAGATGGCTCCGTGTCCACCTTTTGTTTCTCATTGTGTTGCTGTAATCTCCATCGTTTACTCATCTTTTCCTCATGAGTGTGAAAAAAAAGTCTCCTTGGTTCTTCGCAGGCTGTGAAACCAGGTGCTTCAATATTTGTTGGGCAATACTTGTTCACAGGCAGCGAGACTACTTCAGTTTGGTTGGAGGTAAGAGTCTTTGGCACGCTGCACTTAAGCGTTCTGCATTTTTTTATATTCTAGATGCCTGTTAGTTGGATTCTGTCTCCTGTCTACATTTTCTGATACCAAAACTCATCTTCCTGATGTAGGTTTCTGAAGTTAATGGCGATGATGTGGTTTGTGTGATAAAGAACACAGCTACCCTGGCTGGGTCACTGTTCACATTGCATTGCTCCCAGATTCATATCGACTTGCCCACACTGTCTGATGTGGACAAGGATGTAAGGAACTCCTCCCAGAATAGTGATTTATATCTCCTTGTGTAATTGTTGCTTTGATGTCTTTCCCACTGTCTGTCTTCCAGAACTTCACTTTTAAACAGTATTAGGAGTTAAAATCTATAATTGTTTTTGCTAAGTTGGGAGCCCTTGCTCTAACTGATCTTAAGAACTTTGAGCATGCACTGTTTTCAGGTTATCAGAAAATGGGGTGCTCCAAACAAGATTGACTTCCTCTCTCTGTCTTATACAAGACATGCAGAAGATGTGCGGCAGGCAAGTAACTAACCACATTATGGATACATTTTGAGTTTCTTCAAACCTCCTCTTTATGTGTTGTGATTCAAAGTAATATCTATGTTTCCTCAGCAGTTGTCATCTTCATTGAAAATGTTGCATTGCTATTTTCGAATATGGTATCACCTGTTTGTTTTCATTTTGTACTTGAGAAGAAAGTTCTCAACAGTGCTAATATCTTCCCTGCAACGCAGGCACGGGAGTTCCTCTCGAAGTTAGGCGATCTCAGCCAAACTCAGATTTTTGCCAAAATTGAGAACGTGGAGGTATTTTTCAAGATACTCTTCTAACATTTCTGAGCAACTCTGATTAGTTTTTTCACCTATTCACTCCTTATTTCTTTGCAGGGCTTGAATCATTTTGATGAAATCCTGCAAGAGGCAGATGGTATCATTCTGTCTAGAGGAAACCTGGGAATTGATCTTCCATCTGAAAAGGTCATCTATCTCAACTTACTTTCAGCAGTTCAGAAGGCATCGCTTAATTGAGACATCTGTTATTTTCTGTGTCATTTGCTGCAATTGTGCATGCCGGCCTGGCTGGACCACCTACACAACAGAAGCTTAGTGACAGATCCTTATGTGCTTTGGCCATAAATTGCTGCTTTATTTTCATCTTATAAGATGACATAGATAACCTTGATCTGGGTCTAGTTTATTTGGTCTTTGATGTTTACCTACCCATATTGCAGGTCTTTTTATTTCAAAAGTCTGCTCTGCACAAGTGCAACATGGCTGGAAAACCTGCTGTTGTTACTCGTGTTGTGGACAGTATGACTGACAACCTCAGGCCTACTCGTGCGGAGGCAACCGATGTGGCAAATGCAGTACTTGATGGTGAGTTGTTGATGATGTCAATTACCTTTTGGATATATCTTGTGTAGACTTGGGCTCTGACATACAGCTGCTCATTGCACTCCATGTGAAAAAAAAATCATACATGAACCACATGTTTTTTGCTTTGTTCAGGGAGTGATGCCATTCTCCTTGGTGCTGAGACTCTTCGTGGTTTATATCCAGTCGAGACTATTTCAACAGTGGGCAAAATTTGTGCTGAGGTGAATTTTATTTCTAGTTCTATTGTTTCTTGATGAACACTCGATGCATTTTCAGCAAGTATATCTTTACTCTAATGGATTTTTACTGCTGCCTGTTTTTTTTGTCTCTGCATCTACTTTGCCAGCATCGTTGATTTAGTGATATATGTTTGTCAATTGTTTCATAGGCTGAGAAGGTTTTCAACCAAGATTTATACTTCAAGCGAACTGTGAAATATGTGGGAGAACCCATGACCCACTTGGAGTCCATTGCTTCCTCCGCGGTACATTATTTGTTTCTTGTCTTGTTCCAACCTTTGTTTGCTGTTCATATGGGATACACTTTTCTAACATTGATTTAGCATCATAAAGTCTTTATGAAACATTGATTTCCATGTCCGAAATGGTTCCACACCTGTTTTCCAGGTGCGAGCTGCTATCAAAGTTAAGGCTTCTGTCATCATTTGCTTCACCTCATCTGGACGTGCTGCAAGGTAGAAAGAAATTAATCTTGCTTGTATGGGGTTGTAGTTTTGATGGAAACTGATCTCATGTATATCCTTTACTTTCTGCAGATTAATCTCAAAGTACAGGCCCACCATGCCTGTTCTGTCTGTTGTCATTCCTCGTCTAAAAACAAACCAACTGAGGTGGAGTTTCACCGGTGCATTTGAAGTACGTGGACGCCCTTTTTACTTCTATGTTTGTGGTCTGTTGTGGGACATTATATTTTCTAGTTGTGCAATCTGGGTAATGTAACATTAGTACGCTGATCTTCAATTTGCAAAAGATAACTTCTGGCTTATGAAGTTTTTCTTAACGACATCCAACATTTAACCATGCAATGTTGTGCAACTCAATACGGAGGAGCAATATATCAGTTTTGTCTCATGTGATACTAGGAAAAGATAGTTTGCATAGTTTGTTAATATTTTTTCCATGGGAGACAGTAGGGAAGAGCCTTGAGTTTTTTTAGGGAGGCATATGTTGAAGTTTGGCACTGTTGTAGCTCATATCTGTTGTCTCTCTTGCAGGCAAGACAATCGCTCATAGTCAGAGGCCTCTTTCCAATGCTCGCTGATCCCCGGCATCCAGTAAGTTGACTGTCCTCTGTTGGCTACAGGAATCAAAACATATCTATGGGAAACATATTTGGTGGATTTATTCACTTGCAAAACACACGACCCCTATCATAGGGTAGGAATGAATTCTTACAGATTTCTGATACGTATCAAGTCCTAGTAGACGAGCATGAAATATGATAATGAAAAACCAAATTGCCCTGTTAGTCCATGGCTGGGATCAACATCCTTGTTAATCAATAATAGGATAATGGCAGATCAACATTATTAGTGCATACTCCCAGGATTAAACTACGTATTATTCAAGGAGTATCATTCTTTCTTGCTATTGTCATAAAGTGTCCAATAAAATTTAGATGCTTTTCAGAAGGTTGTACTAGGCTAATAGCGTACTACGGGTACCCACCTGTATTAATATAACATTCTGGTATTCTTGCTTGCATCATGTTCGACTGTTACTAATAAATTTCCTATGATAAATGGTTTGAAAGCAATAACATTAGAATGCAAGTTCAGTTCCAAACAGTTAGTAAGGTATCATAACCTTGGTTAACCAAAAAAATTTTCAGACTTGGTTGATAGGTTGGTTTACTGAGTTCTGTAAGCGCAGTAAGATAATCAAGCTTATAAGAGAAGGCTAGGGTAGACCAATAAGGCCCTTAATTGAACTCTTTATTGTCGGTTTGAACTGTTATCCTACAGCCTATGCTCAAGCACTGATTCTGTCTCAACTCCTGAGCAGATGTTTTATTCATCTCGAACGGTTTGGGTATTTGCATTGCGTAGTGAGAATTGCTGGATTGATTTTGACCTAACTAATGATTATATATACTCGGATTGGCTGGTAACTTCTGAGTTCTGACTTGGTATCGACCTGACTTCGCTTTATCTTGCAGGCTGAATCTACCAGCGCTACTAATGAGTCAGTCTTGAAGGTAGCTCTTGACCATGGCAAAGCTTCCGGTGTGATCAAGTCGCATGATCGTGTCGTTGTTTGCCAGAAAGTGGGAGATTCCTCCGTTGTGAAGATCATTGAGCTGGACGATTAGACAACTAGCCAGTGCTTGTTATTGGCATGGTGTGCCAGATTTTTGACGAGGCCAAAACGTTTGCTTCTTGGCTATGTATGATCATATAGCTAGCAAAATGAGCAGTTTTTTCCTATGGTGTCATCATAGGATTTGCGTTACAATTCCAAGCGACAATTATCTATCTAGTTGTGGAAATTTTCAAACATGAGCAGTGTGCCACATAATAGGGGCCGATGGAATAATGAAATCGATACTATGCCCTTGCTATGGTTGATGCCTATTTTCTTACGTCTGTTCGTTTTGCTGCTTTTCACGTCTGTCGTCAGTCTGATTGTCTCCAATTTTCCTCTGTTTATGATTGTTTTTCTTTAAGCATTCAGTATGTGGTCGGCTACATGTTAGATACACACATGCCTTGCAGTTGTAGCATTTCAGTTTTTTTTTTTTTTTTTTTTTTTTTTGTGTTATCGACCGTTGTGACCTGTAATGAAAAATTCCAAATAATAAGCCCCAGTGTAAGTGGTAGTTCAAAACTTCTCAACATGTTGCTAGTTTCAATGCTTCATCTAACTGATAAGATGCAGGAGGATGTCTGTTCTATGCAGGGTGCAACTTAGGATGGTAGCGAACCACAGGGCCACACAAACGTCCATAACAGCTGCAGTTTTACTATGTATGGACATCGGAGAGAACAAAAACACCAGGCATTGCAGAAAAAATGTGTAACAGCTTGGCTCTATCTGTGTTCCAATTTTTCAAGTTGACAATCTACAAGCTTGAACCAGCGCATTGGTTATGCTGCTTGTGCGCTTCAATGTGTTGTACACTAGATTGAATTTACCTAAGCTGTACACTAGATATTTTTCTATACCTCGAACTGAAGCCTACCCTACTCGGGGTATGACTCCGCCCCTGGAGCAACCGAAATTCCACATGCTCACGCATAGAGACTCTTCGATTACACACAATTCACCACGGCAACCTTCAATTGAAACCGCTGCCCCTTTTTGCCGTTGGTATATATCTACATCATTCACTGTAGCACTAGCTATGTTCACCACGGCTAACACTTGTAGCCTCTATGAAACACACCAATCACCTTCACAATACAAGCTAAGGTGTAATCTATGTTCACCACGGCTAACACTTGTAGTCAGGACGACCATGAAGCTTGCCTTGTCATGGTGAGTTGCTGGATTTACTTTTCTCTTCAGTAGGAGAGCACCATCAACTCATCAAGTGAACTGTGCACGCAAATGGCACTATAACAACTTTTTTTTTCAAATTTAGCCCTGAACATCTGTTTTTACAAATCTAGCCTCATCCCCAAACTCGACGGCCACGGTGTTGCTTGCCGTGCTACAACAGCTCAGCAGGTCCTACCGAGCCACAAGAGCTCGGTAGCACCTGCCGAGCAACCACAACTCCTTGACCTGCGAGCAACCACGGCAGCCCCTACAAACTGGCAGGTAATTAGTTTGATCGTTATTAGCACTAATTAATCGTCATGTTGCATGATTAGCACTAATTGAGCATATTTAACACTAATTAATCACTGCGGCGTTCTGCGGAGCTCAAAGAGGAATGGCTCAAGTGCCATTTGTGTTAGCAGTTCCTCATCAAGTAGCTCGTCCCATGGCTTTCATCAGCCAGTGTTCAGTGTTGTAGTGCCAACAAGGGTAACATTTTGATCTATCATCATCTGTCTTTTCATAAAGAGGGCGTAGAGAAGCTCATTCCAGGTATCAGGGACTCCGGGCAAGCACCAGTGGCTGCAATCCTGTTTGTAGCGAGGGACAGGCCCTGAAGGACTTAGGTATACTGAAAGGTGACCGTCTTTTCGCTGAGCTGTCATCTGAGTCACATTCAGTATATCCAAACCAAGCAGCCTGGTTCTGATGTTGTTCCCCAGAACATCATTCACGGGTTTTAGCAGGTCAGCCCATTGCTCCAGCGATTTAAACGGTCTCACATCTGGAAGAGTTTCCATGTGACAACCTCCTCCAGTCTTCCAGTCACCACCTCTGCACAAATATGGACTTAGTTAAAGAGACAGTTTGATAACACTGGAGGTCAAGTCATTCGTGTATCTAAATAGAAATGTCAAGTGCACTACTTTGTTTCCGTGTTAATGTCAAGTTATTCTTGTTCTTTTAGAACATTGTAGATAACATTGAAGGTCAGAAAGCCACTAGCTTGTTTCCTTTAAACTTGAAGGCTAAGAAAGTGCACAATAGTCGTGCTTTTGAAGCACTTTTGTCAATCACATGATGATGGTTCCTGGTTGACTATTTGACTAAGATCCAAAACAAAAGAAACAAAAAACAAGAGGAAAATGCATTGGGAGAATTTTTTAATTCAAACATATCATCCAAGGAGTTGGGCTTTCCATGACAACTCTGCCCATACATTTTTAGCACTGTGGAAACAGCCAATGAAAGGTGGATTATATACTGAAGAAATGTTTTGGTGAAACCAAACTAAAGAGTTTATTATGTCAGTCAACAACATCTGACGATATTGCTTAGAACATAAACAACCTCTCAACATTGTCAAATAATCCTTGAGCAAGGAAACGGGAAAAGGAAGTGATCACTAATAAGTGGGTGGTCATGCAGACCTGAAATGCACAGGGGCATATGTACGGAAGATGACATGGGTCTTGCTTGTGTTAACTTCATTTTGAAGCCAATCAAACAATGTCCTTATCGATCTTTCGTAAGCATCTCTAACAGTCATGCCCATTTTCACCTCATCTCCTTCTTGGAAATAGGCACCGCTGGTACAAGACATAGCAGTAAGCTTAGCTTCAATTAGACTACAAAAGATGCAATTATGGTGATCCAAAAAACGTTTTCACAAAAAGAATGAATTGCAAAACATGATTTATCAGTCATCGCAAATGAAATAGGAAATGTTATTTGATCAATATAGTCCAAATATTTATGCTTACCCTCTAATGGTTTTCTCATAGTTCCACCAGTGTCCAGTGTTAAAGATCAACACATCAGAATCCCTCCACTGACCCCAGTCAGACATCCAATCCATGGTATCTACCCTAATTGTATACTTAACAATCTCAGGGGCTCCAGCTGGAGTGCGACCTTGAAGGACTATAAAAGGAGACCTGTAATACTCCACGGTGCAATTGTAGTCTCTAAACTTGAAAATCAAGAAACCCATGTGCTTTGTAATGGGATTCCCATTAACTTCATAGATGGAGCTCTTGTCAGGAACAGCAGCAGAAAGCATACAAAGTAGAGACTCCCATTGGTTCCGTCCAATTGAATCACCAACAAACACGACTCTTCGGTTTCTTAGCTTCTCCAGCATATTTCTGGCATCAAATCTGAGAAATCAAAGAAAAAATAATTAAACCAGAAAATGGTATCAATTATGTTAAAGTGGAAGGAGTGGATTATTCATATTGGTCCTCGATCCGCAAGGATAAATCAGACGTCATTTACGAGGTCACAAAATCATGAAACTTACTAGAAATGGGGTATAAGATTAGCTGTTACTCTTAGGCTTCAGAAAAATTTCGAATTGCTCCAAAGGTTGTGATATCAGTAAAGATTACTGTTGTAGCTCTTCTTTTAGTAAACCATATAACAATTCACAAGCATCAACTGTATAATCTTTCAATTCCAACACAAGTCAATGTTATTCAGCGTCCAACTGTAATGTGCTAAGCATAAGAAACTATTTGCTGCAGCCACAGCTGCAACTTTCGTCCACATGGTATATAGCGTCCACCACACTGCGCCTGCCCTTTACACATACTACATATATTTGTTTCCTAAATACCACCATCAGTGACTCAACCCGCAGCATATAGTGGCACAAGCTGTTGTGGTTTAGCTGTTAAGTCTACAATGCTACCATTGGTGTTATCCCCATACAACTAACACCATCAAGTCCTATTCCTAGCTATTGGAAACATAGCACAATGTTGCTGATGGCATTAGATGGTAGGCTCACTTCAAAAATACATTTGAGTGGGATCGTATCAGGACACCTTTTTCTTTATGGGTTATCTCACTGAGAAATCAAAAGGCCTTGCTGCTAATAAAAGAAAAAGAAATTTGCTAATAATAGGATGTTCCATGATTAGATTATGCTTCTCATCAAAATATGTAACGTTGTAACAGCATATAGTACTTCCCTAATGTGGCACTATTCCAGAACTAGCTCTGTAAAATCTCCTACCATTGGCGGTTATGGAGGACAAGAATATTTTACTCCCAAGTAAGAGCTACTGATACGCATGATGACAAAGACCAAGATTTAGTTTACTTTTGCAAAAGGCAGAAAACAGACCATGGAAAGGATAGAGCCTGGACTCACTACCTAACAGAACACTAAAACCGTACACACAACACAGAGTACTCAACAATTAACGGGAAGAGACCACCTTTTCATCAAAGGTGGAGACGGCAACAGCACGGCAGACCAAATAATTAAACAATACTGGTTTAATTAATGTATCTTAACACTGTTTGCTAATCCACTGGACAGCAAAGGGCATCGAGTTTCCAATTGTGACGCGCAATCCCAAGTTGGGGTGGTCGTCGACAGACTCGTGTTCCACTAATCTAATGGTAACCAGGGTTATGATTTTAAAATGCACACCCACCAATCCACATCTTCTTACCAAGCATCCTCCTAAAGCACCCAAAGTCAGAACTACTGCTGCAAATTTAATCCTCGTTCTATCAATGCGACATGCCGAGTTTGTTTATAGCCGTCCGAATTTCTTCACTTTGACAAGTTCGCCAAATTAAGTGCTAGAGCATTCCAACTAGACATTTTAAATTGGGAAACTTGATCATATACCCTCCCTTTAGTTGGGAAATTGAGGATTTACCCTCCACATCTCAATGACACGTGGGGTCATCATAAGTCACTGACACGTGGGCCAGGAGGGTAAATCCTCAATTTTCATCTAAAGGGAGGGTATATGATCAATTTTTTCTTTTAAATTGCGCAGGCGAATGCAAATGCGAATGCGAAATCTATACTCATTCCACCAACAATGCGCCATGTGGAAAGCTTAGATTGCAGTAAGAGATCGTTATACATAATAATGGAATCCGGGTGTTTCCCGTTTGGGAAAAAAGATTGTAGTAAGAGATTTCGTTCAAGGTGTCTAGAATCCTGGCTTTGAAAAGCTTGCCAAAAGTAAACACATCCGAATCGATCCCCATCTAAACCCTCAAAACCCCCAAATCCAACAACCAAATGGAGGGGGGCTAGCAACGAGACAAGCAAGAACTGATAAATTCCGACCAACCTGGGGAGATCGCAGCGCGACGGCCGCCAGCGCCAGTTGGTGTAGGACGCGTCCGGGCGGCCGTTCTCCGAGCACCTGAACCCGACGTCCAAGAACGGGCAGTTCTTGGACTCGTAGAGCGGGTAGCTGTCGTCCCACACCCACTCCCCGTCGAACAGGTCGCACTGCCCCACCACCGCATCGGCGCGCGCCCTCCCGCGCGTCTCCGCCCCGGCGGCGGCGGCAGCGATGGAGACCCCGCCGCTCCAGAGCTTCTTGGGCGCCGACAGGGCGGAGCCGACGGCCGCCGAGCAGCGGAGCGACGCGGTGCAGAAAAGCAGCACCAGCGCGGCGGCGGCGACGACCGCCGCGGCGAGGCCCACCATTCCGGCCTTCTCGAGCGGCCTCTTGATGACTCGCCGCGCCAGCCGCTTCGCCGACGACCCCACCATTGCCGCGCGCCACCCTCGAGAAGAAGGAAAGAAAGAAACCAAGAACGGAATCCCGCGGCACAAGCAACGATTTCCTCTCGGGTCCCGGCGCTTCTCTTCCTGAGTTCGCCGAGCGTGGGAGCACCGCCGGTCTACTGCCTCACCATGTGCGCGCGCTGACCTTAAAAGACTCGAGGAGTGGAGGCCGCAGTTATGAGGGAGATGGGGATGTGAAAGAGGGATCGGCTGTCGGCGTTTCGGGTTTAGCTTCTGAATTTTGGTTTATTTTTTACTATTTATAAATTTATTTTTTTTAAATTTTTAGCTTTTTTACTTATTTTTTTCTCATATTCGTTTGCGTTGTTTGTGATGGGCTAATATATTTTTTTAAATTTAATTATGTTAAATAAGCCTCTATAAGCTACAGTATTTTTTCAGCCAGCTACAATACTTTTCAACCATAAGTCATCAAAAATAAGCCAAAATGATCACCACCGGAAGCGTAGCCGCCTTGTGCCTCCTTACGATGGTTTCAATTGCAAAGCGATGCGTACTCTCTCCTTGATAGCTAAAGCCATTTTAGTACTATTTTATATCGTATTTATAAAATATTTTTTAGAGATAGTAAAGTACTGTAAATAATTACATAAAAATTATACAATATAGCACACTGTATCAGGAAGCTTCACAAAAATTCTTAACTTTTCACAACCACTTGCTATATTTAAAAATTCTTAGAGCGGCACATAACTGCTTAATCGTCTGGTTAATTATACGTAGTTCCAAAAAAATTTAGAGATAGAAAATGGTCTCAAAAAAATTTAAAACAATTATACAACATACCACGATTCCTCAGAAAGCTCCACCAAAAATATCATAATTTTTTGAACTCATTTGCTATATTTAAAATTTTAAATTATAAATTACGAATTTAGGCAGGTGTCTTGCCGTGGGCGGACAGTAGGCGCCTGTCGTCTGCTCACAGGGTGGCAGGTGCCACGTGTTGTCTCCTCCGCGCTGCCGTCCGTCCACAGAATAGCATAAACGATATTTTTATCAATACGATATACATACGACTATTTTTAGAAATATGATATAAAATAGTATCAAAATGGTTTTAATACTCGCTGCATTGTCCTAGACTAGTTGTATGCCATGTACGGTTGTGATGTTAGTGCGTTACGGTTTAGGCGTGTAAAGAGGGGAAGGTGGACGTGGAGGGGAGGGGGAGCGTAGGGAGCATGTAGATTCGGACGTGCCGACAAGGCTAGGTGGCGACTGGTGAGCTGGTAATCTTCCTTCCGTTTTTTTTTCTGTCGGGAAACCTACAGGCTTGTTTATTGGTGGAAATCCATCTCTAGCCTATAAATAAAGAGTCTTAATAATTAGATTTTACACTTATAAAAGAGAAAATAATAAAAAAATGAGTTTCACAATCTCTCTGTGTTCAATCTTTTATTATTTTGCATTGCCTGTGTTTGATCCATCTCTCGCATAGGAGCAATCATTCGGATTAAATTCGCCAACAACGGTTCCTCAACAGGTTATCAGTGCGAATCGCTCTTTTGGATCGAAGGTAATCATCGAAACACTCGTATATTGAATTGCCTATATATAGACCGCTTTATATTTTCGTAGATTTTGCTTTCTAGATTACAATTATGTAGCGCAAATCTGCTCTAATCTACCACGAGCTGACTTAAAGTCGTCGGTCAAGCCGATCGGTAGATTTGCACAAAAGAATAGATATTGATTGCACTGTAGATTCAAAAAAACCACCTCGAGCGTCGTCCGTATGTGTCGCACGCCGACCGACCGCCCGCCAGCATGCATCGGCCCGCAGCCACGCCAGACCACCGCTCTGCCGTCGTGCAGCCCCGAGCGAAGCCACCGTCATTGCACGAGGCGCTATCAACCGTCGCGCCCGCATGCGCTGCCGTTCCCGAGTGCCACCCGAGCCCGCATGCATCGTCGCTCCCAAGCGCCGCCAGCATGCGCCGCCTCCTGAGCGCGCACGCACCGCCGCCACGCCGCCATTGCCGCTCGGTCTTCGCGCGCCATGAGCTCGGGCCGCCGCCGGAAGGCATGACCCATCGCACCCTTATATATATATATATATATATATATATATATATATATATATATATATATATATATATATATATATATATATATATATAACTATGGACTCCACTACAAGTTTTTCGTGTGGTTCACATTGGAGTATCTTATAATTAGTATACAGTATACCTAAAGTGATAAATAAGTATTTCAAGTTTATTTAGGTGGAATATTAGAGGTAGGTGTAATTACACCCGGTGTAAAAAGGTGTATATATATACGCGCCCTGAGCATGGAGTAGGGGCAATGATAGTTCATCAATCACAACTACTCCACTAATCTCGACGATTCTTGTTTGATGCAGTAGCAACACAGAGTACTCAACAATTAACGGAAGAGACCACCTTTTCATCAAAGGTGGAGACGGCAACAGACACGGCAGACCAAATAATTAAACAATACTGGTTTAATTAATGTATCTTAACACTGTTTGCTAATCCACTGGACAGCAAAGGGCATCGAGTTTCCAATTGTGACGCGCAATCCCAAGTTGGGGTGGTCGTCGACAGACTCGTGTTCCACTAATCTAATGGTAACCAGGGTTATGATTTTAAAATGCACACCCACCAATCCACATCTTCTTACCAAGCATCCTCCTAAAGCACCCAAAGTCAGAACTACTGCTGCAAATTTAATCCTCGTTCTATCAATGCGACATGCCGAGTTTGTTTATAGCCGTCCGAATTTCTTCACTTTGACAAGTTCGCCAAATTAAGTGCTAGAGCATTCCAACTAGACATTTAAATTGAAACTTGATCATATACCCTCCCTTTGTTGGAAATTGGGATTTACCTCCACATCTCAATGACACGTGGGTCATCATAAGTCACCGACACGTGGCCGGAGGTAAATCCTCAATTTTCATCTAAAGGAGGTAATGATCAATTTTTCTTTAAATTGCGCAGGCGAATGCAAATGCGAATGCGAAATCTATACTCATTCCACCAACAATGCGCCATGTGGAAAGCTTAGATTGCAGTAAGAGATCGTTATACATAATAATGGAATCCGGGTGTTTCCCGTTTGGGAAAAAAGATTTCGTTCAAGGTGTCTAGAATCCTGGCTTTGAAAAGCTTGCCAAAAGTAAACACATCCGAATCGATCCCCATCTAAACCCTCAAAACCCCCAAATCCAACAACCAAATGGAGGGGCTAGCAACGAGACAAGCAAGAACTGATAAATTCCGACCAACCTGGGAGATCGCAGCGCGACGCCGCCAGCGCCAGTTGGTGTAGGACGCGTCCGGGCGGCCGTTCTCCGAGCACCTGAACCCGACGTCCAAGAACGGGCAGTTCTTGGACTCGTAACGGTAGCTGTCGTCCCACACCCACTCCCCGTCGAACAGGTCGCACTGCCCCACCACCGCATCGGCGCGTGCCCTCCCGCGCGTCTCCCCCCCAGCGGCGGCGGCGGCGATGGAGACCCCGCCGCTCCAGAGCTTCTTGGGCGCCGACAGGGCGGAGCCGACGGCCGCCGAGCAGCGGAGCGACGCGGTGCAGAAAAGCAGCACCAGCGCGGCGGCGGCGACGACCGCCGCGGCGAGGCCCACCATTCCGGCCTTCTCGAGCGGCCTCTTGATGACTCGCCGCGCCAGCCGCTTCGCCGACGACCCCACCATTGCCGCGCGCCACCCTCGAGAAGAAGGAAAGAAAGAAACCAAGAACGGAATCCCGCGGCACAAGCAACGATTTCCTCTCGGGTCCCGGCGCTTCTCTTCCTGAGTTCGCCGAGCGTGGGAGCACCGCCGGTCTACTGCCTCACCATGTGCGCGCGCTGACCTTAAAAGACTCGAGGAGTGGAGGCCGCAGTTATGAGGGAGATGGGGATGTGAAAGAGGATCGGCTGTCGCGTTTCGGGTTTAGCTTCGAATTTGGTTTATTTTTACTATTTATAAATTTATTTTTTAAATTTTAGCTTTTTACTTATTTTTTCTCATATTCGTTTGCGTTTGTGATGGGCTAATATATTTTTAAATTTAATTATGTTAAATAAGCCTCTATAAGCTACGATTTTTTCAACCACATGATACTTTTCAACCATAAGTCATCAAAAATAAGCCAAAATGATCACCACCGGAAGCGTAGCCGCCTTGTGCCTCCTTACGATGGTTTCAATTGCAAAGCGATGCGTACTCTCTCCTTGATAGCTAAAGCCATTTTAGTACTATTTTATATCGTATTTATAAAATATTTTTAGAGATAGTAAAGTCTGTAAATAATTACATAAAATTATACAATATAGCACACTGTATCAGGAAGCTTCACAAAAATTCTTAACTTTTCACAACCACTTGCTATATTTAAAAATTCTTAGAGCGGCACATAACGCTTAATCGTCAGTTAATTATCGTAGTTCAAAAATTTAGAGATAGAAAATGGTCTCAAAAATTTAAAACAATTATACAACATACCACGATTCCTCGAAAGCTCCACCAAAATATCATAATTTTTGAACTCATTTGCTATATTTAAAATTTTAAATTATAAATTACAATTTAGGGTGTGTCTTGCCGTAGTGCGGACGATGGCGCGTCTGCTCGCTCACGGTGGCGGTGCCACGTGTTGTCTCCTCCGCGCTGCCGTCCGTCCACGGAATAGCATAAACGATATTTTTATCAATACGATATACATACGATTATTTTTATAAATATGATATAAAATAGTATCAAAATGGTTTTAATACTCGCTGCATTGTCGTAGACTAGTTGTATGCCATGTACGGTTGTGATGTTAGTGCGTTACGGTTTAGGCGTGTAAAGAGGGGAAGGTGGACGTGGAGGGGAAGGGGAGCGTAGGGAGCATGTAGATTCGGACGTGCCGACAAGGCTAGGTGGCGACTGGTGAGCTGGTAATCTTCCTTCCGTTTTTTTCTGTCGGAAACCTACAGGCTTGTTTATTGGTGGAAATCCATCTCTAGCCTATAAATAAAGAGTCTTAATAATTAGATTTTACACTTATAAAGAGAAAATAATAAAAATGAGTTTCACAATCTCTCTGTTCAATCTTTTATTATTTTGCATTGCTCTGTTTGATCCATTCTGCATAGGAGCAATCATTGGATTAAATTCGCCAACAACGGTTCCTCAACGGGTTATCGATGCGAATCGCTTTTTGGATCGAAGGTAATCATCAAACACTCGTATATTGAATTGCCATATATAGATCGCTTTATTCGTAGATTTTGCTTTCTAGATTACAATTATGTAGCTAAATCGCTTTGGTCTCAGAGTGACTTAAAAGTCGCGGTTCAAGCCGATCGGTGATTTGCACAAAAGAATAGATATTGATTGCTGTAGATTCAACAACACTTATACTTTTGGTTTTAGCTTCTAACTTTTAATTTTATCATTTTTGACTTTTGTCGGGGACCGCACGATGCCGATCAGATGCGTGTCGTGCGGCCGGGACCTGACGACTCCCAGTAGCACGATCCGTCGTGCATGCAATTGCGAATTTTCGGATCGGAGATTGGAGACGTGCGCTCGGCAGACGGATCGTGCGCTTCGACCGCGGTGAGCGATGAGAGTCGTGCGGTCCCGCACCGCACGACCCGCCTGATGACGGTCGTGGACCGCACGACCCGCCACGTGTCGACGCGGTACAATCCGTGGTTAGAAAGGAGGCTACGTGGAATTTTTTTTGCTCGGAGGTCGATTTAGGATTTTGGTTGCCACAATGTTATATGTGTCCAACTATTAGAGGTGGGTGTAATTGCACTGGTGTAAAGGTGTGTGTATATATATATATATATATATATATATATATATATATATATATATATATATATATATATATATATATATATATACGAGCATGGAGTAGGGGCAATGATAGTTCATCAATCACAACTACTCCACTAATCTCCTGATTTACTGTTTGGTCTGTAGCCACAACACTTATACTTTTGGCTTTTGGTGTTTAGCTTCTAACTTTTTAATTTTATCATTTTTTGACTTTTTGCTTTTTTGGAAACTTTTTGTCTTTTCTTTTTTTCGTATTCCTTTGCATTGTTCGTGATGAGGGAACATGTGTTTTTATTTTTTAAATTTAATTATGCAAAAAAGGTTTACGGCAACTACAATGGAAAAAAAACCTCAAACAGTACCAAATAAGCCCAAAAGCCAAAAGTATAAGCCCAAATGAGCGGCCATATAATGTCGGTGGGTTCTTTTCCACTTTGGCTTTGACTTTCGTCGCTATAGCAACTAGCTTTTAAATGATGCGTCTTTTTAAGACGGGATCTGTAGGTAGATTGTAGTACGTCTTGTCGGGTTCAAATTGCATCAGGCCGAACCACATATGACTTTTTTCATCTTCATACTATCTCTTACGAATAGTTAAAATTCAAAAACTATAATTCAAAAATCAAAGCTACAACGTAAAAAAAACCCCACCCGTTATTTTGGTAGGAGATACGTACTCCTATGGGAATGGTCCTAAATCATAACTATATTACTCCCGGGGGATTCCCGGATGGAGAGGTATGCCACGTCACGCATTTTGCGAAAAAACCCTGTAGTTCGCGAAATTACGTAAAGGTCCCTACTTCTCGCAAAAAAAATCACTGGTAGGTTTTTTTGCGGAAACGCCCCTCGGCTTCACCCGAATTGCGTATTCTTTGTCGGATTAAGCCCCGCGGTTTTCCAAAAAAACGTACGGGTCCTCGTTTTGTTACGTACAGGTCCTTACAGGTCCTTGGTTTTTTGCGAAAAAAGCCCTTCGGTTTTCTCGAAATTACGCATGTGTCCCCAATTTTTTTTTAGAAACTCTTCGCGAGTTATTGTCTCTTTTACTCCGGTCCATACGGTAGGGAGCGCGACGTTACGCAGCTAGTAAATTGTTACTGCATGTTTCCTCGTCGCTACTCCAAACCATGGCAATTTGTTAGTAGTGGCTATTGCTCAGGCTAAAAACGTAGGGGTACTTGAAGTAGTAATCAATAGCATCAACAACAACGAAAGCAGCTTCGTTTTCGAGTATCACTTCCAAATCACGCTACTGCTTTTTATTTTCTTACGGATGGGTGTATAATAACATAGACGGTCCCTTCCATTCGTACACCGCAGCAAACCATTGGTGGTCATCGGTTGTAACATCCTGTTTTCAAAGTTATGTGAAGTTTTTAAAATAAAATTCATTATTTAGATTTTTCTGAAATTAATTAAAACTTAAATTAATTTTTTATAAATTAAAAGATTTAATATGACTAAACACAACTTTAACATTTGTTAGAAGTATTTTATTTAAGTTCTCCGCGCTTGACCGATAATTTGCCTTCTCCGCGGACCGAATCCACCGTGAGCCGAGCCACTGATGTGTGGGTCCCACATGTCAGATACACCAGGTTAGCATCGGCCGCTCCGCTCTGTCCGCTGGGCTTCGGCCTCGCGTCGGCGTCCCTGCCTCATTCCACCACCGCGCGGCGCATCGGCGCATGGCATGGCCTCCCACCGGGGGACCTTCGCCTCCGTCCGCGCCGATCCCCCGGGCCTCCTCATCTACACCGCCATCCACTCCTGCCTCCTCCGCGCGGACCGCCGCCTCTCCCTCCCCGTCCTCGCCGTCCTCCTCCTCCACCTCCACTTCCACGTCCTCGCCGCCGCCGCGGGGCCCACTTCTCCCCGCCGTCTCCCACCTCTCCCCCTCCATGTCCGCCGTCACCCTCCTCGCGCTCGGCAACGGCGCGCCCGACGCCTTCGCCTCCGCCGCCGTGCTCCGCGGCGAGGGTGGGCTCCCGCGGGCGGGCCTCGCTGCCATCCTCTCCGCCGGCGCCTTCGTCTCCGCGTTCGTCGTTGGGGCGGTCGCGCCCTTCGCCGTCCCGCCCGCCTCCTTCGCGCGCGACGCCTTCTTCTACCTCCTCGCGGCGTCAGGGCTCTTCTACATCTACCTCAGCGGCGAGGTATTCCTGTGGCAAGCCGTCGGGCTCGTGTTCTTCTACGTGTTCTTCGTGGGGCTAGTGTTCTACATGGATTTGGGTGCGGAGGGAAAGGCGGTGAGCACAGCCGAGCTGGAGATGGCGAATGGCGTCGACCGCATGGCCATGGACTTGCCAGTCACAATGGAGCATCAAAAAGCAACACGACGCGAATTTGTGGACGGTTCTTACTAAGGTATCCATCCAATGGCATGCAGTTCGTTGCTCTGTGCTATCTATTTTATGGTCCAATCCAGTCTATTTTGAGCAGAGGGGGACAACGATTCTAGTATAGGTAGGCATATTCAACTCGAAAATTCTCATCTCAAGTGTTGCAAATTGTTTATGTGCAACTGTAGTCAATTTGATGACTTTACCCTGTTAGTTTGAACTTCGTGACTGCATTCAAATGCGACAAACAATTTGCTCTTTGTAGGAAATACTTAGGAGAAAGTTCACTAGTTTGCTACAAATTTTCTCAGAATGCTTAGAAGAAAGTTCAATTTGGTCCTCTCATCAATGGTCGAGGATTTTCCAGCCCATGGAGGCTGTTTTAGCCTAGGACCCTAGCAAAATAAGATTGTTTATCTCTTACCAAGCAGTTCAAAACTTCACATAGCTCTAGCAACGCTGCATTATTTCTTGCTCAACTGAGCAAAGGATCTGGTTACATCCATTATGAAGTTTGGGATGGAGTACATATGCCAATATAGAATGTTGCCTACAGAATATACCACCGTGCATCACTTATCTTATAGTAATTGAACATGTAAATAATGCCATCCTTTGCCAGTATTTGTAAACTTCCAACCTGTCAACTTTCATAGTTGCAACACATGGAAAGTACCTAGAGTCTTGATATAGTGTTGACCATTTCAGTTAGAGAATTATTTGCATCTCTATCATAAGTCCGAATATCCAAGGAAATATGACACTCAAAAGTAGACCTTTGAAGCGCTTATTGCCATGACATTTAGTTCCTGGTTTCTTATGAGACTGTATGGAAGCATGAACATTTTCCTCTCAACCTCTGCATTTTCATGATAATGATTGTTATCGAGCTCTGGCAGGTAACAAAAGTTTGGGAATGGCTTGTCACATTTGTTCTGAAACTCACAATACCATCAACGCTTCCTTCTGAATGGAACAAATTTTACATCTGTGCTAACATCTGTCTATGTCCTGTCATACTCCTGTATTTTTTTCAGTTCATTCATTCCATTGGATAGCCGAATAGTGCTTCTTCTTCGTCAAATCCGCTCCCCCCTCTGGTCTGTTGTGCTCTTTGTGAGTGTTTGTTTGGCTCTATCCTACTTGCTTTTTGAGGAAGAAGCCCCAGAAACAGAAAACATTGCAAGTACCCTCATTTATTTGATAATGGGGATAATTGACTAAATGCCACTGTAATCATCTCGGCTTTGAGAAATGCCACCGCAATCGTGTTCCTTTGAAAAACGCTGCTTCAATTGTGAAATACTCTTAGAAATGCCATTATAATCAATACTAGCTGTTTTTTGATATAAAATGGGTTTTTGTTGATTCTAATGGTATTTATACGAGTATGAGATGATTGGAGTGGCATTTATCTACACAAAAATACAAAATCAAAATATATTGTTACATTAGGAATTCTTTTGTATTTTTCAAAATACTCATTTGTAGCAGCAAAATACTCATCTGTAGCAGCAGGAGATGCTTCAAAATCAACCATTACTGCCTTATGGGGCTTTACATCTTGTTTACCATAGTGATTATTGCCATTGCGAGCTCTTCTGGATGATATATGATTTATATATATATATAAATAGCAGCTATTAGATTGTGGTATACAGTATTTGCAATTTCAGTTTCTACACACCAACAGAGGGTATTATTTGAAGGGAAAAGGCCGTTCTCGGCATGTTAGTTTGTCATGATGCATTTGATGAGAGTTGTCATGAAGTGTCAGCTGACAGGCCATGTAAGCATAGGTTCTGTATGGCAACGGCTGCGGTTTATGGTTTTGGTTGAATTTTTTGAATTTTAGCTGTTTACGGTACATATTACAGAGAGAGATATACTCACTTGCGATTTTGGATGGTACAGAAGAAATAAAGGCCAGCTTCGAAGGAAAAGAACATACCCATAAGCTTTTCACCGGGCAGCCGGTGCATCGAGCATACAGTCTACAGGAATGTAGGCATGTTTTTTACCTCACAAGCCAACGGCTTTTAGCTTTTGCTACAATGCCTAACTTTTAAACGGAGTATTTTCTTAAAATGGGGTCTACAAGTTAAACGATCTACATGTTAAAAGCCCAACATTTGTACCAGCCAAAATCGTAAGTGAATATCTGTCTCTCCGTAATCTATACTATAAATAGTTAAAGTTCAAAAATTTCAGCCAAAAGTCGCAGCCGAAAAGAACAGGCCCGTAATACCCTGGCTTTATACTGTATTGAGGAGGCATGAAGGATGTGATCTAAGATGTGCTGGTGCTGCATACTGTTTTGGGCCAAGGAAGCTTTCGTACGAGCAAATCTGTGGGCCAGGTCAACTCCACGGAACAGAACAAATCTGTGGCCTAGCAGTCCCAAGACCCAACTTACCCCAACCTTTGGCGCCGCGGTACCGTCGGCCGCACATCCACGCTGAGCGCCGCGGTTAGACGGTGCCGTCCACGCACACGGCACACTCGGCGTCCGCCGGCCACAGTTCGACGTCGCCGGCTGTGTAAGCGCCGCAGAAATTTTTCCAGATATGGAGCGTCAAACCTACTCATCTGTAGCAGCAGATCGTGTTACATGAGGAATTCTTTTGTATTTTCTTATATGTGTATGGTATATTTTTTTTGTAATATCTCTTTGAACTCCCTATATATATTGCTCATTGTGTCTAATGAATATACACACATTATTCATAAAACTCCATTGCGTCGCCTACTGATGGTTTCTGTTCCATCAGCTGCGATCCCATTCTCGGAAATAAAACTCCATGAGACAAACTACATGTTATGGTCTTCACTTATGGAGATTACGCTCGATGGACTTCGCCTATGGTGAATGTCACTGGTGTATAACCTTGTCCGCTATCACCTGTTCAACTTTCTTCTAGGAAACCCACTTCTGCGCCTCCTACAGAACATGAAGCCACTAAGAAGGAGGTAGAGGCTGCCGCTGCTACTGCCGATGCTACTGATGAAGTCTCATAGTATGCCATTAACACTTTCGAGCGCTGGTGTGCTGATGAGATCCGTGTTCGAGCCATCCTGGTGGTCAACGTCAACGACTCTATCCAACCAGATATTGTTGGTTTATGTTCCACTCGTTAAATCTAGGAAACAATAATGGAGTTTTGTTTGTTAGCCATGTCCAATTTTGTCCTCCACATTCACACAGTTCCTAGGATGATTTTATTCTCTTATGATCAAACGAAGCGTCTCCTTGTGTTTGCTTTAATAATATAAAGACTCCTTGTGTTTCCCCTAATCCCAGCAATCGCCTTCGAGGGATAGGAACTCGATCGAATAAGTGGAGTAATAACTTTTTCGGTTGTGCCTCTTGCCAACTTGCGGCTGCCTTTGTATGCATGGTTTTATCTCAGACAAGCAGACGAAACCATGTAAGAAAATTTCAGTGGCTGTCATTCTCAAGACAAGGAAAAGGTTAACAAAACTACCCTCCCTTTTCAGCACTAGACCAGGCAATCATGCAAGGAAACATGGATTTTTGAAACTTGTTAATAGCCAAAGTTTTAATTTTGAGTTTTGAACTTTGGCTCGGTGAATAATTCCATCAGCTTAAGGTCCCAAAAATCACAGGCTTAAGATTGTTTGCAACAATTTTCCTAGGGAAAAAGGTGCGATGAGCCCACGGTCTGACCACAATATTCTACAATCGATTAGTAGATTATGTCTTAAAAAGATATCCTATTTAAATAATAGGTACTATAAAAAATCATTTATTATAAAAATGTTTTTAAAAATAAGTTAATATAAACAGAACCTTAAAACTTATCGACCGGGACTAGTAGAAAGGGGCCTTCCACCATTACGAACCGCTATGGATGGGAGCCAGCAGTTAAAGGTGACGAGTCCTCGTTTGATTCCTTTGCAGCGCATCTGCACCACTAATTAAGCTCTACAAACACAATTAGGATAAGCTAAGGAAAATTCCTATTCGTGTGCACTGAGGTTCTGTTCTTTTAGCTTCAAAAACGCTTTTCTACAAGAACTCATTTCTAAATAAAATATTTTTCAAGATAGGATCCTAGTTAATTGTAGTACATACTTTCTTGACTTCATTTATATTAGCAAAACCCATGTGAATTTTGTTCTCTGTAATCTCTCATATAAACAATCCAAAATCACAAACCGCATCAAAAATCATCCACAAAAAAAAAAAAAAAAAGAACAGACTCTAAATCGCGTGGCTAGATCCTCTCTGCAGTCCACGAGTACCGAAAGAAATCGCAAATCCATGGGTCGTAGTCTCATCCAATCCTGTGGGCGCCCACTGGATTCCGATTCCAATAACACAAAAAGATCTAGAATTTTTTTTTAACAAACAGCCCAAAGAAATAATAGAGAGAGAGAGAGATGCAAAAATTACATGCGTTTTCTCCAATAGTTGCAAAACTAACCTGATCCGGGACCGTGCTAATTACGCTGTTTAAGGTGAGGCAAAGTTGCCACCATGCTATTACAGGATTTAAAAAAAGAACTCGCCTCTTTATTTATTAATATGACAAAAATAGCTGCCTTTGAAAATTTTACAAAAATAATACTTTATCGCAAAATGAATTGGCAGCAAAAGCTCTGTCATCGAATGAAATGGATATAGAATGACGAAGCCCTTCTATCATCATTTTAATTGGTGATAGAATCTGTCATCAAATAATTTGGTGACAGACATGTTGGCCAAACTAATCTATCAAGGAGATCAATCAATGACAAAAGTTTGTCAAATAAATAATAATCTATCATTAAATGTTTTAACGACAAGGTTTCTGTTACCAAATAATTTGGCGACATGCTGACGAGGAAGCTCCTGTCGCCAATTTAGGTCCTATTGCCAAATCAATTGGTGACAGGAGTCGCCACGTTAGTCCGTCGCCAATATTGTTTCCCCCAAAGAACACATAATAATAGCTAGTGATATTAGTATGCCTTATTTAGCTAGAAGTAGTACTGTTTTGACTAGTAAGTATCTTCCTTTGAATTTATGATTAATTTTCTAGATGTATTTATCAGTTCTTACAGATACGATGATTGGGACACAAATATATGATGCAGACACATGTTTCTGAATTAGCTCTGCCAGCTCAAAAATCTTAGCAGTTCTGTCATATCCATTCATGTTGTTTTCCAAATTTATTTTGTTGGACATTGTGGTTAATCTCTCACGTCAATCAATAAGCAAATTGGTATGTCATTTTCTCGCCTTGTTTTCTTCGTAGTAATTTGATTTTACTTGGTCCTCAAAATTAACATTAGCTGTTGTATCGTGGACGAACATTTCTTTTGCGAGGTATCATGAACAACATAATTCTCAGCATCCTCAGTCTGGCACATGAGAGAGAGAGAGAGCTAAATTGTGTTCCTTATGAGCTCGCACAAATGGCGAAACACACGAATCATTGTGTGGTTTGGCATGATCAACTACCATCTTGTGTCGAGCAATTAGCTGCTTAGAAATGTAACTTTGTTTTTGTGTAATATACAAAGCTCTCTTTTCCTTGGAAAAAAAAAGTGAAAACATTTTCTTAAGACTCGCTCAATTGACATGACTCAATCCTTTGTCATATGGGTATATAAGGCTCGCTCATTTCGGCTTAAGCTTCTGGCTTCTAGCTTATTTTTTATTATTCATAAATTTTATCTTTTTTGAACTTTCGGCTTTTTTGAGTGTTTTTGCCGGTTCTTTTTTTCGTATTCATTTGCATTGTCCGTGATAAGCTAACATATTTTTCTATTTTAAAATTTTTAAATTTAATTATGCCAAATAATACATTCTTCTTCTGATGTAATTTCAACCATTCTGACAATTTCGATTAAAACCATTATTTTAAAATTCAATCGAGCTGAGGCTTTAATTGAGGCTTTAATTGTTTCTTCTCCCATATATGTACCAAAGCGACGTGCTGGATCTTGATTCCCTGCAGCGATTAAGACATTCTGTTTCTTCAAATTATTTTTATAGTGCACACATACACATAATTACGTGTACCCGACGGGATTGAGATGTACGTCTCAGTGCAAGTCATTTTGATGACACTGCACCACATAGGAAAAGGAATGTTCAACGGACAGGAGGGACTTGGAGTGCCATGTCAGTCACAATCTTTGAAACGGGGTTGGTTGGTTGATTCTGTCCACTGATCGGCGTGTGGCGGTGGATTTCCATCACTTGTATTTTAGAACTGCTCGATCAATGTGATAGCCTATTCACAATAAAAAGGGTTTTTTTTATCTAGGATCTGATCACACGCATAGTATACAAGTATTTAAGACCATCTAAGCGGTATGAACAATTTTTCAGAAGTGGTATGCACATTTTTTCGACATACTCCTTTTATGCGCATATATAAGGGTATTTACAAAATACGCTAAAAGCTATGAACCCCTTTACAAGTTTTTCGTGTGGTTCACATTGGAGTATCTTATAATTAGTATACAAATGTAACTAAAGTGATAAAAGAGTATTTCAAGTTTGTTTAGGTGGTATATCAGAGGTGGGTGTAATTACACCCGGATGTAAAAGGTATTTTTCTTTTATATTTATATATATATATATATATATATATATATATATATATATATATATATATATATATTGTACAGGGTGGAGTATTGGAAGTGACCTTATAAAAACAAAGAGGAGCCATGGGCGTTAAACATTTGTACAGTCTTGAGTAAGAAAGGGGGAAGAAACGTGCTCTACCTGTCGGCAAGCTTTTGTTGATTGTAACAAGCATCTTAACCTCCAGTTGGAAAAGAACTTTATTCCCATGAAACGTGTATAAATTTCTGAACTATATATATCACTGTATTTGCATTTTTGTTTCTCTTTTTAGAAAAGTATGTCGAAAATACCTTACTCTTTTCAGTTTATAGTTTATGGCCTTCTCCAAATAAGTAAACATGACGGTTTCTCCACCGATTTTCCAAAATAGCCTATTAAAACAGTTTTTCAAAATGATTTATTCGCATTCAGCAAATTCGCATAAAGACCCACGCTAATACTAAAAAGAGCCAAAGCCGAAAGAACCCCCGATCATTTGTGCCTCGTCTGATCGAAGAGGCCAAAAGGGCCGGTGGGAGTTTCTGGTTGCATTTGATCTCTTCTATGTCATCCGCAAGAAGAAATCGAATGCACTCAACGCCATCGCCCTCCTCATGCGTGCCCCTCGCCTCATGATCAAAGGAAGTACACCCTACGATTACGATGTACTGAATGCTAACCCATCACGAACAATACAAATAAATATAAATAAAAGAACTGACAAAGAAAACTCAAATGCTAGCCTCATGATCCAAGGAAGCAGCATCCGCGCGGATATATAATTTTCTATAAATCTCTCGCGTCCGTTTTCTTCTAATCTTATATTTCTCGTTGTCCATACCGGTATGAAGTTCTAACTTTGTTTCGAGAAAGTTTGGAAGTTCAAACTTTCCGTGTACAATATGCGCACTCATACTGACTGGAGTAGTCAAGGGTTTGATGGTAAGACACGATTAGTACCAACCGGTAAAAGAGGGTGCTGACACATACACACGTAGGGTGTGCGTCCTGTTTCAAACGGTTTTAGCTTTTGGTCCCGCTCGGTTGAACTAAAATACTATAATTTATGGCTGAAATTATACTATAACGATTGAAATTTTATTGTATCTGAAGGTGACTTATTTGACGTAATTAAATTTAAAAGAATTTAAAAATAAAAAAATGCTAACTCATCACGGACAACATAAACGAATACGAAAAAAAGAATGAACAAAAAAACTCAAAAAAACCAAAAGTTAAGAAAAAGATAAAATTTATAAATAGTTAAAAATAAGCCAGAAATCAGAAGCTGAAGCCAAAACGAGTGGAGCTAATTTCTTAATTTATTTTACTTTTTTATATATTTATTTGTATTGTTTGTGATGGCATATTTTTTAAAAAATTTAATTATCTAGAAAAAAATAATCGTTGTTACAGTGTATGCAAAGCCGAAAGCCATAAACTATTGCTAGAAGCCACATTGTGGCTACACCAAAATGAAAAAAACTGGATAATTGAAAGTCCATGCCCAAAAAAGGGTGAACCTAGAGTTGGGTCTGCGGCTATATAAGCACCTCATTCGTCTCCATCCCTCTGTGAGGCATACTCATCCATCCAAGGAGTGTGGGAGGCCACACACACCTATGCTTATGCTAGCGCCTTAGGTAGTCATCAGAGGAGGAGGTAGTAGTGACAGTACAAGGTTGGTCAATTGGTTGGTGTAGTTTTTTAGCCGGGGTGGAGATCGATGTTGGCGGTGTTCAGCGGCGAGGTGGTGGAGGTGCCGGCGGAGCTGGTGGCGGCCGGCAGCCGCACGCCGTCGCCCAAGACGAAAGCGTCCGAGCTGGTGAGCCGCTTCCTGGGCAGCGCCGAGCCGGCCGTGTCCGTGCAGCTGGGCTCCCTCGGCCACCTCGCCTACTCCCATGCCAACCAGGCGCTCCTCCGCCCAAGGTCCGCTGTTTCAGAGTACCAATTAAGCACTCTATTTTACAGATTAGTACGCAGTACCCGACATCTGAGCTTTTTCTTTCCCCTGATTTTCGCATGATCTAAGGACGGATTCAAGAATTGATTTCTGTGCATAGATCGGCTGATAGTCCTTCCCAAGAAACGGGGGTCAGTTTCTCTGGTCTTGTTCTTCAGTTAGTGAAGCCTCATGGTCCAGATTAGAGTCGAGAACATGGTCACTAGTCATATCACAAGTCACAAGATCTGAGAGCCCAATTAAATCACAAAAATCTGCTACCGATTAGATTGGACTGTTAAACAGGGTGGATTCATCGAAACATACATGTAACTAGATTAGCTGCATATGCTCTGGATATGTTAGTGCCTGGGATGTGTTTACGCTGGTCTGGAAAACAAGATTTCACGCAGTGTAACCATGTTCTTAGTCAATAATTCGACCTGCTTTTCCTCCTTGTAGAAGGACATGTTGCTTTCCTAAGACGAAGTGAGCAATAAATACAGCTTCCTAATCCATCCCTGTAGCCTGTAGCTGAGGAACCGAGCTACCAACCCTCCTTCGCTTATCGTTTCTCACCTAGTTCTGGGGCTCACGATTGAGCCGGTGGGATTTTTTTACGGAACATGGCTTTGGCTACTAACTTTTAGAAAGACGCGTCTTTTAAACGTAGGGTCTATTGGTAGATTATAGTATATATTGTACCGAGTTCAGCTGTACTGTATAGGCCAAAATCGTCTGGTACTTTTCCTCTTCTGTATCAATGAAAGAAGGGCACCACATCTTTTTCAATTTGCATGTCAACATCGCGCCACCTTCCACAGAGAAGGTGTCAATCGACTTGACAACAAACGGGCCTCATATTCTTCACTAGGCGGCTGATGAAAGTTCAATGGGATAAGAAAAGGGACAAGTCCATCATCTACTGGTAGTTTTATTATACTTGAAAGCACTCATGACAGTATTGGGCAAGTTACTAGGATGCTTATGAAACCCTCTTGGTTTATGCCTTTTTTTTAGTTATTGTTTTGTGTGCTATTCACATGGTTCAGTTCATAGTAGAGGGCACCTGGCAGACAATGGCTATTTCCGGTTTTGATACCCACAGATCTGAAAGTAAAGGTGGACTGGGTGGCCCAGTTGGTCTTTCACTGCTATGATTAGCGGGTCCTGATTGCCCTTTGTTCGTATCCAGTCTGTACTGGCCAGATCCATTCACTGAAGAAGTAGCATCCAAGGAATTCCACTCCGTTACTCCATTCGTTATACTACAGACATCTTTGCCATTTTTCAACAAGTTTAGGTGTATAGCTCTCCATGTTAGGTGCATCTATCTTTACATTAAGCCATTGATGCTGCACCTAATTTTGCATTCTGAAAGGACCATGTCCTTCACTCATTCAAGAAGAGCTGAACTGCTAGGCACCAAACATACTAACGTTTTAGTCTAAAAAATCAAACATACTAATGTTGCTTCGCATGCCAATTTCAGATTCGGAAGTGCTATACAACATTCAACTGATTTTTGAGGAAAATTAGTCGAATTTCATACCATTTGATTTGCGCCAAGATTCATGCTCCCGCCCACCTCCATCCCCGGTGAAGATCTGGCAAGGTTCTCCGTCATCTTCTTCTCTGACCGCCACCGCCGGCAGCATCTTCAACGGAGGTGTCATGTTAGGATTAGGTTTCACCAATTGCCACCGGGCTTAGAGGGATGCTGGGTTGGCGGCGGACCGGCGGTGCGTCGAGGCAACGGTGGTGCCGCCTCTGCCGTGGGATTAGAGGAGGGCGGTGGAGTCGGCAAGAGCCCGTGAGCAATTAGGCGGCAAAAGGGGTGCTGGCGAATCCGACGGTGGTAGCCGCCAAAGAAGGGGAAGAATGGTTGCGACGGTGGTAGCGCATGGTTAAACATTGCGGTGAAATTTTGTCGAAATTTCGGGAATTTCGGTCCTTTCAGAGGGTACCGCAAGGAACATCATTCGGCCAAATTTTGACCGAATTTATCCTCATTTGAAATTTGCCCAAATTTTGTCCAAAGTTTGGTTATATTTCGTCAAAATTCAAATGATGTTTGAATATTTCCTCTGAATTTTTTTCTGAAATGAACGAAATTTCGTCATTTCGTCACTTTTCTCGCCCTCCGAATTTTTTTCAAACCGAATGATTTTCCCTAGATGCGGCAAAGGAGGAGAGGAGGCGGGGGTGATGGCGTGGGAGGCTGGAGCGGCGGGGGAGGGGCTCGACGGAGGGCCTTGCCGGCATCGGAGGCAACGCCGGTGAGGCTGCGGGGAGGCGGCGCGTGGGGAGGGTGGGATGCTGCGGCTGGAGGGAGGTGGTGGGGTTAGAATTTGAGTGTTTGTTTATATTGGATATAGGGAAGATATCTCAATCCAATGGTAAAAAAGTTCAACCGATTTTGGGCTCAAAAACAATCGGTTGATGTATAAATAGAGCCTTTCAGATTGCATGCATCATCCAACAGTTGCTCATCGAGAACATACAACTGTTTCGTGCAGGTCCTTCGCAGCAAAGGACGAGATCTTCTGCCTGTTCGAGGGAATCCTGGACAATCTGGGCAGGCTGAACCAGCAGTACGGGCTGTCCAAGGGCGCCAATGAGGTGGTCCTTGTGATGGAGGCATACAAGACGCTGAGGGACAGAGCGCCCTACCCTGCTAGCTTCATGCTCTCGCAGCTCACCGGCAGCTACGCCTTCGTGCTCTTCGACAAGTCCACCTCCTCGCTGCTTGTGGCATCTGTAGGTTGCTCGTCTCTAGGCATACTGCTGCATCACTTCTATGGCTAGCGCTGAGTGATTCGGTAATTTGGCTTTATTGGCTGTAACGTGCTCCTGTGCTGTGATTTGTTTTCTCAGGATCCGGAGGGTAAGGTGCCGCTGTTCTGGGGGGTAACTGCTGATGGCTGCGTCTCCTTCTCTGACAACATTGACCTGCTTAAAGGATCTTGTGGCAAGTCACTGGCACCTTTTCCACAAGGTAATGTTAGCTCGCCATGCGATGTTAGAGCATGTTCTTTTTGTATCTTAGTATGTAGAGTTTTCTTGGTTCTGTTCACTAATTACATGCTTCTGGCCGCAGGTTGCTTCTACTCTAATGCCCTTGGAGGCTTGAAGTGCTATGAGAATCCCAAGAACAAGGTGACTGCTGTTCCTGCAGATGAAGAAGAAATTTGTGGTGCAACTTTCGAGGTAAAAATCGTTAATTACCAAGAAGTAGTGGGGAGTGTTCCTGAATAAGAATGTAGTTTTACATAACAATCTCTAGTATCATGTTGATGTTGGCGTACCCTCACAGCAAACTATAGCTTCTGACTCTGGAATATTGTTCAGACAAAGCGGCATCTAAAATGCAGAAATTCAATTAATTGAATACACGCCCCTTCGGAAAAAAAAATTGAATACACAAAATACTAATCTGAATTGAGTAAGAACACGTAATGGTGGACGATGGAAATTGAACATGTCTGTTACTAGTTGCTTATACTGATACAGTAAAAGTGTAGAACTCCTTTTTTTTTCCTTTCACATTTCATCTGAACGCTTATGACATTTTTCTGAATGCATCGTTAACCCCAATGTTATATGCAGGTGGAAGGGTCTACAATCCTCAGAGCACTGCATTAGGAGATCTTTGGTCTCCAGGAGTCGCTGGGTAAGCAGACCTTTGTACATGGTGGTGTAACGGCAAGGCATGCAACTGATCTGTATCATCTTTCATAATGCCAACATGGCTAGCACTTCAGGGTTTGGTTGTGTGTATGATCCGTATCCCTAGTTCAAACTTGCAATGGATTTCAGACCTGCTGTGATCAGTTGAATGTTCTGTAGCAAATAAGCCTTGTCAATTGTCACTTGTGACTGTGGTTGTCTGATGGATTCAGATAGTTAAGAGTTTTCTGATGGATTCAGATAGTTACATTTCATGGACTTTGACAAGCAGCGACAAGAGAAGCTCTGATACATATCATGCAAAATAAACGCAATATCTTGCTTCTAGTTTTAGTGTTGAAAAATAAACATTCTAGATTCTTCAGATAAGACTACTTCTTTCTGAACCATATCTCAAGCTGCTTGCCGATCAATGATCAGCTTCCTGCTGCTTGTTGCGACTGGATTGTACCCTAACTTAGTAGTAAGTAACAAAGGTAGCAATACGAGAGGTAATCACCATTAGTGGCCGCTTGCCGATCAATGATCAGCTTCCTGCTGCTGCTGCTGTTTGGTAGGCAGCGGGAAGCGGCAGAGCGTGAAAAGTTTTGCTGGGCTTGAGGCAGGGACACTGAGCGGTCAAGATTTGCCTGTGATATGAGCATCCAATGGCTAAAAGGATAGTACGAAGCTAGTGTTTTCCAATTTTAGGGCACCTCAAACAAACGCTGGTTTACAATGTAAGAGCTCACGTGTCGCATATCATGCCCCCTAAACCCTAATTAACAGACACAACAAGATCACAAGAGTAAATGTAGGCCCTAAAAGCTGCTTTTCGGCTTTTCTACAATAACTAGCTTTTAAACGAAGTATTTTTTTCAAGATAGAGTCTACTAGTTAATTGTAGTACATACTTTACTGACTTCATTTATATTGGCAAAAACCGCACGCGGATTTCTGTTATTCTGTAATCTTTCGTACAAACAGCCTAAAAGACACAAACCGCAGCCAAAAGCCACAAACCGCAACAAAAAATAACAGCCCCATAGCCTTTGCTAGATAGAAGAAACGAATGAAACTAACAGTGGCATCAGATAGATGATTCACCAGCTATATATTCTTTCATAAATACTAGCAAAGTTCAGCTGCAACCAGAGAATACCTAATTAGTTTTCAAAGGTCCTTCCTAAATTCCATAATCATCGACAGACTCCACAGAAGGGCACGCAGCACACCTGGCCATCAGCGTTATGCTGCACTACTTCTCTGCACCACCGTTGGAGCCCGTCCTGACAGATGAGCGAGGCCTGGATATTGGTCGCCTCCGATGCCCAGCAGTTGGCTACCAACACCATGATCGTCATGAACACCAGTGAACTCCAAGAAATCATCCGTGCTCTGCTGGACCAATAATGTCGATGTGCCACTGTGTATCCTGCCGTCGTAGGTGCTGTTAGAGTAGAGGTTAGCGTCTTCCAATGGCGGAGGATAAGGAAGTAGTGGCTCCAGCTCTTGCCTGCAAAACTGATGTCGAGCAGCATGCTCCCCGCTGCTGATCGGTGAGATCAACCGATGATCTGCGTAGCTCAGCAGCTGCTCTCCCTGATCGTAAAACATCACAGGGTCGCCGTACTGAAAGTTTGGCGCCATGTGTGCATATCCTGCATACGCCTGCGCGGAAGCACCGAGCTGATGGTTGCCATCTGGGTATCCTTGAGGGACGGCGGCGGAGAGGCTTGTCGCGTCAAATGCCAACGGCTGATCCATCAGACGGAAGCTTTGGTGAGCTTGCTCGTGCATCAATGGCTCGACAGATCCATCAGACGTTGTTTCTTGGTGTTGTTGCTGCGGCCCTTCCTGCGCTCGCGCTCGGGAAGTGGTCGCCTTCTTCCTTCCCAGCGTCTTGGCCGGTTCCACGTCGGTGCCCCTTCCCCTCTTGCGTTTGTTGCCACCGGCGGCGCCCTCACCGGCTTTGTCCCAGTGCAGCTTCCTCTGTATCGTGCACAGAACGAACTGATCCATCTGCACGCATCATGGCAACCATTAGAAAAGTTTCTTGCAGCTATACATATGCACGCAGCGTGCGTACCTTGGGCTTTTCTTCCATGTCGTACTCGTGCATGCTCCACTTGCCATCATCGTCGACGCCCTCTTCGGCTTGGTAGATCAGAATCCTCTTGGTTCCTATGGCCTCCTCCTCCTTCTTCCCGTCCTTGCCCGTCCTGTGAATAGGCGTCAGGCTCCCCGTCGACTTCCAGGTCGCCTTGACTCCGGCCACCGGCCGCAGCTGCCTCGTCGGCTCGTTCTTCTCCTTCGACTCCCTCTTCGTGAAGAAGTACCACTTGTTCTCCCCAAAACCCTTGTATTCCTCTACATGCATGCAGATGCGGTGTATAAATGTTCGTCGCGGCATCAATCAATCACTTGGAGAGATGGATGGCACAATTACCGACGAGTTTGCCGGGCTCCCAGTCGAGAAGGTCGACATGGTTGACCACTTGGAGAGGCAGCTCCCGGCCCTCGATCTTGGCGCGGAGGTAGACGTCGACGAGCTCCTCCTCGGTCGGCACGAAGTGGAACCCCGGAGGGAACCGCAGCTGCTTGACGAGCTCATGCTTCTTGCCCTTGCCCGCCGTGACGCCGCCGCCGCCGCCGCCGCCGTTGCGTTCCATTGAACGATCGAATTGGCTCGCTGGTGGATCGGGCCCCCGACGAAAAGAAGAAGAAGAAGAAAAATAGAGGAAGCAACAGACAGGTGCGCGCAGAGGACGGAAATTAAGAGATCAATTCGCATGGGATCATTACAAGCGGCAGAAATATATATGGCATGCCGGTAAGAGTTGTAATGCTGGTACCGCTATTGGTCTCCGTTTCCAGAAGCAGTTCCTTTCTCCGGACTTCCCGTGAATTTTTTGGACTTTTGATTTTTCGAAAATCCAAATAAACAGCATGGTTTCTTAGAACGGATTTTTTAAACGGCTTTTCGAGCTCAAAACCACGCATACCATTCACGTTGATTGGGCTGGACGAGGCCTCGGCAGCAATGGACCTATCTATTCCTAGAGTTGAGAGTTGGGCCGTGCTTTTGTTGGGTCAGTCAAAAAAGTACGGCCTAAGTACGGTCTAGTTCGACACGTGGTGGGCCGTGCCAGCACGGTACGAACGGTGGGTCGGGCCGGATCTGGAAAACCGGTACGTTGGGCGGCACGGCACGGCACAAGGAGCACGAGCGTCACAGGGAGCACGAGCGGCACGGCACGACACAGGGAGCACGAGCGGCACGTTTGGTCTCTGTTATACGGCAAGTTCGTGCTAATCGGTCGCTTTTTCTGGGTGGATTGATCCGAACTTACCCCCATTTTGAGTTGTTCTGGGTTTAATGTGATCGCTAGACTAATTTGGAATTCGCAACTAGCCAATCATGCATGATTTCTGTACATATGTGAACAAATTAAACGGAAGTTCTTTGATGCATTTCGACCTGTAGGGTTGAAGCTTAGTTCCTCTTGTGTTTCACAATTACTGGTGGCTTCCGCTAATTTTAACAAGTTTGATCTTAACCAGTTGTTTTGGTTGTTAGGTTGATCTCTCGGCTAACCACCGAGCGGATTTTCAGGGAGGCACGACTCCACTCGCGCGCCCTGATGAGGGCCGGCTCCGACCGTCGTTTGGTTTTGATCCCAGTCACCAGCGCATATAAACACTTAAGGGGTTTCGGCAGGGCTACATGACATGAGTTGTTCTAGTCCTAACAAACCCTAACAAGTCCGATTGCTAACGGTGCGCTCAGTTGGACGAAGGCCGAACCTCTTCGCCGGCCGACGACCTCACCCGTCGGCCACCTCTACCGTCGCCATCTTCCTCATCGGCCGACCATCTCTACCTCACCCTCATGGCTACTCTCGGTTCGGGTATGTGACGATTCCGCTCTAAAGTTATGATGCATACCAAGAAGGTTCCAAACTCGGGATCCCAAATCTTCATGCCATCTCCCTAGAAATTTTGATTGCACACTGAAGTTGATTTCTGGTTTATGACATGACACCTGTTTGCTTTCACTTGTTCTATGTTCTGAACATATGGCTGATATTGTTTCAATATATGGATTCATCTCGCAGAGCCTTACAAGAATCAAGGGCTTATCTGAAGCAAAGGTTGATAAGATCTGCGAGGCTGCCGAAAAACTTCTGGTATGATTCTCTTTGCATTGATTTTGGTTTGAAATTTTCGTGCCATCTGTTGTGTCTCATATGGTCTTCTGAAATTCCTATGATTTTTGTTTGTCACAGAGTCAGGGCTTCATGACCGGAAGTGATCTCCTTCTTAAGTTAAGAAAGCAGGAGATAAGCTACTGATTAGCATACAGTTTAGTGCTATTTGATTGCCTGGGATCCAGGCACGTGATGAGCTGCTTGGCGGTAGCATATCTCTTGCCCTTGATTCTGTTCTGATCAGTCGTGCTGTTATGTTGTTCTAATCTATTGACATTTTTCAAATTCTCGCAAGGGATTGAAACACTTTGTATCACAGAGGCATTTTAGCACGCCGTCGAGAACTTAGAAAAGCAATGCCTAGGAAAACACACCGCTAATAAACTTTTCTTAGAATAGATCTGATCTACTATTTTTGTATCATATTTGTGGCTATAAAGTGCTCTAACGATACCCCTAAAAACTCTCGCACAAAAAGCTTCGCAAAAACCCTAGCCAGAACACTTGGTCTACCTCTCCTTTTATATGTTAGAGCCTTAAACCGTGTTTGACTCAAATACGAACACAAAATCATATCTCTTCCTCAAACCGAGAGACTCAAAACTCTTTCTAACACGAGTTTTACCCAACACTCAACCCTCTTAGTTATGGACTTCATCTACAACTCCTAACTCACCACGTGACGAAGCCTCTAGGACACACATCCCGTAGCCTCATCAACTTCCCTATTGAAGCCTCCAGGACCATACTGCCCGTAGTTTCTCCACATATCACCACATTTGATCTCCATGTGCTCAAGCGTTAGCCTGACCACCTTGCGTGACATCCTCAACCGTCTGGACCTCAGATCTCCCCATCCTAGTCCCGATCCTCCTCGTCAGTGATCATGATCATCTCTACGCCATTCTACACATGCAAAGACCGAAGAAACGTTTCCTGAACAAGTTCTCCACAACTTGAACGTCATAAACACACACACACACACTCACACCACCCATGTCCATCCATAGACAAAGAACAAAACCATCCATGACAATCAATCAGGTCGTCTACGACCACACATTTCATCTCTTACCGCAAATCAGCTCTAGACAACTTACGATTGCTAGCTCAACGAGTACTCGAAAACCACAAGTACTCGGGAAATACTATCGCTCCGCTCCAAACACTTAGAGAGACCATGCATCGCTATCGACCAGAACTATTGAGCACCGAGCACCAAGTTTACGACTATCGACCATCAACCAATCGCCACACCATCGATCACCGAGCACCGAGTATCACCGACAACCGCTCCAACCAGATCAATTAACCACTGACCCAACACGAGTACTCGAGGTATTCGAAGATCACAGGAGTTAAAACACTTGTACCTACCATGAAGTCTACGTGTACCGACCGCGAAGCCTACAGTAACCGATCGCAAAGCCTTCAACTATCGAATACAACGACTGCAGACTGCAAAATCTACGACTATATCAACAATCTGCAAAGTCTATGACCATCGATTGCAATGTCTTCGACTATCGACCACTAAAATCTACAACTATCGAATACCAACCAGGTACTGTAGCAACGACCTTGAAAAAGTACTCTAGCAATGATTACCTTCAGTTGTCGTTCTGTCATGGTCGAAGTCGAACGTGGTTGAACTACCGTAGTCGATATTCAGTGGTCGACACCAGGCGTGGTCGAAGTAGAACATAGTCGTAGTTGAACGTGATCGTAAACGACTCTGAGTCGTAACCAACATGGTCAATGTCAGACATCGTCAAAGTCTGCTGTGATCGAAAACCGCCATGGTCAAAGTCTGTTGTGATGGAAAGCCGCCGCGATTGAAGTCTGCTGTGATCGAAAGCTGCCGTGGTCGAAGTCTGCTGTTGTCGTTCAGCCGTGCGATCCTCTGATGCCACTCGAGTGCCGTCCGATGTTTCGATGCGTCTCGAAAGTCGTCCGATGCTCCAGAGCTACTCGAATACCATCCGATACCACTCGGACCCGATCAGGCTAGTCCGAAACTACTTGTAGCAACCAAAAACACTCGGAGAAGACAAAAACCACTCGGAGCTGACTAAAACCACTAGAACTTGAAACTTTTGACCGCGATCAACCAAAACTTTCACAAATGCAAAATCCAAAGCAATCCAAATATCAATTATCATCATCACTTTATTTACAACCATCCACATGGTCTAACAATCTCTCCATTGATGAATACATTGACTTCACATTAAAAACTCTCAAATGAATCGCATTTTGAAAGAAAAGCAAAAGAAAAAACTCAGCAGACACTCGGCAAAACTCATAAAACTTTCCCTCAACACAAGAGAAATAATTTTATTAAATTTCTCCAATTTCTCCCCCCCTTTGGCAATGAAGTCATCAAGGGCTCTAAAGAGAGGATAATTCTAAAAAGGAGTAAAAAGAGTAAATATCCATAAGCTTTGAGGATTATCCAAGTTATTTTGCATTAATTTAATAGTTTGACCAAATCATCAGTTTTAGCAGGGCTTCCTAGATCAATTGTAGCAAATTAATTATAACCAGTCATAATCAAAACTACACATATACGAGTAAATATGATAAAGAAAGCTATTTTTGCTCAGTTAACTTCAAAGACTTGGGCTTGATAAATTATTTGACAGGTATAATAAACAAAGCTTCTGACACCAATACAAACAACAAGCTCCCCTTCAGAATAGTCCTATAGGATGCATTACACCCAACTCACTCTGCAAATGAGCAAAATGAGAAGAATCAAATGGTTTGGTGAAAATATCAGTAACCTGAGAATCAGAATCAATAAAGTTCAAGACAACGGGCCTGTTCTTTTTAGCTGCGGCTTATAGCTTTTGGCCGAAATTTTTGAATTTTGGCAGTTTGCGACAGAGATTGCGGAGAGAGATACTCGCTTGCAATTTTAGTTGATACAGATGTTAGGCTTTTAACGTGTACTACAATTATCTTGTAGATCTCATCTTGATAAAATACTCCATTGAAAAGTTAGGTACTGTAGCAAAAGCCAAAAGCCGCTTTTAGAAGCCATAAAGAACATGCCCAACATCTCCCTTTCACATGGTTTCTAAGAATATGACAGCGAATATCAATGTGTTTGGTCTTTGAATGCTGCATAGGATTTTTAGCAATGCTAATTGCACTAGTGTTATCACAATAAAGTAGAACACTATCCAAATTTAAGCTAAAATCCTTAAGAGTAGCTGTCATCCAAAGCAATTGAGAGCAAGAAGAAGCAACAGCTACATATTCAGCCTCAGCAGTGGAAAGAGCAACAGACACATTTCCTAGAAGCCTATGAAACAAGAGATGTGCCAAAAAGTGATAGGTTGTAAGTTGAATTTCCATTAAGTTGATTTTGATGATAATAACAAATACAATTGTGAGACTAATATGTTTATTGATTATGATATTGCTTAGTATCATTTGGATGAAAATGTGAAAAACATGGGAGGTATATATTCAATATCACATTCTTACCTTATTGCATTTCTCGGATCCGAAATATAAAATGAACTTCATCAAATAAGTCAAACTTGGATATTAATCTATATTTCATTTCACATATTAAGGATCTTTACTTTAAAATATATCCCTAAATATATATAGCTTGTGTAGTTCATGTTTTGTGTAGTTCACTCTATGAGCTGGAAATTATTCACCATCTCTTTTTTGATGTTCTAGCGACAGAGAGAACTTGTCGAAGTAACCAGGTCCATCCTATCTTGTGGAGCTGACCATGGATAGATGGAATCAATTCAGTGATTCTGAAGGAAACACTAATACTGTTATTATTATTAACCATTGGTGGGCATTTGTTATTTACAACTTTTGTAGAAATTCTGCAATGACATGCTCTGGTTTCAAACAGGACTACCAATCTGAAAGAAGGCTAACGATGCTCAATCTTCAGTCCACTGCTGAAGACCTTGTACCAAACTGAAAGAAGTCTGAACCTGTTCAAGACAACAGCACAAGCACTTGAGGATTATCAGAATGCTGACAAACTGCAATAGATATCTACTGTGCTTTTTCGTTTGGTTCCTTTTACATTTCCTTTTACTTCCTTTGAACTGTGACGAATGATCTTTGGCTGTGTTTTTTGAAACGACAGTGAACGATAAAAATGCTCATGTGATCTGTGAACATGATTTTAGATTTAAAAATTGATGGGAGAAGTGATTTCAAAAGTCATTTGAAAGGACAGTTCCGTTTATTTTAGCTTCGAAAACCAAGCTAAAGGAAAATAAAAGCAAAAAGAACAGGGATTGATTTGTTGATTTTGATTAGTCCACCTAGCTACGGTTTTGGTACCTTCGATTGGATGAAATAAGTTGGTTTATAGTTAAAATTATATTATAGCTAAATGAAATTACATTGTAGGCGATGGTACTTTAATTGATATAACTAAATTTAAAAATAGAAAACAGATTAGTCCATTATGAATAATGCAAAGGAATATAGGAAAAAAAAACCGATAAAAAAGCTCAAAAAATCAAAAAACCAAAAGTGATAAAAATAAAAATAGTAAAAATAAATCGAATTCCAAAACCTAAAGCGGGACTTTGGTGGTGATCGGTTTACTGAAAGTGAAAGCTTATGGTCGAAAACATCAGAGTTGGTGAAAAAAATCAGGTGAGAGAGGCTTATTTAACATAATTAAATTTAAAAATTGAAAAATATAAAAATATGTTAGCCCATCACGGACAACGCAAACGAATACGAGAAAAAGAACCGACAAAAAAGCTCAAAAAAATCAAAAATTCAGAAAAAGACAAAATTATGAATAGTGCAAAAATAAGCTTAAGCCATAAGCTTAAAGGCATGTTCTTTTGGGCTTTTGAAATCAGCTTTTGACTTTTGCTACAGTACCTAACTTTCAAACGAAATATTTTCTCAAGATAGGGTCTACAAGTTAAACGATCTACACGTTAAAAGCTCAACATCTGTACCAACCAAAATCGCAAGTGAATATCTGTCTTTCCATAATCTGTATCGTAAACAACCAAAATTTAAAAATTTCAGCTAAAAACCATAAACCGTAGCCGAAAAAAATAGGCGCCATGTTGAACACCACCTTTATCTGATGACTACGCCCTCCCGTCAAATCTCATCTCCCAGCTCGACACTGCCTCGCGCCATCAAATCCCCTTACCCCGAATTCGGAGCCGCCGAACCCTCAGTCTTCGCCGGCGCCGGCGAACGGCCTCCTTCCTCCACCGAAGCACACCACCTCGAACTCTTCTCCCCGCCGCCTCCTCCTCCCCTCTGGATTGGCGTGGAGGGAAGATCCATCCGGACAGATTGTCTTTTGTTGGTAAGCCCTAACTTGCTCTGGTTGATTTCACTTTCGTATAATCTTTTCTGTGAGTAATCGAATCCAAAACTTTCTGGGATACCCCATAGGACCCAAGATCCACCCGCCCTTGCTAGGGATACGCTTTAATCGGAGAAGATGTCGTCGAAGAAGAACTACTACAAGGAGAAGATGATGCGGCGCAAGTGAGTGCCTATCTATACCTTTGTTTTCGATTCGTTCTGCGCAACTGTTACCAGCATGCGGTTATGGGTTTGGACGAGTAGCACTTGTCATTTTCTTCAAAGATGTATATGCATATACCCTTGTTTGGTTCATCTGTGTTGATTCGTGGGGCAATAAAAGTTGCGTGTTTTGGAATCAAGAGATAGAAGCCATAAAGAACATGCCCAACATCTCCCTTTCACATGGTTTCTAAGAATATGACAATGAATATCAATGTGTTTGGTCTTTGAATCTTGCATAGGATTTTTAGCAATGCTAATTGCACTAGTGTTATCACAATAAAGTAGAACACTATCCAAATTTAAGCTAAAATCCTTAAGAGTAGCTGTCATCCAAAGCAATTGAGAGCAAGAAGAAGCAACAGCTACATATTCAGCCTCAGCAGTGGAAAGAGCAACAGACACATTTCCTAGAAGCCTATGAAACAAGAGATGTGCCAAAAAGTGATAGGTTGTAAGTTGAATTTCCATTAAGTTGATTTTGATGATAATAACAAATACAATTGTGAGACTAATATGTTTATTGATTATGATATTGCTTAGTATCATTTGGATGAAAATGTGAAAAACATGGGAGGTATATATTCAATATCACATTCTTACCTTATTGCATTTCTCGGATCCGAAATATAAAATGAACTTCATCAAATAAGTCAAACTTGGATATTAATCTATATTTCATTTTCACATATTAAGGATCTTTACTTTAAAATATATCCCTAAATATATATAGCTTGTGTAGTTCATGTTTTGTGTAGTTCACTCTATGAGCTGGAAATTATTCACCATCTCTTTTTTGATGTTCTAGCGACAGAGAGAACTTGTCGAAGTAACCAGGTCCATCCTATCTTGTGGAGCTGACCATGGATAGATGGAATCAATTCAGTGATTCTGAAGGAAACACTAATACTGTTATTATTATTAACCATTGGTGGGCATTTGTTATTTACAACTTTTGTAGAAATTCTGCAATGACATGCTCTGGTTTCAAACAGGACTACCAATCTGAAAGAAGGCTAACGATGCTCAATCTTCAGTCCACTGCTGAAGACCTTGTACCAAACTGAAAGAAGTCTGAACCTGTTCAAGACAACAGCACAAGCACTTGAGGATTATCAGAATGCTGACAAACTGCAATAGATATCTACTGTGCTTTTCGTTTGGTTCCTTTACATTTCCTTTTACTTCCTTTGAACTGTGACGAATGATCTTTGGCTGTGTTTTTTGAAACGACAGTGAACGATAAAAATGCTCATGTGATCTGTGAACATGATTTTAGATTTAAAAAATTGATGGGAGAAGTGATTTCAAAAAGTCATTTGAAAGGACAGTTCCGTTTATTTTAGCTTTCGAAAAACCGAAGCTAAAGGAAAATAAAAGCAAAAAGAACAGGGATTGATTTGTTGATTTTGATTAGTCCACCTAGCTACGGTTTTTGGTACCGCTCGATTGGACTGAAATAAGTTGGTTTATAGTTAAAATTATATTATAGCTAAATGAAATTACATTGTAGCTGATGGTACTTTAATTGATATAACTAAATTTAAAAATAGAAAACAGATTAGTCCATTATGAATAATGCAAAGGAATATAGGAAAAAAGAACCGATAAAAAAGCTCAAAAAATCAAAAAACCAAAAGTGATAAAAATAAAAATAGTAAAAAATAAATCAGAATTCCAAAACCTAAAGCAGGACTTTGGTGGTGATCGGTTCGGCTGAAAGCTGAAAGCTTATGGCTGAAAACTCTGTGGTGGTGAAAAATATCAGAATGAGAGAGGCTTATTTAACATAATTAAATTTAAAAAATTGAAAATATAAAAATATGTTAGCCCATCACGCACAACGCAAACGAATACGAGAAAAAGAACCGACAAAAAGCTCAAAAATCAAAATTCAGAAAAGACAAAATTATGAATAGTGCAAAATAAGCTTAAGCCATAAGCTTAAAGGCATGTTCTTTTGGGCTTTGAAATCACTTTGACTTTTCTACAAGATCTAACTTTCAAACGAAATATTTTCTCAAGATAGGGTCTACAAGTTAAACGATCTACACGTTAAAAGCTCAACATCTGTACCAACCAAAATCGCAAGTGAATATCTGTCTTTCCATAATCTGTATCGTAAACAACCAAAATTTAAAAATTTCAATTTAAAACCATAAACCGTAAAGAAAAAAAATAGGCGCCATGTTGAACACCACCTTTATCTGATGACTACGCCCTCCCGTCAAATCTCATCTCCCAGCTCGACACTGCCTCGCGCCATCAAATCCCTTACCCCGAATTCGGAGCCGCCGAACCCTCAGTCTTCGCCGGCGCCGGCGAACGGCCTCCTTCCTCCACCGAAGCACACCACCTCGAACTCTTCTCCCGCCGCCTCCTCCTCCCTCTGGATTGGCGTGGAGGAAGATCCATCCGGACAGATTGTCTTTTGTTGGTAAGCCCTAACTTGCTCTGGTTGATTTCACTTTCGTATAATCTTTTCTGTGAGTAATCGAATCCAAAACTTTCTGGGATACCCCATAGGACCCAAGATCCACCCGCCCTTGCTAGGGATACGCTTTAATCGGAGAAGATGTCGTCGAAGAAGAACTACTACAAGGAGAAGATGATGCGGCGCAAGTGAGTGCCTATCTATACCTTTGTTTTCGATTCGTTCTGCGCAACTGTTACCAGCATGCGGTTATGGGTTTGGACGAGTAGCACTTGTCATTTTCTTCAAAGATGTATATGCATATACCCTTGTTTGGTTCATCTGTGTTGATTCGTGGGGCAATAAAAGTTGCGTGTTTTGGAATCAAGAGACCTAGTTAGAGCTTGTGTAGCAATTACCCCACTTCTAGCTGTTTTTTTTTTTTAGTTTCTGGAAGCCTGGAACTAATGTTTGACTTGACTTTTAAAAAGGGGAATTTTATGTATGTTTGGAATTTCTGATGCATATAGCGTGGAAGAGATATTGAGTAAAGTTGCAACTCTTGATAGTATGGTTACTATAGTTTACAACATGAAGTATTCGAATAGAATGAGTGATTGAGGCCTATTTTTCTTGCAACCTATAATCACCTAGGCAGACTGCTGCAATAGACGAGCTTAAATGCAGCGATGATTCTGGTACTCGTATAGCTGCCATTATCAGCGTGTCTGTAACCTAGAATAAGTGTCATGAGTTGGTGTTGCAGCAGAACCACATTTATATAGCTAAATCACTTAATCAAGGGAGCTTGCAATACCAATTTTTGGGATTGTGGTCATGGGTATTTGGATCCCTGGTAGTCACAGTGGACATAATTCCAACACTTTCTGCGGATGTTCATGCCAATTTTTGGAATATGTAATCATGTGAAAACAGGAAGTGGTCATGATAAATCACATGCAAACTATAACTACCTCCAACTTTCCTGCTATTAAATTCTTTCGGTAAACCTCATTATCTTTGATTTTCCCATGCAGAGAGGAGAAGAAAGAAGAACCAGAGACACCCAAGTATCGAGATCGTGCTAAGGAGCGTCGTGAAGATCAAAACCCAGACTATGAACCTACAGAGCTTGGTTCATTTCATGCTGTGGCTCCTCCTGGAACAGATTTGAGGTAACAGATCACACTACACGATTGATATGTTTGGCACTCTCATTTTGTGCTCAGTTTGTCATATGTTCTCCTGGAATTCTCACATGCAATTGTTTGCGTTACAGGCTAGCAGATGCCCAAAAGATTTCAATTGAGAAAAGCAAATATCTTGGAGGTATGTAGTGTATGTCACGATTTTATTTTTTTTTTCTGAAGAAAATGGTTTTCCTTTTTGGAAAGTCTTGTTTGCTTGTCTGTTTGTTGTGTTTCCTCTTGAGCTTTTATATGTATATGTACAAGCATGCATACGCGTGCAAATATGGGCATGAGGTGTCTGAACTGTGAGTCTGTGATAAATAGTGTACTTCAGATTTCTATGAAAATGAGAAATTGTTTTAAAGTGTTTACCTACTTTAAATGCCTTATGTCCATAAACTTGACACAGATTCAGAATTTTTTTCTGAATGAAATATAAAGAGCCATCTACTTGATCCTTGATCTAGTCAATCAGTAATGTGCAGTCCTCCAAATTGTGAAAGCTGCTTTTATTTGTTACGAACGCTAGATTATTTTGTTTCTAATGTAGCTATTTTATTTCCTGTTATTCTACAATTACATGCATTTTCTAGTCTGGACAAGAGCCGATTTGTTCATCTATCCACTTCAATGTTCTTGTGATTGAAAAAAATGTAGTTAATTTAGTAGGGCATGTTTCCTGAGGTAACATGATATATTGTTGTGGAGATGGTAACTTAGATAAACATTTACTTTTGTCTTTTTTCAGAACTATCAATTTGATTGATGTTCAATTTCACTTTATGCTTTTAAGGTGATTTGGAGCATACACATTTGGTCAAAGGCTTAGACTATGCTCTTCTTCACAAAGTACGAAGTGAAATTGAAAAGAAGCCTGATGCAGAGGACGGGAAGGATGCAAAGTCTAGGTACTTGCCACCATAATATAGTATTAGCACCGTACCATTTTTTTCTCGAACGACGCAGGAGAGCTGCGTGTCATTTCATTAAGAAGAAGAAATAAAACGGGTTACAAGGGAAGGCCAACCAAAAACCCAACAAAACTAAAGGGCTACACAGTAGAGGTCAAGAGACCTAGCCAACAACCCCAGCCCACTGCACCCACACACACCTAAACAAAACAACAAGGAACTGCCAAAAACCCCCCTTGACTTAGCATGGAAAACCTGAGGGGACCAACTTGGAAAGACTTCGAGCACCAGCCGAACCGTACCATTTGATTGTGCCTTCTCTTACCTGCTATTGTAACACTGAGTAGGGGTTTAAAAACCTGTCAGATGCAATGTGCTTTGAAATCCTGTAAATACGCCTACAAGAGTGTTGTCACTTGCATAATTTTCATTTTACAAAAATTGAACCAATAATACCTAAGTTGATTCCATCATGGCAGAACAAACTGGAATACCTAGCTCTTTGTTGGATTTTGATGTGATTTTCAGAGAGAGAGAGAGAGAGAGAGAGAGAGAGAGAGAGAGAGAGAGAGAGATCCAATTCCCTCCTGTTGGATTCGACAAGAGTTTCTTATGGTGGATGCAATTTCTTGTTTCTGTTGGATATGGTTACTGTAAAGTAAAACATCTCTGGTAATATTTTGCAATTATATCTGTTATTAGTTCTTCAAAACGTTACCTATCTATTTTTTTGAAGCTGTTACGCACAACTGAATTGTTGGGTGTGCTAGTTGATGTTTATGTAGTGTCTTACAACCTCAGTTGCTTTAGAGTGGCTGTAAAATATCATTTCTCAGCTGAATATTATTTCCTGTACATCATTGTCAGCACCATCACGAGCACCACCTTGTGTTAGAAACTTAGAATGAAATAAAATATTATTTACCTCTGGTATTGAGCTGTAGTAATGTGAAAGTATGACCTTATGCCTTTGCTACGATGGGAGCATTTCTACATTATTTTTCATTTTTGTTTTACAGGGAAACAAAAGAAGACCGGGCAGTTTTATTCCGCACTGCAACCGCAAAGGTGGATTTCTTTTCGATTTATCAGCGAATGGGATGTTTTCTTCACCTCTTGAGTATTATGTAATATAACATGGACATTAATTGCCATTCTTTGTTGCTTGCAGTCTGTCTACCAATGGATCATAAAGCCACAAAGCATAATAAAGGCAAATGAAATGTTTCTTCCTGGTCGAATGGCATTTATTTACAATATGGTATTGTCCTTTAAAATTTCCCTTGTTCAGTGCTTTCCTGTGCTTTAGTTACATAATGGGGGTGATTGTAGACAGAATAGACATGCATTGTAAACTGTAGCTATTCCCTGTTTTCCTTGATAGAAAAGATCAGTGCATACATTAGGCTTAATCATCATGCATTTGATGTATGCATAAATGTTCAATACTCCTTGGGAAGTTACATGATGAATAGATGTTGCTATTTGGTTAAGTTCTTTTTTCTATGCTAGCATGTAAACAATATTATTCTTACATTATGGTCATTTTGTTTGTTTTTACGGTATACGTAATGTGTTGTTATTTGTTCTTTAGTTCTTTTTTCTATGCTATGCACGAGTAATGAACTTCTTTGTTCCAACCAGGAGGATGGACTTACCAATGATATTCCGACAACTCTTCACAGGAGCAAAGCAGATTGCGCTGTTCCAGAGGTATGGTGACAATATAGTGTTGACGTTTCTTGTAACCTTTCAAAAAAATAAAAATCAAATTCAACATTCTTCTTGCTTCTGCAGGAAATGGTTACTGTCAGTGTGGATGGTTCTGTACTTGACAGGATTGCTAAAATCATGTCATACCTTAGACTTGGATCATCAGGGAAGGTCTTGAAGAAGAAGAAAAAGGAGAGAGATACAAAAGGTATGTGCTTGAAAATGAAAATGAATATTGTATAATAATATAACTATAGAAGTTGTTGAGTGATAAACTGAGAACAGGAAAACTTTGTTGATTAAGACATGAGAAAACATGCAGAACTACGAGTGTTTATATTCCTAGTGATACAGAAAAGTAAGCTTGGTTCTCTTTTTATGGAATAAGATTGGTACTTTGCCAAGATGGTTGTGTTTTATTTCAATTGTTTTATATTCTTATTTCGATAATTAACTTCTGGTGCATGTGTTGTGTATACTAATCTTAGCTTTGTTTGATACTGATTCAGTGATATCATGTTCTGTGTAGTGAATTAGTGATTGTCATATGTTATACTTCGGTCTTAATACCACAGTCAGCACAAATTAATCAATTGGCTTAATTCGATGTTATTATAATGTCTGTGTTTTTCTCATCAATATCTATGCTAGTTTTGCTTGTTAAATTTGGATATCTTATTATGTTTGCTATATTGCAGGGAAGAACAATTTGGCAAGCGGTGACTATGATGAGTTAGTAAGACCTGCCCAAACTAATGGTTCTGCTCTGAACCATTCAGAAAAGGACATGCCACCACCTCCACCACCACCCCCTCGAAATAGTAACTTCAATGTAAAGGAAAAACAGTCTGCCCCTATTGCTAGAGCAGATGATGATGACATTTTCATTGGAGATGGAGTTGACTATACTGTTCCTAACAAGGACCTGAGCCAGAGTCCCGTCTCTGAGGATATGGATGAATCCCCACATAATCATCAGAAGCAGTCCTATTTCACTGAGCCTATGTATGGCCCTGTCCCACCATCTGAACCTGCTCAAGCTTGGCAACAATCGGTAAGTTTATTTATGTTCAGTAACTTCAGTTTCAGTGAATACCTGTAAAATTTTAAATTTTCAGTGATTGTGTTGAATATTGGATCTATTATTAGTCCATATTCATAATATGCTACAAAAAACTAACTGTTATAACCTTTTTCTAAGTTTATTTTTCAATCGACTCGGATGTACTAATAATTTATGCCTCTTGTGATGCTAGGATGGGTATGATGTTATTCAAGCCCAAATGGTAGCTGCTGGATATCAAGGCGAGTGGTCAAGCTGTCAGTATGCTGAACAGCAGCAGTTGGCTTATCCAGAACAGTACATGCAACAAAGTACTCATGAATATGATGTATCAGCTGACCCGAATATAGCCCAGGATCCAAGGTTCATGACCCAAGCAGATAAGGATAGAGGTCTAGGTTCTGTTTTCAAACGTGACGATCAAAGGCTTAAGCAGCTAAGGGAAAAGGATGCGCGGGAGAAAGATCCAACTTTTATTTCAGATAGTTACTCTGAGTGTTATCCTGGTTATCAGGAGTATAATCATGAGATTGCAGGGAGTGATGATGAAGATGATATGTCGAAGATGGATATGGGTGGACGGGTAAGTACAATTATTTATAAAATATCATATGCACAAAAATTCCCTTGCAGTTACAAGCCTTTGTTTGAAACATGGGATTGGACGAGCATGATTCAGTTAACATATATTGTAATCTAGAGCTTTGGTTACTTTTGAAGTTGCAATTTGCTACTTATAACTGATTGCTGCTTCTATTTTTGTTTCTTATGGATTTGAATATTGTAGAAATGCAGTTTTCTAGTAGTGGTGGTGATATTCTTACTTTTCATGTAGTTTTTTATTGCTGTCCTGATAGTACCGGATTCTGGATATTTACCTTTTGCATGTTCTGTTGTGTTACGGCAGCCATTACTTGCTGCTGCAGTTGTAGCTTTTGAGTCAATACATGGATTTCTTGAGGCCATGATCACATTTGAGTCGATAAATGGGTTTCTTGAGGCCATGATCACACTACTTTTCATCTTTTGTGCAATAATCTCTTCCAGCCCCTTCTATATGAATTCTTATCCTTTTTTGCTTTTGCACTTTATTTCGACACTCCATTCTAACGTATGATCCTAAATGATTCTTGAGCAGGCGAAGGGCCGTCTTCATAGGTGGGACTTTGAGACGGAAGAGGAGTGGGCCAAGTACAACGAGCAGAAGGAAGCCATGCCGAAGGCTGCATTCCAGTTCGGGGTGAAGATGCAGGATGGCAGGAAGACCAGGAAGCAGAACAAGGACCAGAAGCTCACGAATGACCTCCACAAAATTAACAAGATCCTGGCGAGAAAGAAGGGCGAGAAAGATGGAACAGAAGATGGCGGGCACTACGATGACGATTTACCTAGCGGAAAGAAACAACGTGCTTGATTTTAGTGCGACACTTGCTCAACTCAAATGAGATCCAACCGAGGCGTGAATGAAATCACGGGGACCGGACCATTCGTTTCTGTAACTTGTTAGCTTATTCAGTAATTCTCTTCACTGGTTGGGCTTCATATGTAGTTCTGGTTCATACACACCCGTCAGTACTCTGATAGCTTGATCTATTATTTCAAGTGGAGATAGAGTTCATGCCTTGACTAATGCCTAATAGAAATAGCCCATAGTCGTCAATAGGCACGACTCCTGTACAGGAGACTGAAACAAAAAGGCTGCTATTTTAGCATGCCACACTCACATTTCCTCTCTAGGTGTGTTTGTTTTACAGGATCTTGTCAGGATTACTGAAAACAGACTTAGTAGTTTATAATTTCAAACCTATGATATGAAACCAGCAACATGAAACCAAGCAGGATAGAGTTAGAATCACTAGATCGATGCTACGAATTCAATATAAATAAGAAAGGGCTTACCTACTTTAATTTGCTATCTCTGAAATCAAATCGCATAAATTTTAAAGTAGTATTTTTAACTGTGGCTTGAGCTAAAAATTCTGCCTTTTCATATAATTTTTTGTGTGTGTGTGAGCACTGGAGTTCCCTGTCATACTCCCTCTTGATTTTTTTTTTATGAGGTACCCACGGTATTTCGAGATTCAAACTTTGTAATGTTTGATCAACAGTTAGATCAATAACATATATATGCTTAGTGACACAAAAGGGTACAGTTAGATTTGCACTTGAATGTACTTTCACACGATTATGTTTTTTTAGTTATTAACAATATATCGTAATTGATATTAACGATCAAAGTTGGTAGTTAACCTGCACCCTTCAAAAATCAACGGAGGGAGTACATTGCTAGTATGGGAAGACAAATAAACTCAAGTTCCAATTTTTAAGGATTCACCATCAACATAAGCAAAAAAATAATGATAAAAGATATTGAAATCTCAAATCAAAACATAAGATAGAAATCGAGTCACGCAGCTCCCTGCAACATGGCTTCAAACTCATCCAAGCTAATCCTACCATCACCATCTCTGTCGAAAACATGGATCATCTTTTCGCAGTCCTCGTACACGTCCTTCAGCCCTAATCTTCTGATCGCGCTCTGCAGCTCCATGGGAGTTATGAACCCATCACCATCACCGTCGAACACGCAGAATGCTTCCTCCAGTTCTCTGAAGCTTGCCGTCTTGTCCTCTAGAAACGCATGAGCCTCTTCAAGCAGGCAACAGCCCTCGCACCTGCCATTGTCACTCCGACCAGCGATTCCAAGAGCTCTCATGGCCACAAGAACATCGTCGTGTGTTAGCTCTGCTGTTCCCTTCTTGCCGGAGCTCTCGCATCTGCAGCTTGTGTGATGCTTGCCATGGCGAACAAAGTTCAGAGGTCGGAGAAGAAACAAGAGCGCCTCTGTTACACGACAGAGCAGTCTACTAGCGATCATGGCTAAGTTCATATCGAATGATTTCCACATAACGCTCAGATATATAGTTCTCGGCTAAAGGCAAGTTTTCAATTGTTATTGACCTCAAGAAATGAAGTCTTTCGTTGCCGTTAAGAGTGCTAGTCATGTGAAGTGAGCTTGAAACTTCTGCTCAATAGCCCTGGAAGACAACAGTGTCTTGGACTCTCGATTCAACGTACGCAGAAGAAGATTCAACGTACTCGTCAACAAAACAATCTGGATTAGTTAAATAACAAGTTGGGGACTCAGATTGACGCATTCTTCATCAGGAAAAAACTCGACATTGCGTCGGCATTGCTGGGATATTTCTGCCTATGCTGTTATTTGTTCACCAATATTTGTTCGGCTGCTGTACCGTAAAGAATTTGCGCTGAAATTAGTAGACGACTTAGGTCGTCCATGATACAGCCAATCTAAAAAAAATTGAATTTATTTGAATTTTAGTTGAATTTAAACTTTTTGTCAAATCTGGATATTCCAACCAAAAATTGCTTTCCCTTTCCGGAAAGCCACCTTCCAAGCGTGGAAGCGCCCTCAAGCCGCTATGTCATCGCCTTTTTTCCCGCTGCCGCGCTCCGCGACGCTGTTTGCGCTCGTGTGCACCGCCTCGCTCGCCCGTCGCCAACGCCCACGTCAAAAGCTACACAACACTCACACCACCTCACCGACAGCCTGTACCCTACCTTAACGCTGCCGTTGGCCACGCATTGTGCCGCTCCACTGTCGATCTGCACCATTGCAACCCCCCGCTGCCAGCTACTCGATACTCACTGCGGCGCCACGGCTCACCGCGCCACATCGTGCGCTCACCCCAATAAGAAGCAACACCTCTCCTGCCGCCAGCGCACGCGCCAGCTCCGCTACTGCATCGCGAAAGCCACGCACCCATCCACGCCACCATCCATGCTCCATGCACACTCCCGCATCGGTACTGACCACACCGCCTTCGCAGCCTATATATCCAAGCTCTGCGACCCCTCACTCACTTTTTGTACCGTCCCACACCCACTGCCACCCTTCCTTCCTCCGCTCCGGCCAAGCCGTGCCCTAATCACCGACACCCAAATTGCCACCGGTGAGCTCAACACCAAATTCTCGCCTCGGCTCCTTTCTAGGCCAATTGCTCTCTTCCTTAACATCTCCTCACCACCACAATGCTATCCCCTAACTTCCCATGTAGCCTCGCTACCCCTAGCTCGCTGTTGTTGTGTGCCATCACTCCATCACCCCCGATCACCATTGCCGGACCTCCTTAGGCCACCTTGAGCCAGCCATCACCACCACAGAGCTTCTCTAACATCTTAGATGCTCAAGCCACTGCCAATTTAGCTGAAGCTCTACTGCGGCTCTGTCGTGTTGTTCCCCTGTTCTAGCCAGGTTCCGCCGTCACCAGCCATCTCCAAGAAGCCACCACTGGTGCGTGTGCCTAAAATGGGTTTCCCGTATTTTGTTGGTGCTCGCCGCACCACCGTTTTCCGCCAAACGTTGTCGCCATCGTTGAATTCAACATTGCCACCGCTTCCCCTGTCTCAGTTGCTATGAGAGCGAGCTCCAGCCCGTTCTAGAGAGAGCTAGGCTGCTTGCTCCCTAGGCCGCCAAGGTGGGTTGGCAAAGCCACCTCGAGCCATCTTTTGGCCTGATCGACCAACTAGCCAACTTGTACTGTGCAGCCTAACATTATTTATTACCCAGCCTAAAACTATTCAACATCTGCCAAACACTGCACAATTGTTAATTTCAGCCAAACCCGTACTGTTCATCAAACCCGACCCCGCTAGGAATAGTACCAACTTGATACTGTTCACCTGCCCTGTTACTATTCACCAAAACCCGTTAAGCTTGTTTATACTCATTTTGACCGTCTCAAGCATGTCTAGTCTATTTTCAACTCTGGTCAACCCAATCAAAAAATGCTTAGACCTTAACCACCCAAACCCTCCTATGTTTAAACTTTTTTGGACTTTCCTCTTTTATTTTGTTCCAATCTCGCTTTCTTTCGAGTCTAGACTTATTTGATTATTTTTCCTTTGTGATAGCACCCAGGTTCATTGAATAGATTATCAAAGAAGCTAACCAATACATTGAAAAAGTAGGCCCAGTTAAAGACTATATGACCGAGAAGACAAGTTACATGTCTTTAATCATGTTGATCCTATGTTAACTATGTGCCTTTACCTTCATTTAAATTAATTATGCACTTTCATTTACATAAAATAATAGTTTAGAATGACATGATGGATAGCTAAATCCTATCACCAAAAAGGCCAGTCATATTCTTGAATGCCAGATTCACCTTGACAGCCTTGGCATTGCCTATAATGGTATTTAATTACTGTATAATTAGCTAGTAATCAGGTTGGACAACTAAAATGATTTACTCATACTAATAAGAATTGTTCACCTCCATGCTAGTAGGCTTTAAAATAAAGCTAAGGATGGAGGCTATTTGGTGGGCCACCACTAGATGTTTGGAGCTCATGACCTCACCCAAGGATTAAGGTTTTGGTATGATTCACTGTCATATAATCAGTCTGCTACTAACTGTCAAAGTTGTATATGAAGTCTTGAATTAAAATATACCCATGATATGTTTTCTATTCGTTGTGGGGGATACCACATTTTTCTTTATTTGGTTGGAGCCTTGACATGCCTGAAATGCCGAATCACATTTGTTATTAGCTTTCTTGCCCTTGAAATTTTATTTTAGTATAGCTACCTCAACTTGCCATAAAGTTCTTTTATACCACTTTGCTGAAATTTGTTCTTGTATCTTTCAGTTGCCTCGCATGCTAGAGGCAGATGCTGTTGCTCGCTACTATGGCCTTGGCAAGGAACCGTGGTTGAAGTTACATATGACAACAAGCTTACCGTGGTTGAAGTTACATATGACAACGAGCTTACTGGGAACCATGTATTTTCTGAGGGATCCATGTGTTTCCATGGATGAAGGTCGTAGTAAGCTATTGCTAAAAGGAAATTTGCCTCCCACTAATGTTACTAGCCTACTATGATATTCCACATGAGTGCTCTTTGACAGACTCCCCTGAATGTAGTAAGAAAAATTAAGCTTTGCCTCATGCAAGTTATTCAGTAGTCAGTTTCAGATGTTTTTCGAAAATTTCACACAAGATGTGTTAAATGGCCTGTTATCACAGCAGAAATGGTGTTGAATAGAGAATCACTCAATTGGATTCAAGCATTATCCGTTTATGGAATCCATTCTATGTTGCAGATTAAGGGTTAACATCTGTTTTACAAATCAGTAGGTCAGAAACCGAGTAAGGCAAAGAACAAGAAAAAAAAAGAAGATTCACTGTCATATAATCAGTCTGCTGCTAACTGTGCCTTGGTCTGATTGGCGGGCAAAATTTCGCCGTCTGCTGCCCTTGCGGCTGTTGCTGCTATCGCTGCTGCTGCTGCTGCTCGTGGGGTTACTGCTGCTGTTGATATCGCTGTTGATTTGCAGGTGATGCTCCTGGTGGTAGTGCTCCTTGCATCTGCTTTTCGGAATGTGGGGCTTCAGCTTGCTCATGTCCGATAGCCGTACTGGTTTTAGGAAAAACTCATCTGCTCCTTCCTCCAGGCATCTGATTCAGAATATCAAAACCAAAAAAAAAACGAATCAAGGTTTACTCTTAAGATCATAAAGCATGATGTGCCATTCAGGAAACACAACTTATTCTTACTTCTTGTGCTATTTCTTTACAATTTTCTTTCCATCCATATCTTCGGACAAGATCGACAAGATTGATCTGCGTATCACTCCATATCTTTATTATTTATGCAACACCAAAACTGTCTTGAGGTATTAGGACAGCGTGAGCTGTGTGGGGCTTGTTCCTTTGTTATGCAACATGTGACGCCAAATCAATAAGGATTCAAAGAGGTCTTCGTATCTAATTTAGTCCTAAGCCTTGATTTCTATGTCTTCATGCAAATACTAAGGGATATGCAGCTATCTGAATCTTTTCTAATCTCTATACGGTGATGTTCCTTTTTGGGTTCATTCGAGTCATGTCTCTACCTACTAATTTTTCTGCAAAACTAACTTTGATTTGTTCATCCAGATATCATGACATTCATGTAATGTGACAGCTGATATAAACGATATTATAGATCCACTAGACTGCTCACCTATTGATCCTTGAAGGAATGTCCTCGGATGACATTATCACAACCGGAATGTCCCTGAGAGACGACGATTCCTGATCGAACAGACAAAGTAGGCATATTTAATTAGGCACTACTGTCTTCAGTAGATCAATTCAGTGGATGGTACCAAGTGAGCAAGAATGTAAATTACCTTGATCTTCTTGAGCAGATCATATCCTGTCATGCCAGGCATGGAGTAGTCTGTGATGATCAGGTTCACCTCAACATCCTGATTATCCACGCAGGAGCAAAACAAAAAAAAAACCGAACCCATCAGAAATCCTATTCAGAACAAGAACACAACTGCACATGATGATTAGCCCATGTAACCATCCTCTTACCAGCTGATCTGCATGAACAGAAACTAGGCTGTCCTCATGGTCATGGAGCCCCAAGAACTCCAGAGCCTTGCTGCCAGAATCAACAGTGGTGACTGCACAAACAAAGCCAAGCACACCAAACCTCGCATCAGATGCCAGGTTCCATACCAACAAAGGAGGAAGAGAAGTAAAGTTTCATCTACACAAGAAGCTGTCGACACCTTGGAAGGAAGAGGTCTTGAGAAGCCTCTCGATGAGCTTCCTGTCGGTGAGGCTGTCGTCCACAGCCAGGACATGGAACTGATGAGCCTCTGCTGCCACTGCCATGGAACAAGGAAGAGGGAGCAGAATAGTATGTGTTTTTTCTCTGGCTGTGCGTTTGTGTGACGAGGGAGTTTGCATATATGTAAGCATACGAAAGGATTCCAGGAGATACGAGGAAGAAAGAGGAAAAAGATGATGGGGAGATAGGAGTGTGATGACTGAAGGAAATCCCAGCAGGATCCTGAGCAGATTTCGTGCAAATCTCGCCAGGAATTGACTCCACAATAGAATAGACCACCCAGCAGCAACATCAGATTCTAGAGCGAATATATGGTCCACCATCTTGTTTTGTTCCCTCTCTTTTTTTTCTCTTACTTTTAGGCCCGCTGAATATGGCGTAAACTTATGGCTTAAGCTTATTTTTGTACTATTTATAATTTCGTCTTTTTCTGAATTTTTGATTTTTTTGAGCTTTTTGTCGGTTCTTTTTTTCTCGTATTCGTTTACGTTGTCTGTGATGGACTACCATATTTTTTATATTTTTCAATTTTTTTAAATTTAATTATGTTAAATAAGCATCTCTCAGCTACAATGTTTTTTAAGTCAGCTACAGTGTTTTCAGCCATAAGCCACCAAAAATAAGCCGAACCGATCACAACCTTACTTCTTCGTTTTCTGCTGTCCTCTTGTTGGTATAAATTAGTGGTTAAAATTATATTTTGAGAACAGCGACGATGTCCAAAACAACATATATTTATAACTGAAAGACAGTCTTATATAATATATTGGCAATTTGGCATGGCTCACACCAATTAAAATGCCCATTTGCGTACTGCAAATGAACCGATGCATAGCTGAGCTAGCCGCTGAAGCTAAGCATCACCTGTACTACATGGAAATCGTCGGAATTGGAGATGACTTGTTTAGGTTTGACGATTTCTCGGTTGCCACCAACTCTCCCCTGCCAGATCTTTGAGATGCTAATACACTCATCCAACTGCAATGAGTTCTTTTTTGGCTTCTAGAAACTGGTTTTAAGTTTTTTTATAGCAACTAACTATCTAATAGAGTATATTTTCAATACATAATCTATAAGTACGTGAGTTTCTATTACTCCTCACTCTCTTTCTCACGAATAACCCAAAAATCATAAATCGTAACAAAAAAACTATGAATCAAAGCAAAAAATAAATAAAACAGCACAGTTCCGTTCTTCAGTTAAGGAAGAGGAAAGGAAGCAACGAAGCAAAGTGGGCCTGTTTGGCACGACTACGGTTTATAGCTAAATTTTTTGAATTTTAGCTGTTTGCGACAGAGATTACGAAGAGATACTCGCTCTAGATTTTGGTTGATACAGATGTCGAACTTTTATTATGTACTACAATTAACTTATAGATTCTATTTTAAAAAAAATCATATTTAAAAGTTAAGGACTATAGGAAAAAACAATCAAAAGCCGTTAGTTTCGGTTAAAAAAAATAATAACAGAGAGAGTTGGCCGAGGCACCCAAATCCGGGGCTTGTATCCTGTGACGCCTGGCACTATCGCCCCCGTTATTTTCTCATTTCAACAGCTGTCGCGTCGCGTGAGGACGGAGGAGATCTGATCTCCTTCGGTCTCCCTGCGTATCCGCTGCTGATCTCGAGAGCGGCGTCTTCCTGTGCCGCGATACGATCCGGATTCCCATCCAACGTCACGTCTGTATCTGCAAAAATCTCCATGTCTCGTTGGTACGTTTGCCTCGTCACTGACAGACCGGTCCCGCCACTGATCTGGGCTTGTATGTTTGCGTAATTAAATTTTAAAAAATAGGAAGAATAGGGTATATCTTTATGGACAATGCAGATGGATAAGAAGAAAAATAGACGAAAAAGTTCAAAAACTTACAAAATTATAAATAAAATAAAATTAAGAAACTAGAAGCTAAACTCTACGGCTTTCTTGCTTCATTTTAGTTAATTCGGCGAGCAACTTTTAAAACCCGAAGTATTTTTTTTTATAGCGAGTAAACAGGCCGATTTTACGGGGAGGGGAAAGAGTGGCATGGGCTGGCTGCGGCCCACGGCGTCCGCAGCAGCACGTCGCGCAGGCCGAGAGCGAGCGACGGCCCAACCGGGTGGCGCGGGCTCAGGAGGTTCAGCGTGAAGATGATGCGAGCGTCTCTGCCTGGGCCTGCCCGGCTCGCGATCCACGTGATCTATTTGTGATTCATACGATACTGACAAATCTCACACGTCACCGACGAGCCATTAGCACGACAGGTTTGCACTGCTATTACGTTGCCGTCGTCACGTCGTTACGACAGGTTTGACCATGCATGTCAACCTATCTTCAGTCAAAAAATGATGTAAATGTTAACGACAGTGTTATTCGCCACAGTTTCCCTTCTTTTCGGATGCTATTTCCCTGGTCAAGTATGTGCCATGTTAAAATTCGTTCTTTGCGGGGCTATTAAGACTATTCGCTAAGGAGTACTTAGGTGTTCTGTCATCTCGGAAGTACTCAGATTTTCATCCTCTTATTCGTCTCAAGATTCGCACCCCAACTTCCTCTCCTGTGATGGCACATTGGTGGGGGTGGGGTAGAGATCGGAGACAAGGAAGAGACGCGACATGGGGGGTGGCTCGTTGGATAGGAAGAAGAAGGGTGGTGCGAGAGTGAGGTGGGAGCGACGGTGGCTCGCCGGCGGGCATCACCGGTGCTAAGGATGATGACAATGTGGTGGCGGTGACGGCTAAGGTTTGGAGTTGAGGGGAGAGAGGAAGGGGAATTTATATAGTATGGAAGGGAGATGGTATCATTTAGATCTAGATTTAATCGCTAAAAACTAAAGACTCCCTAACTAAAAAAACACTCACTTTCCACCTAGATGCTTCCAAATATATGTATGGTCTTAGAGGCCACTTGGTTCGGCTGAAATAAGTTGGTTTATGGCTGAAATTGCATTGTAGCTGATGATGGCTTATTTGGCGTAATTAAATTTAAAAAATTAAAAATAGAAAAATAGATTAGCCCATCACATACAATACAAACGAATATGAAAAAAAAAGAAAAGGCAAAAAAGCCCCCCAAAGTTAAAGAGCTAGAAAAAGACAAAATTAAGAGATAGTGAACTAGAAGCTATAGATTTAAGCCGAAACGAGCGGAGCAGTATTAGGATGATGCAATGTCCTATAGATGCATTTGTTAGAGCAAACTTAAATAGCCAAGTTTTAACAGGGTGTATATGCATTTTCCCTATTACTTTTCACCAAAAAAACACTGCCAATCCTTTTTCATCAACCATGGCCACACTATTTCCATCTCAGAAAACGAAAAAAAACATGGCCATAGTGCCCATACATTCTGCCCTTTTGGGCCAAATCATAATGTTTTTAGAGAAATACTATAGAATATTCGACTGTTTTAACAGTCAGATGATCTGGGAGAGTTGGATCTTTATGCAATGATCCATTTATATAAACACCTCTTTAAAAAAATATCTCATATAAACATCCTCTCTAACAAAAAAAAATCTAAAGCGTTCTAAAATCTGATTATTTTACCTTCAAAATTAATCGAATATTATATAGACACTTTCATGCTTTTATGCATGCAAACTCTGAACAACCTTTGTGAAACTCTCATCTTCAATTATTATTTTTATATTTTTATCAGCCACCTACAAATACCCCCCCCAAACGTCCTCCCTCTTGGAATCCTCTGGCTGTCGGAGCGTCAGCAATCTCAGTCCCACTCCCTCCTCACCCAAAACGCACACGGCAGCGGCCATGGACGCGGGTGCCCTGCTCGTCCTGGTCGTCGTCGCGGTGGCGCTCAAATGGCTCCTCGCGGCCTCCACCGTCGGCCGGATGAAGCAGAGGGCGCGCATGCCGCCGGGGAGCACGGGGCTGCCGCTTGTCGGCGAGACGCTGCGGCTGATCTCTGCGTACAAGACGCCCAACCCGGAGCCCTTCATCGACGAGCGCATGGCGCGGCACGGCGGCGTCTTCACCACCCACGTCTTCGGCGAGCGCACCGTCTTCTCCGCCGACCCGGCCTTCAACCGCCTCCTCCTCGCCGCGGAGGGCCGCGCCGTCGAATGCAGCTACCCTTCCTCCATCGCCACGCTCCTCGGCGCCCACTCCCTCCTCCTCACCCGCGGCCCCGCGCACAAGCGGCTCCACTCCCTCACTCTCACCCGCCTCGGCCGCCCCGCCTCGCCGCCCCTCCTCGCGCACATCGACCGCCTCGTCCTTGCGACCATGCGCCAGTGGGAGCCCGCCGCCACCGTCCGCCTCCTAGACGAAGCTAAGAAGATCACCTTCAACCTCACCGTCAAGCAGCTCGTCAGCATCGAACCGGCACCCTGGACCGAGAGCCTCCGCCGCGAGTACGTCAAGCTCATCGACGGCTTCTTCTCCATCCCCTTCCCTTTCGCCTCCCTCCTTCCCTTCACCACCTACGGCCAGGCCCTCAAGGTGCTCGTTCTTTTGCCCTCCCCCATGTTTTTCCCTATGCACATTGCATTTGCCTTGTGTCGACTTGATGTGTGCTGTTGCCTATAAAGTTGTACTATTTGATTTGCTTCAGGCGAGAAAGAAGGTGGCCGGGGCACTGCGGGAGGTGATAAGAAAGAGGATGGAAGAAAGAGGGGAGGAAAGTGGAGTGAAGGGAGAGATCGAGGAGAAGAGGGAGAAGAAGGACATGGTGGACGAGCTTCTTGAAGCGGAGGGTGGGAGCTTCTCCGAGGAGGAGATGGTAGACTTCTGCCTGTCTTTGCTGGTGGCTGGGTACGAGACGACTTCCGTCCTCATGACGCTCGCCGTGAAGTTCCTCACCGAGACGCCGGCTGCGCTGGCACAGCTCAAGGTATGAATCCTGAGAATTTGTTTGGTAATTCAATTCTTGTGCACGTGTGGTAGCAGGTACTATCAAATAGGTTGGACATTGGGAGGATATGTCAACCAGTTTCATAATGTGTTGTTATAATTGGGGGTCAGATTAGGTCAACCTTGTGTAAATCAACTCTTGTCCAAAAGAAAATTTGGTCCTGACGGCTTGTTGTTTTAGGTCGAGCTTGAGTACCAGCCTTATTAATTCACATAACTGTTAGTTCGCTACAAGATTGTTGTGTGTAAATTTGATGGGAGTGACTACAGTTGAAATTTTTGTCTCTTCACTGAAGTGCTGGAGGAGGGCTGTTTTTAGAGGGCTGCAATTTTAGTTGATTGAGAGTGCAACTTTGGAGGGCTGTAATTTTAGTTGATTGAGAGTGCAACTTTGTGATGAGAGAGAAAATTTTTGCGAAATTTGATTGCTCACTATGAGGTTTGGGGACTGAGATGATGTTGACTATTTCTTTATGTCTTTAGTACCTGCTTGTAGTCTAAAGGATGAATCTGCTGCGAATACAACTCCTACTGATTTTCCAAGAACATGTTTTCACATGGTGTATGCATAAAAATGGCCTTATTTGTTCTCATTTTCTTTACATGGATGAGTGCCAAAGCTATCCAACCTAACAGCCAAACTGAGAATCACTAGCGGTAACATCATACTGGGACTAAATCATAAAAATCTGAACTATATGATTGACCTCTTCTACATCCCCTGCTTTCAGTAAATTAAGCCAACAGATTCTACCTCATAGTGACATTCTATTTCACTTCTTGTGCATTTGATTCAATGTATCTTGCTGATTTTACAGGAAGAGCATGACAACATCAGAGATGTGAAAGGCGAAAACCAACCCCTAGAGTATAGTGATTACAAGTCAATGCCATTTACCCAATGTGTAATGATTCCACAGTCCCTATTTTCTTATAGCTAGATTCTTTATCATACCAAAAACACGATGCCGCTTAGTATAGTTATAAATGCATCTCTTGAAAAAGGAACATTTGAGCACAGTAGAATTTTCACATCATAATTAAATGAAGGGATAACAATTCTGCAGGTGATAAATGAGACACTTCGTGTAGCTAACATTATTAGTGGGGTATTCAGGCGAGCAAACACCGATATTCATTTCAAAGGTATTTCAATAGAAACAAAACTCAAGTTTTCAAAACTTTTTATCCAGGAACACTCATTTCATGTGTATCGTTTTCTTTTCTTCGTTAGGGTACACTATTCCGAAGGGCTGCAAAATTTTTGCTTCATTCCGGGCCGTGCACCTTAATAATGAACACTATGAGAATGCCCGGACCTTTGACCCTTGGAGATGGCAGGTACTCTTTAGATTGCTACTGGTCTCCTTATTCAGTTTTGTCTCAGCTTAGAAAAGTAACGTATATGCATGCAGAAGCAAACTGTTCTATGGTATGTACTAATTTGTTGTTGTGCAGAGCAACAATAAACTTCAGACTGCGGTAGGGGCCAATTTATTTACTCCCTTTGGCGGTGGACCGCGGTTGTGCCCTGGCTACGAGCTTGCTCGGGTTGTCATTTCTGTTTTCCTCCATCATCTTGTAACTCGCTTTAGGTAAACCATCTTTATCTTTCGAGTTTCTGCACTGTTTGCTAGCGTAGGGTCTAGATAATCTACAAATGAAATTTCAACCTGTGTGTTCCAAACTGGATGCCACTCTGAATCCATTTTGCATCTTGATCAATAAATTTGCAGCTGGGAAGCATCTGAGGAAGATAGGCTTGTCTTCTTTCCCACCACTCGAACTCTCAAAGGATACCCTATCAATCTCAGGCAGCGATTGGAAACTATTTGCTGACCTCACATTGGTTTCCAGTTGCTCTTCTCTTGAAGGCAAAATTAAACATAGATAAAGGAAGAGAAAACAAATCGCTAATAGCTAGTGAATGTTTGTTCTTTCTATTTCCTTCCTCTGTAACCTGGTACACAACAGCAAGTTCTGTTTTCTGTAATATATGACCTAAAGTCCTAAACAGTTAGTGTGTACTGGTTACAAATAACATTTTGTCGCTGTCCTAAGATCCTGTCGTTTATATATCCATCCTAAATGATGAGATGTAGTATAATATTATCGACAAGATGCTGTTGTATGAGCAATGGGGGGAAAAAGGGTTGCATGCCATCGCCTCGTTACCGTGTTAAGGTATCAGTCCTTAACAAACATATCACTTATTATTATTTTTTTGAAACAATCAAACACATCGCCATCATGAATTGTTCTTATTCTGAAAACACATACATGTTCCCCTACAAACATTAAAAACTACTCTGTCAAGTTTGATATTGTAGTATTTGTATGTGCATTGGTTACTGTTTTACACACCATGACACAAAGTGATGTTCAGATGTAGGACCTGCTGGTAACAATGCAGACTATGAAGTTCATGACTTCACAGGATGCATCTATCGCAAAGCTTTTCCTCCACGACAGTAGGCTTCCAATAGCACTTGTATGCGCCTACAGTATTTCTACTATTATATAAAGAGGAGCTGGCGGTCGTCAGTACGTTCTCCTCTCCCCTCTCTACAATCACCCGATTTGATCTGGACCATTCGTCTATCTCCTTCTCTCTCCCTCAGGATACAACCGTTCACTCTCTTCATTTTTTCTATCTCCTCGCGTATTCTGGTCACCCTTCTCTCTCTGTTGCTTGCTCTCCAATGTTTGATATGTGAATAAGTTTTATCTCACCATTTTTATGACTCGTTACAACGTACGGATCTCTAACTAGTGTAATCAAAACATGGGTGTATTGTCTGGATCGACCGTGCAAACACAGTGAAGATGAAGAGCAGTGTTCAACCTGCCAAGTAAAGAGTAAAGCTGCAGCCGACGCTGCTGCGTGTTTTCCTCTCCTTGACGGGTCACTGGCATCAAGGACTTGTCCCTAGCTGCTGTTGCAACCGATCGCGCACGCTCGCTTGCCCCTATCCATGCGTACGTGACAGTACAGTGGTACCGGCGAGAGAGGGAAGATGAGATCTCAGATCTTCCATGCACGGCCCTTTTTCTCTGTAGTCTGTTAGGCTGTCGCGATCGTGAGAGGGAGAGGGCATGCAAAGAGATGGGGGCGCTGTCCTGTCGGAGCAATCATACAACCGATCTCTTCGCCATGTTCTTCTCTCATGCCGATCTGCTTTTTCACGGAGACGATGCTTCCTGAAGCCATCCATCCATGCATCACGCACGCAAGATATATATACATACGGTTTTGCTACTGCCAAGACGACTGAAATATTTTTATCTCTCAGACACTTAAACTTGCCCCTGTTCATACATATCTAGCAGTCTTGTGGACTGTAGAGGAACACCACAGCTCGATCACTTGACTGGCACTTGTATCTCTACTGAAATCCATATGGCCATCCGTGTCGAAAAAGCCAGCCATGGCTGTTTCCATAATCCTGAGATCATACATGAACCTTACTGCCAGATGAAGCGAAGAAACTGCAGCATGGCGAAAAGCAATGGGTACTGCTATCTTAGGCTTTCATTCCTAGATTTTTATATCTAAATCACTATTTTTCTATAGATCTTGGACTATAACCCATCTAATCCGAAGCCTGATTCCGCCCTGGGTACTGCTCATCTCATCTACATAGCTAGCCTCGATCGACAAACTAACAGTAGCAGACCATGCATGCAACTGTTCATGTTTGCAACTATAGCTACAGCTCCCACCGACGTATGTAAAAATGCGGATTTTTTACAAGCGTCAGCTCTGTGGCAGTGGCGCTCATATCTACAAAGAATCGATCTGCTTTAATTTTACCTGGACTAATTTTTGTACGACTCAAAGAGAGCCGTGCACAGAGAATTACACCTGTTATGCGTTGCACCACGGTGATCGGATCATTACTTCATCATACCATCACCTCTAGATTATGTTGCCCGGTACCCGATACGGATACGTGATACGATGATACCGTAATTTGTTATTTTCTTAAAAATGCCGAAATAAGAAATTAATACATTCTTATAAGGAATTGAGAAACCGAGAATACCTTAATATTAATGTAGCAACTTGCTTTGTTCTTCAGTTCTTCCTTCTGGTTGTTAGACTAATAAACTGAGAGAATACAAGAGATTTTCTGAAATTTTCTATTTTCTTATTTGTTTTCCCTTTTTCTTGCTTTTCTTCTTCTTCTCTTATAAAACTGGCTACAAGATTCCTCAATATATAGGCTAATATTTTTCTACTAGCATACGTATTCGGACTTCAAATTGGACACAATTTCAATTTGAATTACACACGGAGACGGACTCTACTACGTCTTAAATTCTACGTCAAGATTACTTTCAACAATCTCCTCCTTAATCTTGACTTGACATACTCTAGTTTGAGTCTCAATGCATTATGAACTACCAGCCACGCCTCCACATGAAGCGTTTTACATATAAATTATATGTAGGAACTCAACTCAACTAGTACGAGTCTATCCAGATGCAAAGATTCTAAAACATTGAGGCAGTCGGACTCAACTACGATTTACTAAACTCATACTTGACACAGAACGGTGGCACATCTTCTCAATGTCCCTGATTCAACTCATCATCAGAGCACTGTTAATTCATCATCGCTAAGCGCTTCATCGTCTCGGAGACTTCGATTTTCCACTGTTGCCGCACGGACGGAAGAAACGAAGGACAAAACGCCTGGCGCCTGCCTCTTGCTGCTTCGGAACGCGCCAGAACCGAATGATCGAGCGAAGATATACTTGTTGTCCTCTGCGCTTCGGAGACGATGAAACGTGATAGGAGAACACGCCGGAACAGGGGTGCCAAGACTACATGCGACACCTCATGAGTGTTGCGCGGCTCTGATACCACTTGTTACAATTTTGATCCAGGAGAAAACGTACACATCGCAAATAAACTGAGAGAACATTGGAGAATTTCTAAATTTCTCTATTATCTTATTTACTCTCCTTTTTTCTTGCTTTTCTTCTTCTTCTCTTATAAACTGGCTACAAATCTTCTCAATATATAGGCTAATATTCTCTTACTCACATACTATTCGGACTTCAAATTAGATATAATTTTAACTTAAATTACACATGAAGACACACTCTACTTTTGAAGTCTAAGTTGTTTCATTTTGCTTCGTCTTTACATTATATAGAGGGAGTACTATGCCCCTCGCGCTGATCAGATGCACCAGCTTCTTCCTCGCCCGTCTCCTCCTCGGCGGGCAGCGTGAAGCGGCAGAGCGGGCAGAGGCGGCTGACCCTGAGCCAGTCGAAGATGCAGCTCTCATGGAAGCCGTGGGAGTCGGGGCAGGGCATCTTCCGGAGCTTGTCACCCTCCTTGAAATCCTCTAGGCACACCGCGCACTCCTCCTCCCTCGTCTCGCCCACGGTCGTCTCCGGCAGGCCAGCGATGGCCTCGCTCGAGGCCGGGACGGCGCCGAACCCACCGTTCCTATACGCATCGTCTACTCCGACATCCCCAAGGATGCTGTACGCATCATATACTCTGGTATCCCCGTGGTTGCCGGAGAAGAGCGGGCGACCATCCTCGTCATAACGGATTGCCAAGATAGTCTCCCCGGCACGGACCGCCGGCGAGTGCATGGACGCCCGGGAACGAGACATATGTGACCACCGCAGCCGCAACTCTTCGCGTTGCTGCTCGTCGGCGTTCCGCAGCTCGAGATACGCCTGGTCGAGCAGCACGGAGCCCCGGTCTGACCGCCGCTTGCGTGCCATCCGGGAGGTGTTGCCGTTGCCGTAGCCGCAAGCTGGCAGGGGAGACGAGATCGAGGCGGCCGAGCACGTACGCGAGGTGGGGATCGGTGTACGGGCAAAACGAACGAGATAACGCTGAATTTGTAGGACGAGTCGATGGAGCTAGAGTCCAGCTCGGCCGGCACGTCGGAATTCTCTCTATCTAGTACTCTCCGATCACAAATACACATGTTTAACACGTCGATCGGTACGGTTTCCAAATCCAATTTTGATCACTAATTTTTATTATACTATATTTATAAAACTACTTGTTAGAAATAATTTTGACTTAAAATCTAAGATGTAGTAGAATCCGTCTCCATATGTAACTCAGTTGAAGTTGTGTCCAACTTGAGATCTGAATACGTATGCTAGGAGAAGAGTACTAGTTTATATATTGAGAAGGCTTGTAGCTAGTTTTGTAAGAGAAGAAATGCAAAGAAAAAGAGGGAACAACTAAGAGAATAGAGAAATTCAGAAATTATTCTGTATTCTCTCAGTTTATTTACGATGTGTGCGTTTTCTCCTGGAACAAAATTAACAAGTGGTATTAGAGCCTACGCAAGAAGCGAGTCACGGAAAAAAATAGTCTCGACGATTCCGTTTTGCGCTCGTCTTGCGCAGTGCTCCCGAGGCATCTGCTCTGCGCGTCATCACATTTCAGCAGCTCGTCCGTGTGGCACATCTGTCAATCAAGCAAAAGAACACGTTTCTGCAGCAATGAAGAAAACGTTTCTTACTGAAGCGCTCAGCGATGATAAATCAATAGTACTCCGATGATGAGTTGAGTAGGAACGTTGAGAAGATGTGTCGCCGTCCAAACTCAAATAAGGTGGAAAGAAATCAGAACATTGAGAAAATGTGTCACCGTTCTGTGTCAAGTATGAGTTTAGTAAGTCGTAGTTGAGTCTGACTGCCTCAATGTTTTAGAATCTTTGCATCTGGATGGACCCGTACCAGTTGAGTTGAGTTCTTATATGTAGTTTGCATGTAAAACGCTTCATGTGGAGGCGTGGCTGGTAGTTCATAATGCATTGAGACTAAAACTAGAGTATGTCAAGTCAAGATTAAGGGGAAATTGTTGGAAATAATCTTGACTTCGAGTTCAAGACGTAATAAAGTCCGTCTTCGTTTGTAACTCAAGTTGAAATTGTGTCCAACTAAGTCCGAATACATATGCAAATAGGAGAGTATTAGCCTATATATTGAGCAGGCTTGTACCAGTTTTGTAAGAAAAAAGCGAGAGGAGAAAAGTAAGGAAAATGGGAGCAAATAAGAGAATAGAGAAATTCAGAAATTCTCCTATGTTCTCTCAGTTTATTTGCGATATGTGTTTTTTCTCCTGGAATAAAGTTAACAAGCTTAATTCTTGGAGCTGGTTCAATCTGTTTGGGTTTACCTCAACGTGGGCTAGTGAAGATCGGCAAGTCTTCGAACCGGGGAAAAACATCGATTGTCTGCACTATGGTTTTCCCTCTTATCTTACTATTTTCGTATTTATATTTCTAGCTATTTACTTGTGTTGAATTGTTTAGCTAGACTTGTATTTAGTATCTACATAGCCTTGGGGTAACCTTGTGAAACATAGAATTTAGCTCTTGACTTATGCTAGAATTTTAATTTAGCTCACTCTTGCTATAATTGTCCATTAGGGCTTAAAATTTTAGAAACATCCTATTCACCCCCTCTAGTCGGTTATCATTGATCCTTCAACCGTTGTGGCTTGTATTGAGATTGGATATTTGCTGTAGGAGGAGTGGCTTTGGATTGGTGTTATCCTCTAATCAATCCAGTCGTCGCAACTAGAAAAGACAAGTACATGGTAGAATGACATTCGAGTATTTAAAGTTGTTGTTTGGTTAAATGAATACTTACCATGATTATTCATATAATTATACCTATTTCATATTGCTTACATGCTTATGATATGTTAATGATGATGAAGACTACGAAAGAATGATGATTATATCAATTGCTTAATGAAGAGAATAATTATTGCACTGCATGTTGAGCATTCATGATGTTAAGACGTGATCCACGTGAGTGAGATAAGGTCCCTATATGCAAAATATGGTCAATGAGGTACCCGCAGGGCCGTGCCGTGAAATTTGGAGGCCCTGTACAAAGCTATAAGTAACGGCACGACCCTGGATGAATGGACATTGGACGAGCCGGCTGGCCGACGCTCGGTGGAGACGAGACGAACACTAACTGACGAAGTCACGAATACAAGAGAGAATATGAAACGCCGTGGGGGCCTCGGGGCTCGGGCCGAGAATCTGGCGCCACGCATGCGAAGTCGTCGCGGAGACGCAGCGGACTCGAGCTAGGCTCGGGGCTAGGGGTGGCGGATCGGATAGTTTCCGTCGGATCCGGACGGATACGGGTTGTGTCGGATCGGATTTTTTTCGGATAGTTCTCGGATCGGATATGGATACGGATTTTTTTTATCGGATACGGATACGAATACAGTAAACATAGTATCCGTCGAATACGGATACGGATAATCTGGATAATACGAAACCGGATATCCGGGATTTTAGCCCAGTATACGAAACCGGATACGGATATGGATACGAATACATTAAGCCTAGTATTCTTATGCTTATTTAAATTGCTATCATGGAGGACTTGGTGGATGAAATGGAGGAATGAAATGTTCTTATACTTGTTCAAATTGCTATTATGTCATCATGTGTATTTCATGAATTGCACGTTGTTACTACTTATGTAGTTATGTTATGATCGACTATTGGGTATATTTATTATGGATAAAAAGACTATGCTTGTTTAGATTTCATGAATATTTTGATAAAATGAACTATTTATGTATTTTTGTTAATTTTAGATGTATAGTTTAAGGGGTTTTCATGTTCCAATAAATATTCGTAACCGTATTCGTTTCGATTCGTATTCGATCTGTATCTGTATTCGATATTATTCGTATTTGTATTCGTATTCGAGTTATCCGTATTTGTATCCGTATTCGAAAAAAAATATGAAAATAAATATGGTAGAGATATTATCGTCCATATCCGATCCGTTTTCACCCCTATCTGGCGCTCTAGCCTCACACGAATACATGGGCCTTCTCCTGCTGGGCTGATTTTTTGAGGCCCTAGAAATTGGGGGGCCCTGTACGGTCGCACGGCTCGCACTCCCATGAGCACGGCCGTGGGTACCCGTATGAAAAAGGTCATGCAATTGGTCCCCGCACGAAAGAGTGCGGGCATGAGTGAACACCGATGGGTGTAATACTCCGTTATATCGATATAAACAAAAGATGAGTTAAGAGCATTGTATTCATGAAATAAAGAGATAAGATGTTGAGACATGAGATTGCAAATTTATGAGAATGGATATGTGAAATTGAGCTACTAGTGAATAGATATGAAATGTTAATTATGTTGTTGTCTCGTTTATTATTATATTGTGTACTTGTTGAGTCGTAAACTCACATTTACTTTATCATTATTTTTAGGTAAATGTTGAAGGCAACATGTATAGGTGAAAGTAGAATATGTGATCTTGCACTTTTGTAGCTCTTCACTCCACTTAGCAATCTATCACTTAATGTTATAATTAATTTAGTACTGTCCATACACATATTAGTGGATAAATGATTTTTCTTAGCTATTTATGATTCATAATGTTGCTACTTAATGCATTCATTGGTTTAGTTTTATAATTGATTCATCTTAGTGATTATTTGGTTCATCTTAAGTTTAATTTGTTGATTACTGTATTGCTGAAATTTCTGATCATGATTGCATTGTATGATTATTTTGAGACTTAATTGTTATTAATGTGTAATTATTAATTAGATTTGGTAAGTGATAGAAGTTGTGATTGACGTTCTAGGTTTTTGTTAAACGGGGATGTTGCAAAACAACTATAGCATTGATTCAGAATATGATTGGTGCCATCAGATCCAATCAGGTTATAAGAGCTAAATTCAGGAAGAACCTTCCGATGAATTCACTGTTACTCTGCAATCGGCTTTGGCTTCTTAAAAAGAACTGATGAATGGTAACCCATGATTATTTATCTAATCCAATTATCTAAATATCGAACAAATTACGCATTACTGCCTTGATTATTGCAAGTTTATTGAATATAAAATGCTACACTGCATATGCCCCAAACTTCGTGCCTGTCGAAGCTGAAGTCATGATCCTCCAAGAAAACAGAACATCCTTCAGTGCAACAAATGGAAAACCCAATTTCTACACCAAGCACCAGCTCGTTACTAATTTGCAATGTCAAAACTCTACACACTACCCAAACTGGCATTGCCATCCGGATATGAAAACCCAAAAGGAACGCCCAAGACTCATTCTGTGGTTTGAACACTTTTGCGTTCAGGTACTTCGCTACTGGCTTTTACAGCATCAACAAAACTGGACATCTTGTTCAGGGCACTCAGGTAAGCTCGGACACTGGACACAACGATGTCCATTGCTGCACCACTCCCACTGAAGTCAACAGGCATAGAAATTAGTTAGTGAGGGAAAAAAAAGAACAGATAGCAGATGCTAAGAACAGCTTAGAAAAGTCCCCTCAAAATTAATGAAAAAATGAAAAATGATTCAAAGGACTATGACCTGAAAGCACGGTTGAAGGAGTGACCAGTCAAAGCATGTTTAGAGTCGCTGACATCTCCTACGACGATCACTCGGGTTGTTGCAATTGCATCAATGCCTTCCGTGACCGACGTCATACTATATTCTCGAAGAACAGTTGGAATCTGCAGATCGTAGATTACTCTCAATTAAGTTAAAATTTCAAATGGTAGTCCAAAAAAAAAGGGAAATCATGTCATTAGGTCTAACCCAAGTTCTACCAGCTAGTCCAAATTGATAGGAGACAAGCCATGCTATGCTGATGGGTTTAGGAAATTCGACTTGAATGGTGAAACTAGAAGATGGGTGAATTTACAGAAGAATAAGCACTTGCATTAAAAACTACTTGATACCTGTTAGACAATTAGAACTTAATTTTCCGGTTAACATGAACGCCACAAGTAAACCGATTACTTAGCTGCCCAATATTTCAAGCCAAAGTTAGGTGTTTTTAAAAATCACTTACCCATATCACATTACATGACACCACACAATTAAATTTTGTGAAAAGTACTATCTTGGGCTTCCAAGTTTGGCCTCCAGTCATTTCAGGGCCTAAACTTTTTGAAGGGCAGGTTGTGCCCCCCAAAAATGTAATCTGGTCCTTATGCTTAAAATTATTCTAGTGACTTCTCGTATCACTGACATTTGAGGCCTGGATTTACCTGTCAGTGAAACAAAAGGTTTGTTTTGGACAACAAGCAAAGTTAAGGGACCAAAAGAGTTCCTCCAAAATGTTTGTGTTAAAATGGACAGGATGTAAGAGTTAGATAACCAAATTTGACTTCCCCTTTTAGATGAGAGTCGTAGCAAGTAGGACCACTAGTTGCTCGTTTCAAGCTGCCAATAGTTAAATATCCTCAGACTAACCAATGAAGATGCTATCAATATTTTCATAAATCATTATGACGGTAATAATCTTCAAGTCATGCTACTAGATATAGGTTATTTCATTTTTAACATCAAAATATTGTATTATTCTATTGAAAGTTGTCTGCTTGTGATACATTGCATGCTAATCCATATTAACAGTCGAAGCTTCTATTGTACTGAATTTCCTAAATTATCATGATGTTAACAAGCTACATGTTATGTCACTGGATATAAGTAGTTATAGGGCATGTTCTTTACCTCACAAGCCGGCGGCTTTTGTTACCTAACTTTCAAAGCAGTATTTTCTCAAGATGGGGTCTCAAGTTAAATGATCTACACGTTAAAAGCCCAACATATGTACCAGCCAAAATCGCAAGTGAGTATCTGTCTCTCCGGAATCTGTACCGCAAACAGCCAAAATTCAAAAATTTCAGCCAAAAGCCATAAGCCGCAGCCGAAAAGAACAGGCCCATATTACCATCCTATTGAAAGCAGACTACTTGTGATACATTGCATGCTCACACGAATGAAACAAAAATGTAATTTTCTATCAGCTATTGCAAGAAAGATCTAGAACATTGCAACAGCTAACCTGGATAATTTGGTCAACAGCCTTGTAAGCTGCATCAACTGGACCCGTTCCAACTGAGCATGCTATCTTCTCCTCTCCATCTGGAGCTATCAGTTTGACAGTTGCTGTAGATAAACCAAGTGTTCCACATGTTGCCTGCAAAGAGCATATATGAAATTTCAAGTTTAACAGATCATGTTTTCCATTAATTCAAGAATCAAGAGTAGTTCATTGCAGTTCAATTATACCTGTACATCAGCAAGGGACCAAATAATCTTAGGCTGAAATATTTCATCAGACAATAATGCTTCCATGTCTTCATCAGTTACACGCTACAAACAGTAAAACTAACTGGTCAACTTCATGCATAGTGGATATCAGAAGTCACAAACTACAGTACATACTAGAATACAAAATTGTATTCAGAACAAAGCATCCAAATCCAAACCGGTAACCCTCCAAGGAAATGTAACGGTTCAGTGACAAAATATTTATAGAAAGAAAAGGTTGTGGCGAAAAAAATGAAGGACAGTGGAAGGTATCAATTAATGCCTGTAATTTTTACAAAGGGAAGAGCACAATTGTAAAAAACATCAATAAAGAAAGAGAGCAAGCGGTCTAGAGAAGGAATCACCTTTTTCTTCTCCGCTACCTCTTTGTAGCGCTTAAAGAAATCCTCAAATTCCTTGTCACTGATTTCATATCCAAGCTACATGTTTGGGCAATGAATGATGTCATTTGGTAACAATAAAAACTGAAGTAGAGATCTAGTTGTAACTAGAAAATAAAGATAAAAATTATATGAGCTATACCTCCACTAGTTTAGATCTCACAGCATGCCTTCCACTGAAAAATAACAACAGAAAGCATAATTATGGTTGACAATCTCAAATCTGACCTAAGGTACAATTGTCTGTCTATTTAAATGCATCTTAGCAGGAAAGCGTAATTATGGTTGACAATCTCAAATCTGACATAAGGTACAATTGTCTGTCTATTTAAATGTATCTGAGCAGGATTAATATATCAAGTTCAGCTAATCTAGAAGTGTACAGATGATAAATATATCAATCTCAGCTATTCTAGAATATATTTAAGTTGAGGTTTCCTACATGTCAAATGCTCCAGGTTCCGCTCAAGAATATAGTAAAGTCACAGAATAAGCATTAGGGTACATTAGTGCAGGATTCAGGTTGCGACCAGAGATATATGTAATGGCTTACATAACCCTTTCTTGATTACTAATTGTACTGTGATACTAGCAGTACACATCGTCTCCGGGAATATTTACCCATTTGGTAGTAGTCATATTATACAAACATCCAAAATCTACACATTTAAGGCTTAGTTGGAAAAGAAAGTCTTACAAAAAGTCTGCTAGAGAGACATCACATAAAAATCTTACGAAAAGTCAAACTAAGGTGGGAAGATACATTTGCGTGATACCTGAGCTTCCCAAGAACAATACCAAACTCATTTGCACGTGTTAAACCAATATCATCAGGTGATATTATTTCATAAGTTCCTTTGTATTTTAGCATTCCATCCTACCAAAAAAAAAGCGAAATAAAAGTAAACATAAAGAGATGTTTCATTGCAGAACCAACACAGTTATTAATGTGAAAACAGCAAAAAAAAATGTATCATTACGAGGATATCATCAGTGAATTGAAATTAATACATCTCAGGGTGAACATGCAAGGTAAAGTTTACATGAAAATGAATCCATGATTGATCCATCATAAATGAGAAAATGGTTTACTGAGTTCACAACATTCATAAAAATAAAATAATTTCCCACAGATGATTAAATCACTAACATAAACAAAATGTTTTCCTGATTCTCACATGTACAGATGTACTGACGTCCAGAAACATTTTCGGAATTCACAATATATATAAGTAGTAACTGAGGAAGCAAAATGGAACTATGTTATGAAAATGAGAACCATGAATCCACTACCACCACAAATCCACAAATGGAACTTCAACGGAAATAGGAGAGACTGCAAATCTAGTTACCTGATGAATCCCACTTTCATGAGCAAAGGCATTGGCACCAACAATAGCTTTATGTGGTTGTACGTGAAGTCCACTGTGCTCTTGTACCTAGAATAGTTAGATGATTTTGCTCAAGAAATTTTAGTGGCCTAGAAAATGCAAAAGATACAAGAACCAAAAGCAACAAGACAAGAGATTCTTATTTGTACCATTTTGCTTGTTATAGTAATATGTTGGGAATTGATTCCAGTATATAGACCACCTAAGAGTTCTCGGCGACATTTAATTGCCATGACAACCTGAGAAGGGATCAGAAAATATTAGACATGTAAGCGCACCATATCAGGCCAAATTCATATTTTTTTTACAACCCGTTTAGATGAACTTATAAATTATACCCCCAAAAAACATGAAAATAGTATATGAGCTCACCTCCTCCAAAGAAGCATTTCCAGCTCTTTCACCAATACCATTAATAGTCACCTCTAACTGCCGTGCTCCTGCATGAGCACCCTAAAGGTAAGTCAAATTAGTAACATGATTATACCAATGATAATTAATCTATAAAAATAAATAAGGAAAAAGCAGTACCGCTAATGTGTTGGCAGTTGCAAGACCAAGGTCATTCTGGCAATGAGTAGAAATAATCACATTTTCAATTCCACAAGTGCTTGCTTTTATATCGGCAATTAAATTCCCAAATTCATAAGGAAGTGTGTATCCGACAGTGTCTGGGATATTGAGAGTTGTTGCTCCAGCTTTTATGACTTCCTCTAGAATATGATACAGGAACTCTCTGTTTGACCTGGATGACAAAGTGAAACCTATTATGGCACAGCCTTATGCACATCGGAAAAGAGAATCCTTTGTTTTTATAAATACTGAACAACAGAAGGTAGCCCAGCATGAATTAAAACGTTGGTATTCCTTTTGCACCAATAAGTTGGCCTTGGCCTAGAGAAAAATACTGTTCAAACACGTGCACCAATAATCTTACATGTGCAAACTTTAAGTTCAACACGACCGAAAAGTTTGGGTAGAAGTCAACTAGCATCATCTTTTTATTTTGCTAATAAAACTGCTTCCAGAATGTAGATATTGCCAGTAATCTGTTATAAGGCTGAAACTATTGAAGATACGATATACTACGTTCTGAACCATAGCAAATTCAGTACTTAATAGCAAAAATGCACCACTTCGCCTCAAAATCAACTCTGCTCCACTAAATTTGGAGCTCATTGATGCATCCTAGATTACTAGTTAATTTTGAGAACTTTTATAAATCATGGCAGTCGAAACCGGATTCTACTATCTAGTTACAAAAATGTTGGGCCTATCTTACAGTTACAATACAAAAAATCGGGCCTAAAGATCAACTAAATTTGCAATTAGTATTTTTTTTAAAAAAAGTTTGAAATAAATACCTGCCGGCGTCCTCAGGGCTGAACTCGACATCGGGGCAGCCGAGGCCGCGGGCGTAGGCCACCATTTCCCTGGCGATAGCCACCACCTGCTCGGGCGTCTTCCGCAGCTTGTGCTGCATGTGGATCTCGCTGGTGGCGATGAAGGTGTGGATGCGCGGCCGCCGCGCGTGGCGCACGGCCTCCCAGGCGGCGTCGATGTCTCGCTTGTTGCAGCGCGAGAGGCCACAAATCACCGGCACGTGGCCGTCCTCCCCGACGGGCGTGTTCCCCACCTCGATGGAGATGGAGCGCACGGCGTCGAGATCGTCGGGGGAGGAGGCCGGGAAGCCCGCCTCGATGATGTCGACGCCCAGGCGGGCGAGCTGGCGCGCGACGACGAGCTTCTCGGCGCTGGTCATGGTGGCCCCCGGGGACTGCTCGCCGTCGCGGAGAGTGGTGTCGAAGATGCGGACGTAGTTGGGGTCATCGATGCGGTCGGGGACGTACAGCGGCCGCCGCGGCGCCAGGGACGCGCGGACGGGACGGGCGAGGGCGAGGGCGCGGGGGCGGCGGGAAATGGTAGGGTTTGCGGCGCAGGCGGCGAGGCCATAGGAGAAGCGGGGCTTGGTGGTGGGGCAGGAGGAGAGCGTGGGAGGGTAGGGGCGCTTGGCGAGGGGATTGGAGGAGGAGAGGAGGGAGGAAGCCATGGTCGCCGCCGGGAAGTGGGATGGTATGAGCTTAAGCTTAGCTGGAGTGCCAGCTTTTTGTGGCTTTCGTTGCGTTGTTTGGAGGAAACCAAGTCCAACAAGGCAACGCCGCTGTATGACTCGGATGATCTTCGCCTTATCTCGCGGCCGCGCCGCGCCGCCTCCTGTAGCAGAGATCCCAACTTCAGCCGGCGCCACTAACGGCGACGTGCGCAGCAGACGGTAAGCCTGTGGAGGAGCCAGGCTTGGTGGCTCACAACGGCCATGCACAATCCACATTAGTTTAATGCATCCACTAATCCCGTGGCATGCATGCACTAATGCATAGCATCCACATTGTATATGCATCCTAGCGAGCCGCCATCTGGTGTGCGCGTCGGTGCTGTGCCAAGTTCGGACGGCCTCCCGCGGACACGCCATTCTGCCAAGCTAGGAGAGCGCGATAGCGGACATATATGGTGCACTTAGATGGCGTAAAATGCAAACTCTCAGAGATATGTTTAGCAATTAAAAACTGATTTTTGTTACCATATAAGATGGATAAAACTATTAATTTGAAGCATTGATATAATGCTTAAATAAGCGTCGGTACTTAGTAGCTATATCTAATTAAAAGATAATATAACATTTAGACATACATAGAAGGGATGCTTACATCAGAGAAAGTAACTTTTACATAGATATTTGATGATGTAACTATATTCTCTCTTTAAATATTTATATATAAACATCTTGCATTATATACGACCTTATACCTCTACTTCTTTGCAAGGCCACTGGAATGACTCATCAGTAATTTGGGCCGCCGGCATGCCGCCGCCGCCGCCGCCGTCGTCGTCCCAAGGCCAACAAGAACGGACGCTTCATGCACAGGGCTAGCTTCCATATATATATAGCTAATCTAACTTTATACCGTGATATGCATAAACATTATCCATTGCTAATTTGACTGACAACCCACCAAACCCAACCTGCAAGTAATAGCTAGTTACTGAATAATTAATGTTCCTGAACGAAGCCTGATCCGCTGGTTGGCTATCTGTTTGGGTGTTCGGCTTTAAGCTTGCCCATCTAAGCATAGCCTGCATGCATCAGCTAAAACAAATCCCAATACTAAAAGAGCCTTCGGGCTCCGGCAGAAGAGAAACAACAGCAAGCTTTCAGTCGATTAATTAGTATGCCTAGTTGCCTACTGTAAATCAATTAGAAGCATCACCAGTTTGAATTCTGATCTCTATTTTCACGTGTGTGCTTGATGGCTGGAGTTAATAACCAAACCGTCACGGACAGGGGCGAAGCCAGCGTATGAGCATTGGGGTCCAGTGACCCTAATAAAATTTAGCAAATCCTCTAGAAAATTACTGTTTATTAATATTCATCGGTGAAGAAACACCATCGTACAATAGAAGTGACCCTAATGCTTCCGTCGTCCGGCTTCACCCCTGGTCACGGATGTTTGAGAAGGAGACGAAGCTCCGTCCGAATGTGACCTGGGTGAGGACAGACAAGACAAGCAGCGTAGAATTTGGTTGCCATCGGCCACAGCAAATTTTGCTGTTCAGTGGTTAGTGCGATACCACCTAGCAGTACCAGATCGTGCGAAAACATTGTTGCCAAGCAACCAGTACGGGACCAACTGTGTAGCAATAGTTAGCAGCGTGGTACCCCTATCAAAATTTTATTCTCGTCAACCATGAATTGGATGGGTTATTTTGTGTAAATTTTCTATTGTGATTTTCCATACGGTGAATTGTTGGTTGTAATCCCTACGATAGTACGCTGACGAATTGTTCTCGCACTAAACTACGGGCGGTTTAATTAGTTGTGGAGGTTTCCGTGGGAGCGCGACGGATGGTACACGCTCGCGCTTGCACAATTGCGAACTGTGTTCACACATATAACTCTAGCGACGTTTTTGTTCAATTTTGACCGCAACATTTTCTTTTGCGACATCTCTCTGAGCTCGGAAGGCATGATAGGTAACACCTATCACCTGCCACACCACCTAACTCAACAGGAGGCGCTACATGCGGCAACACCACCTAACACCTGTCACTTGTGTGCGCATCTTCTAACGTCTACTTTGATCCTATGAAACTTGTCTCTAAATTGCAATGAAGACATAAGTTCATGCTGTTTCTCCTCTTTTGATCCGTCCATGCGTCGGTCATGAGAGAGCAAACACTCATGGCTCTTTCTTCTTCATCTACTTTCAACAACTCCTTAGTTCTTAACACTTTCACTTTTAACAATGGCTCCCGAACATCGTATTGAGTACTTTGTGATGTCTCTCTTTCCAAATTGCCTCCATAATTTTTTGTTGCCTCTTCAACTATTGAGTGCTAAAAGTACTCTCTTGAGGATCAATTGGATTCACAAATATGTCCATAGGCCTTAACTTTCTTGGTGCCGATCCTCCGATCTCTTCAAGTTCTTCTTCACTTTCATAACCACCTATTATGCTCACATTTTCTCTAACTAGTTGAGTTTAGTAAGTCGTACTTGAGACCGACTGCCTCAATATTTTAGAATCTTTGTATTTGGATGGACCCGTACCAGTTGAGTTGAGTTCCTACATGTAGCTTGTATGTAGAATGCTTCATATGGAGGCGTGCCTGGTAGTTCACAATGTATTGAGACTAAAACTAGAGTATGTCAAGTCAAGATTAACAGAGAGATTGTTAGAAATAATCTTAACTTCGAGTTCAATACGTAGTAGAGTCCGTCTCCATGTGTAACTCGAGTTGAAGTTATGTCCAACTTGAAGTCCGAATACATATGCAAGTAGAAGATTATTAGTCTATATATTGAGGAGGCTTGTACTGGTTTTGTAAGAAAGAGCGAGAAGAAAGAGGGGGAGCAAATAAGAGAATAAAGAAATTCAGAAATTTCCTCTATGTTTTGTCAAATTATTTATGATGTGTACGTTTTCTCATAGGTCAAAAATTGTAACACTAGACGAGGCGCAAGGTGGCCGTTTAGGCCGCCTTTTAGATCAACGGTTGGAACAGAGTCGACACAATTTCGCGGCGGCGCACGCACGCACACGTTGTTTCTCCCGAAGACGAGGGCTGAAGGCACACGAAGGCCTGTTCTTTTCGTGCAATCTATGAGCGAGAACGCGGGCCGATCCAACAACGGTAGGCAGCCCAGGAAGCAGCTCGCCGAATGCGGTTCTTTCAACCTGTCTATACGCATGCAAAGACCAACGTGCGTTTGCCTGTCTTCCGTTCATGAAATCGAATTCAGTTTAGGTGGAGTACTAAGGGTACCCAGCTATAGCTATAGGGTAATTTTGCATTGACTTTTACCGATGATTTTAATTTAAATTTTAACTTGATTTATGGTTTTTGACTAACAACAAATAATAGTGCCTAAACTAAGTGATTTTTACAAGAAGAAAACGAACGGTGGAAAAAATAAAGGGAGAGATGTGTGTGTATGATGAGAGTGAGAGGATGACCCTCTTGCTTATCTCTAGAGGGAGACAGTAGGAAGAGGATGACCTTCTGGTTTATCTCGAGAGGAAGCAGTAGGAAGAGGAGTAATGACTCCGTGTTTGTATTAATTTTTGGTTTTTTATTAGAAATCAAAAAAAGTTAATATGAATAGGGTAATAATGTACTAGTGTCGCCTGCTTGCTGCAAATGACTGACCGGGACCAAGAACCAACGGCGAGCCATCAATTGTGAGTTTGTGACACACCAAAGCAAGCATCGCTGTGCGGGGGCGCGTCGCCTATCGATGTCGGTCGGGCACTGCTGGCAACGGCTGCCGTATGTTGGGTATGTTCTTTTTCTTCGAAGCTAATGGCTACAGTATCAACTTTTAAACGGAGTATTTCTTTAAGACGAGGTCTACAGGTTAAACAATATACACGTTAAAAACCCAACATCTGTATCAGCTAAAATCGTAAGTGAATATTTGTTTCTACGTAATATGTACCATAAACAGCTAAAATTTAAAATTTTCAGCTAAAAACCATAAGCCGCAGCCGCGACAAACATGCCGTTATTCGTTCGTCAAGCCTGCAGCATTGCGAGTTAAGCATGCAGCTGTACAGGAACACATGATGAGTGTGTGTTCTGAATAAGAGCAGTGTTTCCACACTCCCAACTAGTGGATCCCAACACAATTCCTTCTCGCTAAAAAAAAACCCTAGCTTTTCCTCATTGCATGCATGCTTGTGTTCTATTGTTCTTTCTTTTTCTTGCTAGGCGCCTTCGTGCAGTCAGGTCAAAGCAGCTTCAAAACGGCAAAAAAAAAAAAAGAGTTGGAGCTAGCACTATTCCAGCATGGCACGCAGTGTCGCAACATTCCTTTTCCTGCTCGAACCAAAAAGCTATCCATGCATGCCATGCGTTCCTGTTTTGCAAAGGACCTGTTTGGCAACGACTGCGGTTTATAGTTTTTGGTTGAAATATTTGAATTTTAGCTGTTTACGGAACAGATTACGAAGAGAGATACTCACTTGTGATTTTGGATGGTACATATGTTAGGCTTTTAACGTATATATCGTTTAACTTGCAGACTCCGTCTTGAGAAAATACTCCGTTTGAAAGTTAGGTAATGTAACAAAAACCAAAAGTTGTCAGCTTCGAAGAAAAAAACTGATCCAAAATTAGATACTATAGCAAAAACTAAAAACCACCAGCTTCGAGTCATATACAAGATATCAGACAGGCCCGATGCTAGGAGAGCACCATTCAACTGATGGGACGTTGGATATATCACTGCAAAGATTCTCGGCATGGAAACAGTATGTACTACTGTAACTCCTGCTGCAAGATGCAAACAAAGAAAGAAATGAAAAAGGAAAGAAACGAACAGAGATGCGCACAGTTGCGAACTGATAACAAGAGGAATTCTCGCTATCTAGCTGGTAGATACCATTGGATTTGTCATGTCGACATAAGACGAATTTGGATTTGTCAATTACTTATCTGAACAATGTACGAACTGTGCATGAAGTGAAGATGCTATAGGTATTGACTAAGCTAGCTCAAGGTGGAGAGTGTTGTATTCTGTAATCCGAATCTGATTAGATCCGATCACTTGAAGAATTCGATCAGATTTTGTTTAAAAGGATATATTCCTACCAGTATGACTGGTTGGTAATGTAAGTTAATCTTGATTTTCCTTCTTGATCACGTTGATCTTCTCCTTGTCACGGCGAACACCGGTTAGACCACCGCCCACGGACGGTCGGGCCGCTTCAGCATAGCGGTCAAACAACCTCTGTAAACCGGTCAAACCGCTACCCGCCTAACAGAAAAATTGAAAACTTACAAACTTTTGTAAATTTAAATTTTAGCTTAATATAATTGCCAATTGTTCAACACAAATAAAATACTCTTATTCTCAACGTGATTCTATAGTCACTAGCTGGTTGGACTCGACAATGTACTCAGGTACTCCTACTGTTACAAGCTTTCGGAACATCTAATATAGTGCTTGGAGCCAGCATCTGGTATGATGAACAACGGCATAAAAAATTAACAAGGACAAGCGAGCGTTAACATACTACGGATATGTGTATTTTAGTTTATGGTTTTTATCGAATAAATAAATAAAACATATTTTCTATCGTTGTTCTAAAGCGGTTTATTATAATAGCTTTTTAGAAACGACTTATCGACTTCGATTTATTCCTATAAACACTCCTATTATGATAAAAAATCACAGCCTAAACAATTAGGCTCTACAATTTAAAAAAGGAGAGGGATCGAACATATCTGAAGCAGAGATAAAAGGTTTTCATGTGCATGTGACTGGTACAGGTCCTGTTCTATGACATAATTGTATGAGTACTTGTACAGCATACATGCCATCTACAGAATTATGTGGCATTCATATCATCTACAGACATGAGATGGAGAAGTTGCAACCACAAAAAAAATGGGAATGTGCTTTTATACTATTCCATTCCAAACAAAAATAAATAAACGAGAATTTTTAAGTAGCTACAATTTCATGAGACTGTTTCTACAGCTTTTTACTCCCTGTTTGGATTGAAGCCTTACCTACTTCAGTTTACTTTAAACAGTGTGGAAGGGAACCTCTGAATAATTTCACACATATGAGAGTATATAATTTCACACAGTACGTACTCCACTGTGCTATATATATATATACATGTAGTACGAAGTTTCAACTAGGTAGAATCTACATATATACCTTCAGAGTTCTACTTAATTATCTATGTCGATCAGTCAAACAAATTCATGGTTTATTTTTCCCAATCACAGATGTTCATCGCCAAATTCGCTTGTTAATTACATAAATTACAAATGTGATTTAAGGAAATATGTTCTGCATATTGAATTAACAAAACCTAAAATTTACCCCCTCTATTCACAAATATATGCCTTTTATCGGAGAAAGTGTGGCCAATTTTTTCTAGTTTTGATTTCATTTTATTATGTCATGAAAAGTATTTTCTTAACAATACAATCTTATAGTTTTTTTTACCAAATTAATGTGATAAAAAAATCATGGTGACAATTGAATCTTGGAGAACATTCCAATGTTCAAAGCAACATATATTTGTGAACCGAGGGGTAAATTTTAGGTTTCAAATTATATTTAACAATATGTACTTGTCAAATTAGACTACAAAAAGTTTTAAAAATGTAATATTTAGGCAAGGTTGATTCATCATATCAAAGTTCATCATTCTAATATCTTTACTATTATAAAAGAAGGAGTTGGTGGTTGGTGCGGCCTCTCCCACCCTTTCCACCTCTCTTACAAAAAAAGATACTTTGTCTAACGTGTGGGTCCACCCACCCCTCACATGCGTTGATGGTTGGACATCCATTCTCCTCTAATCGCTCTATTCCCTCAACTTCTCACATCTACTACTTTCCAACCGATCAGAGCAACTTTTTTCTATAGCACGATTATCTATATATGTAATTGAGGGTCGTTGCAACGCACGGGTACATAACTAGTTCTATTTAGCATTTGACATACCATCAATGTATATTCAGGATTTTTATATTATATGTATGATATCTCTCCAACAAAAATATATGATAATATTGAATATTCTAAACAGCATTTAAATGAAGCCTCTCTTGCCCCCAAATTTTTCTCTGAAATATGCTATCCTAACATTCTTTTGATATTTTTGTAAGACGAAATTTTCTACAAGACACACTACACTTGGTTGGAAATTGCCCAAACACACCGCAAAAGCATCTCATTAGCCATACACACTACAACTATACTTGTGTTCATTTGCTGACGGACACTTTTCACTGCCTACACACATTGTAAAAGTTGTACTTTATTTTCCTGGTGGATGTTCTTGTTCATTTGCTGGTGGGCACTGTGGTACGTGGACGGTAAAGTTTGAGTTCATAATTTTATAATTCCCAAATAAAATTTATTATCAACGTAGTAGACTTGTCAATTCAAATTTGTACATATAATCTAAACCTTTTTCAAATTTCCATGTTTCGTTTAGAAAAAACAAACATGGTTCACATTTTTTTTCATCTAATTTCTGGACGTACGTACCAACCTAATTTGGCACTTATTTTTGGATTTTAAGACTTGGAGGTACTCTCCATCGGCAGTGTAAAATTTGTAGGCTGCCTAACGTTGCTACCGTTCAAGCAACGTTATATTTTTGTGTATATTTTTAGCCATTCATATTGTATAGAGTTGTATATATATATGACCCAATCCATCTTCCAGGCAGCTGTCAGCTCATAAGCTAGGCAAGTTCCAATCAAACTTTTTATTTCCACTGCATGACACTCCAAGTTGAGAACTAATTCAAGATGTCGATCGATTAAAATGGGATGACTCGGATATTTTCTTTTCCCTGATTACTGTGAGAAATTTTACCTAATTTTATGTTTGTTTCCGAGAACACGCAGGAGGTCTGCTCGTCATTGCATTAAGAAGCTAATTTTATGTTCAAAGATTAATATGGGAGTTTGGATCTTATATCTTGCATGTGTAGTACTTTTGATATCTACATTGTTGTACTTTGGCCTACCATGTTAATTAATTTGCTTGCTGTCTTCGCATGGATTTGTTTTGCGTTTTCATGGATTGTGCTCTCCAATCAAGCTCTTTTATCTCCATTATTTGGCAGCAAGACGATATATATAATCCAAGTCGTAGGTTAAAAATTGGATGATTGATATGATTTTTTCTAGCTATTTTATTTTTAGGATTAATGTAGGAATTTTCTGCTTTTTAACTCCTAAGATTAACGTAGGATTAACATGATGTCTTCCGGAGCAGTTTCCAATTAATTAGTAAAGATAAAGATGTAGTTATGGATGGAATAACCAGGTAATAGGAGGCCAAGCACCAAAACAGTGAAAGTGAGCAAAACAGTTGCCATGTTTGATACCACATAAATAATAATCCATCTCATGTTTTAACTATGGTTTTGAAAATTTGTATATAAATTCTATCAAATATAGAAGAAATTATTTGCGAAATTTGTTCTCAGAAATTTTGGCTGATATCTTCAACCGATTATCAGCGATTTTCAGCCAAAATTAGTTCGAAATTCAAAAATTATTTGAAAATTTCAGCTCGAAATATTCTGAAAATTTCCGATAATCGTTTTTTTTTTCTGTCTTACCGGTCTCCCCAGGTAAAATTTTTGTAAACCCTGGTTTTAACCCGGTTGTCGCCTCATATTGGACACAAGTATTAATTGTACAGGAGTACAGTACCGTGCTATCAAAAAGAGAGCACATTAGAACACAGCGAGAACGATCTTAGTAGATATGCATCGATCCTAGCTGCAAAGATCCCAGCCGTCCAATCCTCCAGGATGTGTGTGCTGAGTTTTATATCCGATAAAAATTAGGGTATGCCTAGACATCATCCGAATGATTTCTTCCTAACAATTATCCAGATTTAAGATCGTTGGATTAGTGATCCAACGGTCCTTGTTTTTAAGGGAAGAAGATTTTTTTTGGAGGGGTAGGAGAGGAATACATGGCCGTTAGATTTCTAATTCAATGATCACAAATCTAGATAATAGTTAGAAAGAAAATATCGGGTAAAAATTGTTACCGAAACAGCAGAAATGCATGTGCAATATCCCTGTGTCATTCGATTCCACCACGCTTAGATTCGCCTTGTCGATCGAGTGCCATTGCTTCACATGAGCTTGCATCCCGCTTTCCTATCGTCCAAAGCTTACTACAGTCACCAAAAGCTGCACTGCTGCATAAAGACACGTAAAACACACCAACAGCTAAATCCCCATGCCATCAACACTGCAGCCGGAGCATGCTCCATTACAGGATGAACACTGACGGATTCGAGCAAAGCAACAGTTGCTGCAGCCCAATCGATCAGTCATGCCAAGATCGAGCAATCCACATCAAATACCATCGAATTCTTTCTCTCATGCTGTTCATCATCATGCATGCATATATATATCCTAGCTCGCTACACCATCGCTAATCCACAAGTTAATCATCAACGGAGCTGGAGAAGAAAGATAGGGAGTTGATACTTATGGGAAGCCATTGGGGAAGTACAAGGTGGACGCGCTCTCTCGGCCGTTATTCCCTTTCCGCGCCTCGCCCGCGACCGCCGCCGCCATTTCCTGGCCCTGGTACATGAGCGTCGAGTTCATCGTCAGGCTCACCAAGCTGTCATCGGGGTCGCTTCCTCCGGCCTCGCCACCGACTGGCGCGCCCTCGTCGCGCGTGGTCACCGTCGCCGCCGACTGCACGAGCTCGAGGCACAGCCTGAGCTTGTTGGGCTCGATGTGCGTCAGCCCCGGCACCGCGCCCTTGAAGAGGAACTCGGTGGTGAGGCTGCGGAGCACGTCCAGCGGGGTGACGCCGTCGAGCGTCCTGGCGTTCGGGTCGGCGTGGTGGTCGAGAAGCACGGACACCATGTCCGGGGAGACCATCTCGGCCGCCAGATGCAGCGGGGTTTTCCCCGTCGGGCCTGCGCGGGAGTTGACTTCCGCCGCGCCGAGCTCAAGGAGCGCCTTGACGACGTCGCGGTTGCAATGCTGGACGGTGTAGTGGACGGCGAGCGCGTCGTCGAGGTCGAGGCCCTCGCCCATGACCATCAGCTTGACGAGCTCGATGTCGGCCGCGTCGAGGGCCCGACGCATACGCTGGATCTTGTGGTCGCGGTCGGCCGCGAAGGATGACTCGTTGATGGGGAGGTAATGGTGGGTCAAGAACGGCGAGCGCGGCGCGGTCGCCGCGGTGAGCGGGGACTTGGCGCGGATCTCCTCGATCTTGGCGACGACGTCGATCGGTATGCGCTTGGCGAGGAGATCGGCGGAGAGGCCCGAGCGCGCGACGAGCTCGGAGCAAGCGGTCCAGAGCTCCTGCATCTCGAACTTGCGCGACGCCATCAGGACCTTCATCACGTCGTCGACGGACGCCTCCTTCACCATGCTCTCCAATTGCCTCTGCATTGCGCCAACAATTAACACATGACACAGGAATCAGTTCCAGACGACGCACTAACCAGGCGAAAACTAATTAGCAGCATGAAATGAAAGTGGTTAGTGTGCTTGCTTCCACCAGCTAGCTAGCGATCGATATGCATGTATCATGATGCTTGAGCTTGAGTGTACACCGAGAAGTTTTTGGGTTGGATCTCCAAGAAACCCTAGCGCAAAGCAAGGTGGTGATAGAGGAGAGAGCAATGGATGGATGGGTGTGATGTAAGGAAGGACAGACACAAACGAGTGAGTGAAAAGACCCTTCCTAGTGAAGAGGAGTCAGAAGCTCCATCCATGTCAAGTGATGACAGAAGCAAACGAGACTGAGAGGCTAGAGATGACTCAAGTCCTATCAGTACAAAAACACAAGAAAAAATGTTAAAAAATGTGGTGAATGGAGAGGGAGCGGTGGATTCTGCTGCTGCCGATACTGGGGAAGGCTCAGGGGGCACAGTGGTGCATGAATCGGAAAGGCAAAGGGGCAAGCTACATGCAGCCAGGATCGATCAGCTGAGCTGAGCTGCTGAGCAGACGTCCATGGCTTCTGAGCTCTGACTCCCACCTCAATGCCACAACAGACGCTCCAATCATGGCAGGCCTAACAACCATCATTCTTAATCACATCGATCAGAGAGTTAGCAGATCCGATCCCAAGAAGACATATAGCGAGAGAGAGGAATTTTTAATTGCTGTGCATCGATGGAATTAATCATTTGTATCCCCACCTGAACCAGCACGGCGAGCTGCTCGACGCCGAAGGAGCGCGCGGCGGCGAGCGTGTCGAGGGCGAGGTCCACCGCGGCGCCGCACCGGGTGTGCCAGCACCCCCGGGCGCCGCACCCCAGCAGCGGCCCGCTCTTGGGCGCCGCCACCGACGCCTGCCCGCTGTACAGGAACTGCAGCACCAGCACCAGCACGTCGTACCGGATCGAGCTGACGGGGATGACCAGCCCCGGCGCGGCCGGGCCGCCGCCGCCGGCTCCACGGGGCCCGGAGCCCGTCGGCCAGTTTAAAGTTGCGGGCGGCTGGTGGTTGGGGTCGAGGCCGCAGAAGAGCTTCCGGAAGAAGAGGCTCCGGGCGGCGAGCACGCAGCGGTGCGCGTGGACGATGCGGCCCTCGACGCTGAAGGCGACGTCGCTGAAGGCCTGGCCATTGATGAGGAGGTTGAGGTAGTCCAGGGACAAGGATTTGAGCGAGTCCTCGGAGCTCATGATCTCATGTGCGGGCTAGGAGCTAAAAAAAAGCGCACCAGACGCGAGATCAGGTGCGGATTTGGAGGGGAAGGGGAAAGGATGGGAGGCAACCGTGTGTGGAAGACGAGTAAGACGAGGAGGAAAAGGTCAGTGTGAAGTGAGCAACCGAATTTTTTCTATTCTAGCCCTTTTTTTGAAAAAATTTCACATTTAGACCCCTGGCAGTTTTAATCCCGTTTTTGGACCCAGGGGGTCGGCGCCATGGTCCACGGCGCCGAGGTAACACATCTCGGCGCCGTGGTCCACGGCGCCGAGCTGCCGAGCCCACGCCAGCGTGGCGGCCTGCGTGGCGCCGACGTGGCAGCACCTCGGCGCCGTGAGTCGTGGCGCCGAGTTCGGCGCCATGGTGGTGGCGCGAGCTCGGCGCCGAGATCTTGGCGCCGAGCTGAAAATATGACCGGCCGAGCCCGACCTCGTTCATTATTTCCGACCTCCTCGCGCGTGCGCCCGTCCTCCTCCACGGTAGCCTCCCGGCCTCCCGCCGCCGCCTCGCCGCCTCCCGCCCCGCCCCGCCGCCTCCCGGCCCCGCCCCGCCGCCTCCCGACCACCGCCCCCCACGAAATCTCGGTAAGTTTCATCATTAGCTCGTTTCTTTGGCTTAAGTCTAGCTATATATAGTCAACAATTGAAACACAAACATCAATAGGCAATAGGTGATACTACATTACCACCTCCACGCACACAAACAATAACTAGAAGATGAACAAATGAGGTTGTCATGATGCCATGCCATCTAAGATAAGGGGCGATTGATATTGTTCGGTCGGTGATTGCGCCCAAAAATCGAAGGTAGGTTCGGATGGTAAAGCAATGACCTTGAGCGAAAGTGTGTATATTGTAGTAGTAGTAGTACGTAAGCGGCATCCAACATTACTAGATATGGATTTGGCAACTTTATTAGGGGTGTGGGGATGATGATGACTAGCGGCTAAACTAGAATGGAACAATCTCTCGCCTCCCAAATTGCTCCAGAGGGGGGGAGTAGGTGTCCTTTCCAAGCCTCTTTGCACTAGCTGCTTTGCTTTCCATTCTCATAGTTCTAAATTTCTAATGGATGGATGGACATCAAGATTCTGCGTGCCTAATCAATAGGAACACAAGGAAAAATCATATCAAGTTGAATTATTCAATAGTAACTGAAAATAATACATGAAATATATTAATAACAGTGAATCCATTTGTCGTCTCTTGATTTGCTGTGTAGTTAAGCATAATATTGAGTTTTAGATGTACAATGAAAAAATTGCATATACTTATACTCCTCAATTGTCAGTGTTCGTACTAAGAGGTTATTAATCAAAGTTCCACTAGTCCACAGAAATAGTTTGGTGGTATGGAAACACGAGGATTGTTTGTGTTGTAGCCACAATATTGCTTCTATCACGACAAATTTTGGCAAAAAAGGAGAGAGAGGTTATTGACCTTTTTGCATTGCATTGTGGCAGACAATTTTTTCTTGTGCCGACCTGCATGATTAAATCTAAGTTGCCATATGCTCTCTGTGGTAATAAAAAAACTTGCTTGCTAACCATGCATGCATGAGCTGCTTTATTATTTTAGGTCTTCTTCCACAGCACGCAAGTTGGTATACAGTATACAGGGCTCCGTACTCTTAGGGTTCAGAGCATCATAGCCTTGCTCTTCATGATTTTTTTGTGTACCATGGGAATTTGATGCTTCTTCATTTTGGTTGGTTTGAAGGTATTCATCAGATGAACTAGATGGACAACCTAGTGAACCTTTATCATGGAGGCGATGTGACAAGTGATGATTATGGAAATGTACGATTTGTTGAAATGCAAATGGTGCCTCTGATATTCGGTGATCGGCCGTCGTTTAGTGAGTTGGTTGCTAGGGCTCGGGAGAAGCTGCATTGTCATGGAAACGAGGAGAGCATCACGGTTGAGGGTTACTTCACTTGGTTCGAAAGACACAATTCTCAGGCGGTTGATCTTAATTGGTTCAGAGGATGAGTGGGACAAATATGTCAAATTGGTTATGAGGAATGAGCTAAAATGTTTGGGCGTTGTTGTGCGGAAGGTGTCCATTGATCCCACCACTCACGGTTATTCACGAACTAGGTGATCGGGCACCCTTGACCCTCCGTTACGGATCTTGCGGTGGATGTGGAAGAAGTGCACGAGGTGCCCGATGCTCTATCGCCCGAACGAGGTTCAGATTACTCAACCAGTTCGAGTTGAATGTCGGACTGATGATGTTGTGGCGGCCCCTCAGGATCATCCCAGTAAGTGTCGAGCCACACTTTAGCCTTTTCCGTCATTCTTTGTTTTTGTCTAAATCCCATCGTTTCGTGCTTATGATGCGAAACATTCTTGATAATGTTGGTGTTCCTCCGTTGCTCCATCCGCAACGTTGAAGAAGTATCGGGGACTCCAACGGTGTGGATGTTCAAATTGTGGATGATCTGCATCCTACGAGATCGCAAGGGCCGTTGATTACGACGATGACCGCCCTTTTGGACGGTGACCGAAAGTGATATTGGTCGATCAGGCGTTATTGCCTGGCGGGATCCATCGGTTCATGAATTCACGATCTTAGGCATTCTCATGGGGCTTATGCGAAGGAAGGGATGACGAGTGCTAGATGCTCTGAGGCGGTTCAAGCATGACAATTGAGAAGGGTATGATGTTTGAGGACTTATGCGCATTGAGAAGGTGGCTGCAGGTATATGCGTGATTCGTAAAAGGCCATTCAAGGTGAGGCATTCTTATGTGGAGCGGAGGTACACAGTTGTGTGCGAAGGAAACATGTGAATGGAGGGTTTGTGCTAGGAAAGCGAGAAGGACACGGAAAGTTCAAGATCACAAAATCGTTGGCCCACACACTTGTGCCGAAGCGAGCTCAAAGCAGAAGCATCGGTGATTGACCTCTACCATTATTGCCAAGTCACCGTGTCAAATAGTAAAGGAGAACCCAATATGAAGGTGAAGACACTTCGGGATTGTTAAGGAGAAATTTGGATCTGAGATAAGGTATGGAAAAGCATGGAGGGCAAAGCAACGCATCCGGAAGATGATATATGGGGACTGGAAGATGGGTACTTGCGGTTGCCGGCACTCTTCAATGCAATCAAAGCGGTTAATCCGGGCATGCATTATGAGTACGTCCGAAACCAAACGAATGGACTCAAGATGGGATGCGATATTCTTCCGTGCTTTACGGTGCTTTGCTCGATCCATCGAGGCCTTTCGGCATTGTCGTCCGTCGTCTCCATTGATGGTACGTTTCTTCTTGGCGGTACCGGGCACGCCGATAGCCATTTCATGTGGCGAGACAACGCGTTGGTTCCTTTGGCGTTTGCTTTGGTTGAGAGGAGAACAAAGACACCGGGATGGTTCTTGCGGCTCGTTCGGAGGCATGTGGTCGGCCACGGTAGGGAGGTGGGTGTCATATCGATAGACACGGGGCATACTTGCTGCCGACAGAGCGGATCTGGGGTATGCGACTTTGCACCACCGTTGGTGTACTCGGCATCTTCGAGAATCTACTCCGTAAGGATGGTATGAAGGATAACTTTCCTCATTCGAGGAGGTCGCTAGAATGCTAGAGGTCAAGTTCTTCCGGAAAAGTTGGAGCGACTTAATCACGCAACAAAGCGAAGGTGAGCGATGGTTGACGGGATTGATGAGAGATGTCGACAAATGGACAAGGGCTCATGACGACGGTGGTCGGAGGTACGAGTTTCGGACAAGCAACATGGCCGAATCATTCAATAGTTTGCTTAGGGGTATCGTGGTATGCCCGTCAATGCTATCGTATCCTTCACCTTTACAAGCTTGTTGCTGGTTCAACGAAGACACGCACATGCAATGGCGCACTGAGTAAACAAGTGAGATGGGCGCCAAAACCGAGCGCCACCTTGAAAAGGCAAAGGCTAAATTTGAGGCACATGAGGTACATTGTTTTGACAGCCACGGGCACTTACGAGGTTGTAGAAAGGGTGGTACAACGACCGATGGAGAGCTCCGTGACGAGGAGGCATAAGGTGGTCCTTATTGCTTTCTCATGCACATGTGGTAAACCGAGGCGTACCACTTTCCATGTTCTCATTATGTGGCGGCGCGAGGCATCGCAACTTTGACTACGAGCAAGATACCTCGGGAGTTCGGTGTTGACAACCTTGTGCTTACGTGGTCTCCCGTTTGAGCCTTATCGGGATGAGGAGAGTGGCCACCGTACAAGGCCCAAATACATTGCGGATCCGTGGCCGTTGGAACAAACGTGGAACCGTGAAAAGGGCGAGACACAAGATGGTTATGGATCGACTTCCGGGAACAACGAGGCGAGGAGAGCAACCCATTTCTTACTAACCCGGCGAGAACCAATGTAGCGAGATGTGGTAGACTTGGCCACAATTCACGCACATGCCATTGGCCACTTAGTCAGTCAAGAGTGCTTGTTATTCGTTATGTTTCATAGTTCGTCTAGTTATTTTTTCATATGTAATTTGCTATGTTTCTTATTTAATTTCTTATTATTTCCATATTGTATGCATGTTCAATTTTTGTTTACTTCTATGTTGGATGACAAAATCAATTTTTTTGTAGGATGGCGCAATTCCACCGCTAGACGCCGACTCTGAGGAGAACCACCGGGGCGGCTCACCGCGGAGGGGATGGTACTGCCTTCATCACTTCTTGTACAATTATTTATTTATGTTGATGCATTAACAAAAAGTGTTCTATTCTATCAGAGTTGCCCATCCTTCGTCCTCGAACCCATGACGGGTTCTGGACATGCGATGCGACGAGAGGTACACCCTTCCGGAGAGGGCTCTCGAGACTCGGCCTTCACAACTGTACCACGCAGAGCCGCCATGCGAGCCTAGCCGTTACACTCGAGCACCAAGCGCCCTTGGTAAGGGTAAGGGTAAGGCTAGGAGGCAGTGATATTTATGTGTAGGCTTGTGGGTCGTTGTATATATGTTGTAATGATACTTTGTTGTCCTATAATTCCTGCAATGATTTTATGTTTCCTGCAATCGACTGCAAAAGTTAGTGATACGAATTTATCGCTTATTAATTTTTGCTTCCTGAATCCGAAACGACTCCAAAATAGCTTGACGACAACATAGCATAAAACATTACCAACATACACGAGGAGAACCTCCAGCACTACAACTTGAGGATAACAATAATCACAAGAAACAAAATAGCACACAACATTAAATTTATCGCCACTCTAGTGTGTCGAAACGCCCCACGACAACTCTCATGGCGAACATTGCCTGTCCTATTGCCTATTTCATCATCCCACACCCAGAATCGATAACAGCTTTGCCCAGTTACAATACGAAACAACACATACATTGCACATACAGAATTTATGGAAAGTAGTACACCCAACATTTTAATTCAACACAACAGTCCTACCCCCACAGCATCAACACAGTGATACAAATACATGAACTAAAATACGACACAACCATAACCCTCGTTACCTACATGCCAAACGAGCCTTGTGGCACCCACATGGAGAATTCTTGAGGGGTCGCCTCGGACGTGGTCGTCCGTCGTGGTAGTGGCATGCACATATGCAGCTCGGGTTGGCGCGACAACATGTGGGATCATAAGAGCTTCCTATATTCACGACCTCCTCGTTGCCTCTCTCGCGTTGCATCTGTTCGCGGAGGTCGTTGTTCTCCTCTGTGAGACTCTCCATTCGGTACTCCAGTCCCATATTCGAGTCCATAATGTAGCCACATAACGATCAAAATATCGTTCATGAGGAGGGTCGATCCGGTAGGAGAAGTCGCATTTGCCATCCGCAAAAAGGACGGTAAACTTCGAGGGTCCATAAGCCATAATAAATGTAATATTACTAATTTGTACCGGGCGTGAGCATCGAAGAACGTCGCCCGCCATCGTTCGGGCCATCCAAGATCTGCACGATAGCGTACTCATTGTGTATGCATTTCGCCACGGCGGTTGAGCACGGCTTGGTATCAATCGATCTTGTGGACCGAACATATCCCTCCTTTCAAGGGAATGTCTTCCTTCGGTGACCCAAATCCCACCGCCCCTCGGCTTCGGCATGGTTGGCTTCACCACGAATATAGGAAGCTCAACCGTGTTGGATTTACAATGTCATGGGACCCCAACCGTGCTACTTATAGCAAAGCAGGCAGCTTCATGCAGTGACCACAAAAAAAAGATAACAGTTCTGTGTACATACTTGACGAAGGGGCCATCTTTACATTGAGATGTGACAATACATGTCGACTTTCCACAGAGCGTCAAAAAAGGCGAGCTACACTCGGTGAGATGACAAAGCGGGCGACTTTTGAAGTGAGATGACAAAGCAGGGGCGATGCTTATCCCACCCAAGACTACTCCCGACCACGATGACAAGAAGCCAATTGAATGGGATGAGAGATAAGATCCCTTATCCGGATCTTTGTGAAACCCGATGGTGGGATGACATAGGCCTATAGCGAAAACAACGAGAAAAGGCTATGTTGTACCAAATAAATTGAATGGTCCAATCTACGAAAAGGCTACGAACTACAATTTATTACGAGACCGTAGTCTCGAAAAGTCTACATAGGGTCATTTATTGCTACACTGGAATCCAGGAAAAGCGAAAAGATCCTCTCCATGGACTATGCCCACTGCACCAGATAACCTGCCTACATAAAGGCCTCATATGTGTTCCATACCACATCTCCTCAACACATCACAATACCACGACATCTCCTCAAGACATCACAATACTACCACATCGCCTCAAGACATCACAATGTCTTCACGGAGCTCAGACCCATTTGGAGTGCGGAGTGGCATGGCGCCGAAGTGCCATTGCGGCTTTCGGACAATGTTGTGCGTGCGGGCGGATCGAAGAAACGAGCCAACTACGGTAGTAGGTTCTTCAAGTGTCGAGACACGGATGGCGACTTCGTGGTAACGACGACAACTAAATCCTTTGTTTCTCGTTTCGTTTTCAACTTGATCCATGACATCTACCACCCACACACGAGCTTGCGGGTTCCTCGAATGGGTGGATCGGGTGCCGCCGGCATGGCTACGGAACACCGCCAATGCGGTGGAAAACAAAGGATAATACTTTTCCAAGATGACTCGGGCTCGCGAGGTGGAGCGGCGGATGCGGCTTGAGCAAGAGCGCCGCGTTAGGGTGGACCAAATCCGTCTTAAGGGCAAGGAGGATGAGTGCAAAGGGCGCGGAGCGGCTAAGTGCGTGAAGCCGCCATCAAGCGTCGGGAGGAAGAGCTTGAAGCTCGTGAGGCGACTCTCAAGACCAAGAGTGACGGGAAGAAGGATGCAATGAGCCATCTTGAGCGACAAAAGGGGAAACAACCACGCTACACAGTAGACATAATGTAATAGATCCACGCTATCTACGGTCTTTGTAATCCTATTATTATGCATTGTATTGTGTTTGCCTAGCTGTATCGACTGCACTTGAGACTACCGGTATGACGGTATTTAAAAGAGTGCATAATGTTGCCCACCCATGCTTGCTCCAAAGAATTAGTGTTTGACCATTCAGTTCCCTGCTTACGAAAAAGTTACAAACATTATTACCATACTAGCACCCGAAATTTTCAGATTGAACACAACATCAAAAAATGTAGCAGAAAATTATGTTTCACACACTTCATCATTTTTATGAATGTTTCCAAAAACTACGGATTATTTTGAAGGCGCCGAGCTGGAGCGCCATCGGCTGGGTTGAATTTTTCACAGCTCGGCGCCACGTTACACGGCTCCGAGGTCGGCGCCAAGATCCACGGCGCCGAGGTCGCAGCCACGAGTCACGGCGCCGAGGTCGGAGCCGTGGATCACGGCGCCGAGCTTCTGCCACGTCGGCGCCACGCGGGTGGGCACGCGCGCGGGCACTGGGCCTCGAGCCGTGGTCCACGGCGCCGAGGCGTGTTACCTCGGCCGTGATCACGGCTCAGGCCCCCAGGTCCAAAACGGAATTAAAACCACCGGGGTCTAAATGTGAATATTTTTCAAAAAAAGGGCTTAAATAGAAAAAATTCTGGGCAACCGTGTGTGGAAGACGAGTAAGACGAGGAGGAAAAGGTCAGTGTGAAGTGAGGAGAACGAAGGAGACTCGCGGTGGTGAGTCGATGTTGGTTACATCTCGAGTTCAGTGATAAAATGATCCAGGATATCTTAGTTGAATCATAAAATGTTTACCTAGGTTAGACTGAATTTACTCGAGTTGTACATTATATATTTTTATACCGCAGATTAAAATCTATCTTGTTCGGAGTGTAGCTCTGCCCGTGGACGAGAGGGAAGGGGGAGGGGGGCATGCGCTCCTATCAGTCCCCTTTGCGCTACAGCGATGGTACCCTTCGCTGCTCCATCTTTTGTGGTCTCTGTGTGGGGGCGGCACTATTTTTCCTACAGTTTCATGGCTGTGCAGCTGTGCTCACTGTTCATGTCACTGATCAGTAGGGTATCGACGCAGGGAGACCCATCTGCCGCACATTAGGTTTTCTTCTGGTGGTTGTGATTGGTCAATCTAACCGTGGGTGGCCACATCTCAATCGAATGGTGGTTGTATCTGCTGTGTTTGAACCATTTCGCTAGCATGGTTTCATTCTTGCAGAATTCCTATGTTCCAAATAAGGGCATGCATGCATATGGTCACAAACAAACATACTAGCTTAATTATATGATTCATATTCCAAAATTATAATACCGATTTTTTTTGTCATGCATCAAAATGTCATCGGCACAAATTAAATGCACGAGGAAAAATCTATGTAACTTGCATTCTCCGATAGCTATTTGTACTTCTGCAGCTATTACCAAAAATATATTTCATCTAATACCATCATTGTTGGTTGTACCAATTGACTTGTCTCCCTCTCCCTAGCTTCGAAGGCATAAACACCCATGCAAAGAAAACCAAAGCATAAGGGATAGACCGGTTTGATTCCTACAAAAATTCCTGTGTTCCAAAGGTAGCTCGAAAATAAACAAATGCCAGGACTAACCAAATCCTACCTAGAACATTAGGGATACAATCGAAGCGGAAACGGATAGATATCGTTTATCATGTATCCTATTCTATATATTTTTCTCGCAGTCGGAGTCGGATACGGATAATACCGGATATCCATTTTTCCATTCCGTATCTGTTCCATAATCTTTCGGACGGTCGGTTAGACAGAAATTATCCGCTTCTTTGTACAGAACATTGGACAATATGGTACAATCAAAGTGAATATAGAGAGATTAATTACTGAGATGTTGAAGAAAGAACAATCAATATTCCACGTCTGTTTAGATGTGATAATCTACCTATATGTTATCTTGTCCCTAGATGAAGTCACAACAGACTTCCTCATATCATTTGACATACAGATATATACGATCGAATATCACTTACCTCGTATCCTATTTCATATTTTTCCTCGGAGTCGGAGTCGAATACGGATAGTGCCGGATATTCATCTACCCTTTTCGTATTCGTTCCGCAAACTTTCGATCGGTCGAACGGATAAAAATTATCAGTTCCATTTGCACCCCTATGTAACATGCATCGCATGTCAGTTACTTTTGATATATTGCATGTCAGTTACTTTTGATATATCATTTTTTATCTTATCACATCATCTACTTTTCCTCCTCCAATCGATCTGGAGTAGTGAGTAGTGACGTCCCCGGCCCATCTCTTTGATCAAACAGTGCTTCCAAGACAGCAGGTGTGCATGCTTGCATCATCATCATCCATTCATTGATCTTTGATGCACGCTGACAGGGCAGGCCACGTGTACGGCTTAGCACATGAGAATACGTTGACATGCATGCCTTCTGCTGCATGCTTCTGCGGCTCAGTCTATTTTTCTCGATTTGATAGAATATATAGCAGAGAATAGATAGTATATAGGTCTATTTTTATCGGTTTCTAAAAACTGTTTCTCGGTTTTTCTACAGTAACTAGTTTTTAAACGAGGTATCTTTTTAAGATATGATCCACTAGTTAATTATAGTACATACTGCACCGGCTTTATTTATATCGGCAAAAATCACACGTGAGTTTCTATTACTCTGTAATCTCTTGTACGAACAGCTCAAAAGCTACAAGCCGTAGCAAAAAAGAACAGACCCTATAACCTAACTGGTAGTATATGCTTTGACCGTAGTTCAAGTGTACAGAAGATTGAAGACGACCAAAGTTTTTGTTGGTTGTTCAATTAATTGGACATTTGATTTGCCAGAGACCCATAACATGCAGTATCTGATGTCAACTGCACAGTACCACAGAAACAGGCAATGAGGGGTATTCTGAAGAGTAGGGAGAGTATGGTCTACGGGTAGGCCGCGGCAACATGATGCTGGATGCTTGCGCTGTATTTTGTGATTTGAATATGATCAGATTCGACTACTCAAATAATCTATGTTTTATTTAGAGGTGGATAGTTTATCAATTTGAGCGATGTGCATTCGTTGCACATGGTGAAAGTCAAGCGAGGGCTTGACTTATTATTTTTGGAGTTTGCTGACTTCTAGACGATGTTGGGCGTTGTGCGCGATGATCTTCTCAAAAAAGATTGTGAGAAGACCTGACAGAGTTGTGAAAGTTGGAGCTCACCTAACCAGAGCAGAAAAGAGCTACCACTAGTAGATTGATGTGTTTTGGCTTAATTCCTAGAGCCAATCCAATTCATTTGGGCTAACCTCAACATGGACTAGGGGAAACCAGCAAGTCTTCGAACACCACGGTAAAAAGCGACCGTGTCAATCATGGTTTATTTTTTTGTGCTCAATTTATATTCAAGCAATTTACATTCATAGAATTAAATTGATTGCTTATTATTCTATGATCGCAAACCTTGACATATCTTGTTGGTGCACTTAGGTGATCCAGTTGTTTTAGGTATTATTTGTGCTAAACCTTTTGAGTTAAGGTTCCACATTATTTGCTTGATTTAGCCAAATAGAAATTGATAATTAATTAGAAGAAGAATTTTTATACCGTCTATTAACCCCCTCTAATCGACCTCCTCGATCTAACACCCGTTTGGCTCGAATTGTTTTGAAAAAACTGAATAGTTTAAAATGTGTAGAATTCAAAAAAGACATAATAAATTGTTGAAATTATACGAAAAGACACATTAATTATAAAAATTATAGAAACAGACAAAATAAATTGTAGAAATGTAATAATAAACTTTTATTGATGTGAAAATGGATGTCTCGTTAAAAACTTTGCTAAGTAAAAACTTAACTCGAAGACCTTGGCAAAAAAACGAGAGTACAACCTGTAGTTTAGCATTACAGTGAAAAAGTATAAAAGTACAATGTATAGGTGGGTGCACTAAAAATCATTGGTGCCGTCGTCGGCGTCCTGAGAATATCTAATATGGGATTCAACGTATGTTCCAAATAAGGAAGTGAGAATATCTATTACCTTGAAGTTTGCTGCAGCATTGTCTATGGTAATTGCAAAAATTTTATTTGTAAGACCAAAAGCTTCAACAACTTTGATAATACATTCTACTATATTCTAACCCATGTGTGCTACGCCAATTAGTTTAAAGCCTATGATTATCTTTTGCAATACTTAGTCATCATTTATGTAATAAAGCAACTATACTAAGATAATCCTCCCTAGCACAACCACTCCATATATCCGAGGTTAAAGCTACCGAAAAATGTACATGTTCTAAAGAGTTTTTTTATTTTTTCACGACCATCGTTGTAGTACTTAATTAAATCTCTAGTGATTGTCTGTCTAGAAACATGAGTAAATATAGGATTATGAGCAATTCTAATATATTTTTGGAATGCATCGGACGCACCAAAAATCAAAGGAAGATCTTGCGAAGTAATTAAATAAGCTAAAGATACTCGAGTTACCTCGGGATTATAATCCCAATTACACACCATACCGTTAAGGGTTGTACATCAGTTGCGTCTGCCTCAAGACGATGCCTTATTTTTCTTTACATCTCTGGGCAGGTCTATGCAAGTGTCCAGTTCCACATGTAGATTTTGCAGACAATTCATGATGATATATTTTACAAATAGCAACTCTTACTTGATCTCCGGATGCAATTACTTCATGACCTTGTCAAAATCTTCCCACAAGTCCGACATGTTGGGTCTAGACCTCTTTGCTCTAGTGCTTGTTGACACAGAGGCATTTGTAGAGCCTGATAATGGTACATCCACAGTCTTCTCGGCTGAAAGCATCTAGGCCCCTAAAAATGATTTTGGTAATTAATAGTGATCGAGGTGCTTCGGCTTAATTTGTGGAGCCGGTTCGATTCGTTCGAGCTAACCTCAACGTGGACTAGTGGGAACCGGCAAGTTTCCGATACCACGGTAAAAACATCTAAGTGTGCACATCTCTCTTTTGCTTTCTAATAGCTCTAAGTTTACTTGCTTAGTACTTTGTTTTGCCCTTGTTAGAACTAGTATTGTTATTTGCTTGACTAGTATTGTGTAGGCTTAAATTGCCTTTCATTCTTGTTCTTAGAATTAAAGAAATTTAATCTAGTTGAAAAGAAAATTTAAAAACCGTCTATTCACCCCCCTCTAGTCGGTATCCTTGATCCTACAAGTGGTATCGAGCTTGGTCTCTCATTTTAGACTTAATCGTCAGAGAGAAAAGGATGGCTAGCGAGGGATTTGCTATAGGCAAGGCACCTTTCTTTGATGTATCAAATTATGCTTATTGGAAAATTAGAATGTCAATTTATTTAAAGGCCATGAGTCCAAGCGTTTGGAAAATCGTAAATGAGGGTTACGTTATGGCGCTTGATCCATTGAATCCAACGGATCAAGACGGGAGAAATGCTCATTTAGATGCCCAAGCAATGAATGCTATTTTTAGAGCTTTAAACGCGGATGAGTTCAATAGGGTGAGTAATCTTGAAACGGCTCACGCTATTTGGACAACCCTTTCCGAAATCCATGAAGGGACATCCACGGTTAAAGAAGCAAAATTGCATCGGCTTAGGATTAAATATGAGACATTCACAATGTTGCCTCATGAGGACATCAATGAGATGTACACACGACTCAACAACATTGTGAATGAGCTCAAAGGCCTTGGTACTAACCTTTCCGATCTTGATATTGTGAGAAAGATGCTTAGGGCTTTGCCGGAGAAATACGAGATGTTGGTGACACTCTTCCTCAACTCACCGGAGTTAGCAAGAATGACTCCAACACAACTATTGGGCAACCTCATCACAAATGAGCTATACAAGAAGGATAAGGAGGAGCTCTTGGAGCAATCCTCTTCAAAAGGCAAAAAGATCACCGCCTTCAAAGCCAAAGCGGTGGTAAGTGAAGAATCCGAAGATGATGAGGAAAATTCCGAAGAAGAACTTGCTCTTCTAGTAAGAAGGATGAATAAGTTCATGAGAAGGCGTTCAAACCGAAGCGCAAACTATGACAAGGCAAAGAAGGGGCACTCCTACTCCAACAAGCGATATAGCAACATTCGTTGCTATGAATGTGATGAGAAAGGGCATATTGCCTCAAATTGCCCCAACAAGAAAGATGACAAAGAAAAGTCATCAAACAAGAAGAGCTACAACGGCAAGAAGAAGCTTTTCAAGAAGCTTCACAAAGATGGCAAAAATGAAGCCCACATTGAGAGTGGGATTCAAGAGGAGTATTCGACTCGACACAAGTGAGGATAAGTCCTCCAAGAAGAAGGGCTTATCGAATTGCAATCAAGGAGGCTCCATCACTATTCTCTACTCCAACTTGCCTCATGGCAAAAGGAGATAAGGTAAAATTCGTTGATGATGATGAGCCTTCATATGATGATCTTATGGATATGCTTGTTGAACTAAATAAATTTCTTGGAAAAGAGAAATCAAAATTTAAGATCTTGAAGAGGGAACATACATCTCTACAAGAATCTTATAAGGAGCTAAAGGAAGCTCATGATTTGCTTATCCATGAAAAATCTTGCACTAGCATTGGAATAACTTGTGATATTATAAATGAAATACCAAGTGTAAAAGTATCTAAATCTAGCATATCTACATCATGTGATGAACTTCTTGCCATGCCATGCTCTTCTAATATTGATTCTAGAGATGCTCTATCTTTTGTCCATGATGATTTACTTGTTCATGAAAACAAAGATTTAAAAGAACAAGTGTTAAAATTGAACAAAAGCTTAGAGAGAGCATACAAAGGAAAAACTACCCTTGATAAACTATTAAGCGATCAAAGATGCTCATTCAACAAAGAAGGACTTGGGTACATTCCCAAGAAAGGTAAGAAACCAGCATACAAGCTCTCAAGGTTTGTAAAAGAAAATGGTAAGTATTGTACAAAATACCGGGATTTGGGACATGAGTCTCATAATTATTCTAAGGGTAAGATTCAATCCATTGGTTTATATGAATCATGTTATATGCTTAGAAAAACTGAAAATGGAAATATTATTGCTCATTTTATTGGCACCTCGATTTTGGGTGCTAAAAAGAAATCCATTTGGGTGCCCAAAACCTTGGTTACTAACCTCCAAGGATCCAAACAAATTTGGGTACCTAAAAGAACTTTATTCTCTTTTGTAGGTGAACTACAAAACCGGTGGAAGGCATTGGGTGTTAGATAGTGGATGCACCCAACACATGATCGGAGACCGAAAAATGTTCACCACCTTTGAAAGCGGGAGCAATGAGAAAATCACCTTTGGGGATAATAGCAAAGGAAAGGTACTTGGTTTGGGTAAAATTGCCATCTCCAATGACCTTTCCATTTCCAATGTATCTTTAGTAGAAACATTAAATTTTAATTTGCTATCCGTTGCTCAATTATGTGATTTAGGCTTAACTTGTTCATTCTCTAAAGAAAATGTCATTATTTCAAAAGAAAATGAAAAGGAGATTGTTTTCAAAGGTTTTAGATTTGGAAATCTTTATTTAGTGGATTTCACTTCAAATGTGTCTTGCTTAAAAACTTGTTTAATTGCAAAAATATCTTTGGGTTAGTTATGGCATAGAAGGTTAGGTCATGTGGGTATGGTTCAACTTAAAAAGCTTTTCAAACATGACTTAGTTGTTGGCTTGAAAGATGTGAAGTTTGAGAAAAATAGACTTTGTAGTGCTTGCCAAGCCGGGAAGCAAGTTGCAAACTCTCATCTTTCCAAAAGTATCATGTCAACATCTAGACCATTGGAACTCTTACATATGGATTTGTTTGGGCCAACAACCTATAAGAGTATCGGAAGAAATAGTTATTGTTTAGTCATTGTAGATGACCACTCTAGATATACATGGGTGTTCTTCTTAAATGACAAAGGCGAAACATCCGGAATCTTCAAAAGTTTCTCAGAAAGAGCCCAAAATGAATTTGATTTTAAAATAAAGAAAATTAGAAGTGACAACGGTTCGAGTTCAAAACACTAAAATTGAAGATTTTGTGATGAACTTGAATAAAGCATGAACTTTCCACAACCTACGCTCCGGAACAAAATGGAGTTGTAGAAAGAAAAAATCGAATATTAATTGAAATGGCTAGGACAATGCCTGATAAATATAATACTTCCGATAGATTTTGGGCGGAAGCTATTAACACCGCTTGTCATGCCATAAATCGCCTTTATTTGCATCGTCTTTTGAAAAAGACTTCCTATTAACTTTTCACTGGGAGAAAACCGAACATTTCCTACTTTAGAGTATTTGGGTGCAAATGCTACATCTTGAGAAAGGGTGTTTGGCTCTCTAAATTTCAAAATCGATGTGATGAAGGATTTTTATTAGGATACTCTTCAAATAGCAAAGCTTATAGAGTTTTCAATAAAAATTCGGGTTTAGTTGAAGAATCTTGTGATGTGCAATTTGATGAAACTAATGACTCTCAAGAAGAGCAAGATAATTTGGATGATGTAGGAGAAGAAGGATTACGCAAAGCCATGGAATACATGCAAATTGGCGACATCAAGCCAAAGGAAGATACTACATCACCCACCTCATCAAGACAAGTTGAACCTCCTACCTCTTCAATTTCAAACGATATACAAGTAATAGATGATGAAGCAAAAGATCAACAACCATTCAAAATCCATAATGCAATTGCAAAAGATCATCCAATAGATCAAATATTGGGTGATGTGAGTAAGTGTGTTCAAACTCGCTCTAGAGTAGCTTCATTTTGTGAACATTACTCGTTTGTATCTTCTCTTGAGCCAAAGTTTGTAGAAGAAGCTCTAGATGATCCGGATTGGATAAATGCCATGCATGAAGAGCTAAACAACTTCTCCAAAAATGATGTATGGACATTGGTGGAAAGGCCCAAGGAGCAAAATGTGATTGGTATAAAATGGGTTTTTCGAAACAAACGAGATGAGAATGGACTTGTGGTAAGAAATAAAGCAAGGTTAGTTGCTCAAGGCTACACTCAAGTTGAGGGTTTAGATTATGATGAAACTTTTGCACCCGTAGCTAGACTTGAGTCAATTAGAATTTTATTAGCTTTTGCATCTAGCTTTGATATTAAATTATTTCAAATGGATGTTAAAAGTGCCTTTTTAAATGAAACTATCTCCGAACTTGTCTATGTTGAACAACCTCCGGGGTTCGAAGATTTAAAATATCCTAATCATGTATACAAGCTCTCTAAGACGCTATATGGTTTAAAACAAGCTCCTAGAGCATGGTATGAGCGCCTTCGAGATTTTCTTGTTTCAAAATGATTTAAAATTGGAAAAGTAGATACCACTCTATTCACAAAAATTATCAATGATGATTTCTTTGCTTGTCAAATATATGTTGATGATATTATATTTGGTTCTACTAATCAAGACTTTTGCAAAGAATTTGGTGATATGATGTTTAGGGAATTTGAAATGTCAATGATTGGTGAACTAAGCTTTTTTCCTTGGACTACAAATCAAGCAATTCAAGGATGGAACTTTCATAAGCCAAACAAAGTATGTAAAAGACTTATTCAAGAAGTTTGGGATGGAAGATGCGAAACCTATGAAAACACCAATGGCAACAAATGGGCATTTAGACCTCGACGAAGGAGGTAAGTCGGTAGATACTAAGCTTTATAGATATATGATTGGTAGTTTGCTCTATCTTACCGCATCTAGGCCCGACATCATGTTTAGTGTTTGTATGTGTGCTAGGTTTCAAGCCTCTCCAAAAGAATATCATTTAAAGGCCGTAAAAAGGATTTTGAGATATTTAAAACATTCCTATAACATAGGGCTTTGGTATCCTAAAGGTGCTAAATTTGAATTAATTGGATATTTGGGCTCCGATTATACGGGTTGCAAAGTGGATAGAAAAAACACATCGGGATGTTGTCAATTCTTAGGAAGATCCTTAGTTTCTTGGTCCTCAAAGAAACAAAACTCCGTAGCACTTTCAACCGGCCGAATATGTTTCATAGGAAGTTGTTGTGCTCAATTATTATGGATGAGGCAAACCTTGATGGATTATGGAATCAATTTTGATAAAGTGCCTTTATTGTGTGATAATGATCGTGTAGTCAAAATTTCAAATAATCCAGTCCAACACTCAAGAACCAAGCATATAGACATCCGCCACCATTTCTTGAGAGATCATGTTGGCAAGGGAGATATTTGCATTAGTCACATCTGGACTGAAAACCAATTAGCGGACATTTTCACCAAGCCTTTAGATGAAAGCCATTTTTGCAAACTTAGGAGTGAATTAAATGTCTTAGATTATTCCAACATTGCATAATTTTATGGCACACTTAAATGCATACTTCTTTGGAGTGGCTTGGACAATGTTGTGGAAAAGGTTCTTGTGAAAAAGTTTTCAAATTTGATTAAATGCAAAAGTTGTTTAAAATTATTATTTTAATACATTTAATGCATAACGATCCTTAAAGATGTTAGTTGAGTGCAAAAACTAGGGATCATTTGCATACTATACCTTTCCTCTCTTAGTCCTGCAAGTCTCGGAAAATCGGTACTACTGCGGTCTCGGTACTACAGTTGAGCTGAACTACTGCCGCACAGCTGAACTACTGGATTTAACTTAAAAATTGGGAGGTGTCAAACCCTATTTCCTGCGGCCTCTCTCTCTCTCTCTCTCCCGCACGGTTCTTCCGCCTCCCTTCCGCCTCTGTCTCTCTCTCCCTCTCAAAACTCCCCAAAAACCGCTCTCGGATCTCCAAATCCGCTCGGTTTTTCCTCGGATTTTTGAGCCTTGCGACTTCCCCAGTGATATCCTCCTCCATCCCTTAAGGTATTTTGGATCATCCCCATCTTTCATTGTCTCTTTGAACCCTAGATTGATTTTTTAGGGTTTTTCAAAATGCGGATGATTCTTTGAGGTCAAAACTAGGGTAAATGTGGTATTTTGGTGTCTAGAGGTATTTGCACACCCATTCCATGGATTCAATCCAAGAAAACACCAAAATCTCAAACCCATTGCTTAACCCTAGAATCGGTCGAGTAAGCGGTACTCTGGCTCGGCGGAGCGGTACTATCGCCGAGCAGTACTACCAAGCACCGTAAGCAAGCAGTACTACCGATTGCCCTGATTGAACATCAATTTCTTTCAAATTCTTTTCAATTCTATTTGATCCATCCTAGTAAGGCTCTAATACTGTATCTTCTTTCTTTTAGATGCCTATTACTAGGAGAGCAAATCGGAGACTTTACTCCTCTGCCGGTCAGTCAGGAGAGTCTTCTGCCGCCCAGCCGCGCTCGAGGCTTCTGAAGGCTGCCGGGACCGAGGCAAGGGTCCAGTGAGCCTTGATTCAGGAGGAGAGCCAGAGCAGCAGTATAGCTCTCCCATGGAAGAATTTGAGGAGGATCTGACTGAGAGGGAAGATCCTCAGATTGACTTGAGGAAGATCTCTGCTGAGGATTATATCAGGCTGCGTCGCAGAAACCAGTATGAGCTCCCCTCAAACTCCATCAATCCTAAGTTTCACACCAAGTTTCAGGAGCAAGTCTTTGATCAGCTATATGGAGAGAGTCGACAGTTCGCTGATCATAAGTGGGTTGATTGGGAGCACTTGTCCTCCATTGACAAGTATGATGGGACTTTTAGGCTCTTTCATGGAGTGGGATCGCATCGGTGGCGACACTGCAGTCAGATTATAATGAGGAGATCATTCGCCAGTTCTACGCCACTGTGCACATATCTCCGGATTTTCAGCACATGACCTGGATGACAGTATGCACACAGCTAGAGGCGACCAAGCATGAGTTCGAGCTTGCTTTGAGAGCTGAGCTGAGCGCATATGAGAAGGTTTATGACAAGCCAACTCTCGAGATCTCCGCCTTCTCTTCATTTTACAATCTCAATGAGAGATCTGTCCCCGGCACCTTGGTTGGTCTTCTTCCTATTCCCAGCATCATAAATAGGATTATCAACCATACTATTCTTCCCAAGAGTGGGAATTTTGATGCTATAAGAGGACATGCTTGGAATCTCATAGACTACATCATGAGGGGACAGAAGTTTGATGTAGTAGACTTGATCATTAGGGAGATTGCCTCCTCCAAAAATGATAGGATCAAGCGCATCAATTATGGACCCTATATTTTTGCCTTGATTGAGACCAAGTTCAGTTCAGATGCAGCTACAACAAGAGACATAAGGCATATAAGCCTAGGCACGAGCCTCCCATTCCCACCTCTCTCGAGCTCGCCAGACCGATCGAGGCGGCGGGAGGATCTTCAGCAACACTTACAAGACCAAGATCTAGAGCAAGCAGAGCGCCAGCTTCTCAGTGACATGGCCACACTTCTCGGATCTACTCCACTGCCGGATGAGAGAGTCTCGCATCGAGGGGTTCGCCTCGAGATCTTCTCGATTGGTCGCCTGTTGGGCGTGTTGCGCTATCGAGCGACTCTAGCTCACCTCCATCGCCTATGCGCTATGTTCGTCGCCGCCGTCGCGACCCTTCTCCTCCGGTCCCGTGAGTAGCTTCTTTTGGTACTTGATGCCAAAGGGGGAGAAGAATGGAAAATAGGGCCATTAGGGCTATCTATCTCTATTTATATGTTTTATGGATGATTGTAATGAAATTGGATTATCTATGCTTTTGGATGCAATGACAATTGTTTACTTATCTTGATAATGTTTTTATCACTCGTTTCATGTTATGATCTCTATTGTGCATCTTGTCAAAATTGTGATAAAAATGTGATTTTATACTCTTGTAAAATTTCATGCACAAATTTAGGGGGAGTATTCTCTCTCTTTGGCTTTAAAAAGGAAAATAATTCATTAACTGCCAAAATAAGAATTTCCTTCCTTCAAAAAGTCACAAAAGAATATATACAACTATTTGTCAAAATAAGTGGTATATTCAAACATTAAATCTTCATATAAAATGTGTTGTCATCAATTACCAAAAAGAGGGAGATTGAAAGCATCTAGGCCCCTAAAAATGGTTTTGGTAATTAATGAGTTTATATGAATATGGGACTAACCATTTAATGAGTGTTTAAAGGTTAAGTCCAGATTATGATTGACAAATGCAAGCCAAAGGACAAGGTTGAAGATCAAACATGGCTCAAGATAAATGTATATGTAGAATATGATCCCTTTTTCTATTTTACCGGTCTTAGGAGAATGGTGGAAGACCGGATTATAGGTTAAATAATCGTACCATAAAGAGGGATCATGGCAAGTAGCTTGATAGCATTTCTTAAGTGTCCATGGATCAACTAGAATCATGCATTCTTGAAAAATCTGTTTTAAAAGCCAAAACTGTGCTCTGTCTGGACGTGCGGTAGTTCCGCAGTTTTCAACGTCGGTACTACCGTCAAGCGGTAGTACCGCTGGAAAAATCGGAACTACGGGCGATCGAAGTACCGAACCTCAAGCGGACCCATTTTTCCCAGAGCACCCTCCGGATGCATTTCCAAAATCGAGGAAGCGGTAGTTCATTGTCGAGCGGTACTACACCGCCATGGTAGTTCCGAGGGGATCGGACCCTTTTCTCCGAGAACACCCTCCGGATGCCCTTTGAGTTTTTAAGAGAGCGGTAGTTCCAATTGTTAGAGCGGTACTCACGGCCATGTGTAGTTTCGGAGGGAACCGGCCTTTTTTTCCGTAGTGACTTTTGGAGCTCGGCTCAAGCGGTAGTACTGCTGACTTTCTACAGACTCTGGGTGAAGCAGTAGTACCGGACTTTACAACGTCGGTAGTCTGCGCGAGCGGTCCAACGGATCGCTGCAGAGGCTCGACATAGCCGCTCTGCTGCGTCGATAGGGAGCAGATTACTCTAGGCCTCAGGCCTCGGCCAGTAGTTCCGTTCGCTCGATTTTTCGGAATTTGTTCCAAAGCGGCTAGTTTTGGCGGTGGAAGGTATAAATACCCGCACTAACGCTCATAGCGGATGCTAGAGACCCTATTGATCATTCTTGAGCATTGGACATTCACTCCACACCTACTTTCACTCTTGAGCATTCATTTGAGGTGTTTGAGCAAAAAGTGCATAGCATTTACTAGTTTGATCCTTGGCACTAGTTTGCAATCAAGCGAAGCTCGTGATTTGTTACTCTTGGTGCTTGCCAAGCACGGACGATTGGGAGAAGCTTGATCGGTGATCTTCTCAAAGGAGCTTGTGAGAAGACCCGGTTTTCTTGTGAAGGTTGGAGCTCGCCACCCGGAGTGGGAAGAGCTACCTCTAGTGATCGAGGTGCTTGGCTTAATTTGTGGAGCCGGTTCGATTGCTCGAGCTAACCTCAACGTGGACTAGTGGGAACCCAAGCAAGTTTCGATACCACGGTAAAAACATCTAAGTGTGCACATCTCTCTTTTGCTTTCTAATAGCTCTAAGTTTACTTGCTTAGTACTTTGTTTTGCCCTTGTTAGAACTAGTATTGTTATTTGCTTGACTAGTATTGTGTAGGCTTAAATTGTCTTTCATTCTTGTTCTTAGAATTAAAGAAATTTAATCTAGTTGAAAAGAAAATTTAAAAACCGCCTATTCACCCCCCTCTAGTCGGTATCCTTGATCCTACATCGACGCGGCAGCCTCAGCCATTTGAGGTGGAGGCGGAGCCATCCCGAACGATGCAAGATCTTTCGAATCAATTTTATACTCACTCGTAGCAAATTCGTCAAAATGTTTAATGAAGAAATTTGGAAATGTGAAAAATTGCAAAATACAAATACAAAATTAAACTATTACCTATGTAATATCACAATAAAGAGGAATAAGAACAATATAACAACATGAAAATTGATATTATTACCTCTTTACTTGAATGCATGCCGGATTTTGAATTTTCAGAATTTTCACAAAATTATTTCGAATTTTGCCAAATTACCATAAAGAGCTTTGAAATTTTCACAAGAGTATGAGGAGAGGTGAATGCTAGTTTAAGTGTGGGTTGACGAGGGGGTACGCTGCCAATTTATAGAAAAGATTTTGGATTTTGTTGATTTTTTATAATTTTAAACTCACAAACGTTCTCAAAATAGTTATAGTTTTTTAAAAATCGATCGTTGTCATGCTAAATGGGCTATATACCCAACGAGCGGCAATGGTCGGCTCACGTGCCAAATAGGCCATGCCTATGGGCTACACGTGCTAAACGGGCCATGTCGTGCTGATGGGCCATACATGCTTAGTAGTGCCGGGCCAGACATAGCCCATGCCTTCTTGTCATACCAGTCCGGTCCGTAAACGATTATGCAGTGTCATAGGTCATGCCTACATTAACAAGTGGTGATCCAGCCCGTTAGACACGGTCCACTAGCGGCCGGTCGGGTTGGGTCGGTCTTGTTTTATTTAACGGTTAGGGTCGGCCCCGACTCGACCTCCTCCTCTTCTTCTTCAGTTCTTCTTGCGCCCGAAGGAAACACCGGGACTGAGCGAGTCCAAACACCCGACCGAAGGAAATGGCGGAGCCGTCCTCGCCGGCCGCCGCGGCGGAGCAGACCGACGCGGAGAGGGAGGAGGCGCTGGACCGGATGCTGACGCGGCTGGCCCTCGCCGACGACGCCCGCCTCGGGCGCTGCTCCCCCGCGTCCTCCCCTACGCCATCACCTCCCTCGCCTCCCCTGCCCCGTCCGTCCGCAAGCTCGTAAGCATATTACTCTTCCGCTTCGGTTGGGTTGGTATAGTTGGTTACTCGGTTGGTGATGTTACGTATCCCTGCTCCGATTTGGCCGCGCGTGGTGAAATTTGAGCCCCCTTCCTGGGAACTTAGGGCTTTCTACTTATTTTCTCTGAAGCAATTGCCTCTATTAGTGATTTGCACTTGTGCAATTTCTCTGTTATTCTTAGCTATATTTACACGATAATTAGAGAGAGTTACCCTGCACCTGTTCAAGCGCTGCCCTGTTACTCGGTACATAAGGGTAGAGTGATAGTGCTATTTGCCTTTTGTTTTGTGCAGGCTTTATAACATACATTTTTGATATCCATGACATGTAATAGCAATGTTTTTTTTGGATTCAATTAGGTTATGGAAATTCTCAGCCACATTAACAAACGGGTGAAGCACAGGCCCGAGATTTCGCTACCCATGCTGGATTTATGGAAAATCTATACTGAATCTTCTTCCTTGTCAATTGTTCGGAACTTTTGTGTTGTTTATATTGAGATGGCATTTGAACGCCTCCCAAGCGAGGTATGGTCTTTTGCTTTGTTTATTTCCCATTTTATCTACAGTTGTTCCACCTTTTCTGCAAAGTTAACAACACAAACTTGACATTTTGTAACAGGAGAAGGGAACCATTGCACCTGATCTTTTAATCAATGTATCAAATGTTCCAGCTCAGCATCAAGGAATTTTCTTGAGACTTGTATCGAAGGTTAGCCGTGTCATGCATATATTCTCCTAAAGGTGGATTTAATGTAGAAGTACATCTGTGAATCATCTTTAATTACTTTTGGTTGCATCGAAAGTTTAGCTAGGATTGTTATCTACCACAAAGTGCACATATGATGCAAAGATGTGCAATGCAGTATTCCACTGAAAATTCACGAAAAGAATCCAACAAAATTTTGATCAAAGTTGGGCTTGGACTATAACACAGTCAAATCCCATGCTTAAAGCTAATATAAAAAGTTGATGCATGGATTGACTAATGACTAAGTTAGATGTGGAAATATGATGTAAATACTTTCTTTTAACAGAATTGCGTTTTTCTGTAAATCATTATGTGCGCTTTTAGGCAAATCTAAAATAATTTTGGATGTGTTGATTATAGCTGCCTTTTCTTGCCTTGGTATATCTACATTATATAACATTTGCATGCTTTTTTCTCTTTACTTTTCTTTTGTTGGCCAGGCTATTGGTGAATGTAACACATGTAAGGTGGATGATGCTATTGCTTCAAAATATCGATCCATAAGTGAATCTAATGATGGCCTAGTTTTTGCTGACTTCTGCTTTCACACAATATTGTATCAAGCACCACCTCAAGGGTACATTTTCCTTGCTAAATTATTTCGAAGTATAAAGCATATTTGAATCCAAGAGAGTTGACTGACATCATTGTTCAGTATTGGATGTCCAGCAGGACTTTCAGTTGCCCAATCAGATCATGTTACTGGAAAGCTACCACTAAAAGGCGACACACTTACATCAAGAAAGGTACTACAAAAAATGCATGTGGTTTTCGGATGAGCATTTGTACCATTAGGTATCATATATTCATTTTTTAAGCCTGTATGCACTGTCATGCCCATGCATGTATTCACACATTTTAGTTGTCGAGTGTACTACCTGCACTTGCCTCCTTATGGCTGAATTTCTCTTTCAATCTCTTCAGCTAGGAATCTTGAATGTCATCGAAGCTATGCAGTTGGCATCTGAGATTGTCTACCCTCTTTATTTAGCTGCTGCTTCAGACAGGTACTTCTATTTCAGAATTTGATTTACTATCTACTGAAATAGTTAAATGGATCAACAATTATGCATTATGCTGATAACTCTTTCAATAAAGTCAAGAGTCAGTTGCTAAGAGAGGAGAAGTGTTGTTAAAGCGCAAAGCTTCAACTGTAAACTTAGAAGATTCCAACCTTATCAAGAGATTGTTCACATTATTCAATGGTATGCATTATGTATTTTCTAGGACGCTGATCCATGCAGTTCACATTTTAACTATAATACTCTGACTTTGTTCTTCTGCTGGTGTTTGTGTGGTGCGGCATAAGCTATTCCATCTCTGTGGTCTTGAATCTGATTTAACTACTTTTTTTTCTTTTGTTTAAGTACCTACATTACAGTTTTGAAATTCAGTTTGCTAGCTAGAAGGGGAAGGGTGAAATTAAAAGCATCTAGTTGGACTATAGTTTTCTTTCCTTTTACCTGTTTATGTTTTTTATGGTCTATAGGGGAGAAGGCATTTGTGTGTGGGTGGTTGTAAGCCTGTTCTCATGCCTTCCCCATGACGCCATCCCTTCTTGAACTCCCAATCCCCCACCTTTCACTCCATACTTGCAAACACATGCCTGCCCACTGATATGGACCAATGCCAGCAAGCCCAGCACTTGCATAGTTGCACACACCCATACCCTCATGTGTGCATGCTTCTCTTTTCTTCTTTACCTATTATCAAATTGGCTGTTTCATTGCATCAAAATCCTTTGCTTGTTTTGCTCGATGTGAATCTGGATATTTGTGGTAACTGGTAATTCGTGGTCTATGATAATGTGCTCTTATGCCACAGGTACCGCGAGTGGAGAAAATATAGCTGCAGAACTGAAAGTCGCTCCAGCACATAGTTCATTGCGTGTCCGCCTTATGAGTGTTTTCTGCCGATCAATTGCTGCAGCAAACGCATTCCCGTACACACTTCAATGCATCTTTGGCTGCATCTATGGTATTCTACCTTTGTATTCTTTTGCACTTTGTTGTGTTTTTATTTTTTTACCTCATCCCTAGTCTTGCCCAATTAACTGCATCTTTAATAAGCCCCATTTTTAGCAAAGATAGTTTTCCCTACTAATATATTTATATCATTAATGAGCTGCATCTATGAGTAGGACATTGAAATTTATTCTGTTCATTTGTCATTTGGGGCTATATCTTTTCCTTTTAGTGTCAACTTACAAATACTCCATTAAGTGTCAATATGTTTCTGTGCCTGTAGGAAGTGGAACTACTTCAAGGTTGAAGCAGTTAGGAATGGAGTTTACTGTCTGGGTTTTCAAACATGTATGTGCACTTTGCATGTTCTACTCATATTTTAATATATAGCTTGTCTTCTAGCATTAGTAACAGGTGAGTTCTTTCGGGCTGTGGCTTTTGGCTTATGGTTTTTGAATTCTGGCTGTTTGTGAGAGACAGTACAAAAAGATAAAAAAGTCACATGCAATTTTGGCCGGTACAGCTGAGCTTAGTACAGTGTGTACTATAATTTACTTGTAGACTCCGTCTTGAAAGACGCACCGTTTAAAATCTAGTTACTATAGCAACGGAAGCCAAAGCGGAAAAGAACCCACTCGTATTTCATTCCAGCTTTTAGTTTTTTCACCTATGGTAATTATTGTACCCTTTTGTCAATCTTGTTTTTATGGTTTTAAGCTCTTATGAATTATCATAGTTTTGTTATTGATTTAGGTAGTAACCGACCAGCTAAAGTTAATCGGTCCAGTTATACTCAGTGGAATATTACGGTCCCTTGATGGTTCGTCTACTACGGAAGCAGGTCTTTTGCACTTCTTATCCACTCTACTTGTTCTGACCTGCATGTGGTTTATCTTTGCATTTCTTTCTTTATGTTACTCAGGTGTTAGCACCTCTCTGATAGCTAATTTTGCCATGTTGAATAACTTGAGAAAACAGTGAATAATTTGTTGATTTCCTTTGTCTCCAGATTCCACCGGTAGAGATATCAAAATATTTGCATACCAGGCTATTGGTTTGCTTGCCTCTCGCATGCCTAATTTATTCAGGCATGCCCTTTTCTTACACTTCTACTTTCTTGACTTGTGTTTTGTTTCTGTCACGGGGAATGACTCTGCTACTTCTATGAACATTGCAGCAACAAAACTGAGATGGCTATACGACTCTTTACTGCTTTGAGATTGGAGGATCAATCTCTCCGTTTGACAGTTCAGGAGGCAGCTACTTCCCTTGCCACAGCATACAAGGTAATGATGGAGGGCATGTTGCCTTCTACAAAGTGTGCTCTCATGACCTATTAAAGATGCTAGCTTATTGTTGATGAAGTACACGAACAGATTGTAACGGCCTGGGGTCCAACATGCTAGTCTATGTGCATGCAGGATAAACCATGCACATGGAACTAACCCCCTTAAGCTTTCTTCCTCGCTTTGCGCGAAAGGGTTAAACTGGAGTTGTTTGTCTATGGACACCAAGGCTTATATGTTGCAAAGGCACACCTGTCACAAGCAATATGGAGTAATCCTGTCCGCAAACATGGGCCTCCCAAACGTGACCAGGCTAGGCTAGGATATTGCACAGATGCCTTGCAATCTTGTATTAATTGTTCACTTGTTACTATTTTATTGAAAGTTCATACTTATCGGGTGCATTCTTTTAGGCTGCGGCTTATGGCTTATGACTGCGGCTGATGGATTTTGGTCCTAGCGTAAGCATTTGTACGAATGAACTGAATGCCAATAAATCGATAAGCTGCTTTAAAAAAGCTATCTCGATAAGTTGCTTCGAAACGACGGTATAGAAGCCGTCCTATTTGTTTGTTCGAGGGAAGCCATAAACTGAAAATGGGCCTGTTCTTTTGGTTGAAGTTTATGGCTTTTGGTTGCGGCTTGTGACTTTTGGGCTGTTCGTGCGAAAGATTACAGAGTAACAGAAACTCACATGCGGTTTTTGTCGATATAAATGAAGTCGGTACAGTATGTACTATAATTAACTAGTAGACCCTATCATGAAAATATATTCCGTTTAAAAGCTAGTTACTGTAGAAAAGCCGAAAAGTAGCTTTTAGAAGCTGAAAAGAACAGGCCCAATAACAGAGCCATCATGTGTCTGGAAATAGCTTCCTAGCTGAACTTTCTTAGTTCTAATTGTAACATACTGTACCTAACTCATTGCTTGAAGTTTAAAGTTAGTGATGTGATGTTAGCATCTCTCTGTTAGCTTACCTACTTGAATAATGAATAGCATTGTTTTGTCAAAATACACTTTAATCGAATAGTGATTCATATACATATTGAAAAATGCTGATGCTAGTTGCATGTGATCTAATATTTCTAATATACATAAGTAGCATGCTGGAATGAAATATATTATTTTGGAAGTAGTGTTCATCTATAAGGATTAATGACACTTAAGCGTGCATGTACAAATTACCACCATCTGGAAAGGTAACAATACCCTAGTGGGTAGTGGCCTTTTCATTTTAGAACATTCTTTGACTTGTATATGTCTGTTTTTTTTTTCTTATTCCGTTGCTGCATCATGACTACTGTGATTCATATGCATCTTATCTTTCCCCCGCTTTTTGTCGAGAAATATGTCTGATTTCTATTTTATTTTTCTTGGCCTTGATATCAGGGTGCTTCTATGGTAGTACTGATGGATCTTCAGGCCCTTCTTCTGGAAAATTCTCAAGTGGTAAAGTTGTCATTCTACCGACATGGGGCTTTTGCTATCTATACTGGAGTTGTTACTTTCATCTTTCTTTTTTCAGACTGGTCTGGAGATATGTGACAAAAATAATACAAAAAAGGAAGAAATCAGAGATGTTTTTATTGGGCTGATGAGCCCCATTAGATTGATGACTATTTGTTGCCCTGAGTTTTGTGATAGTTGAAACACCCTTGGAGTAAACATGGGTTTCCACTCAGAGTTATTTTATTATATATTAGAGTAATATTTTGTGGTTACAGTATCTTGCTAGTTCTAAGGACCTTATTTGAGGAATGCTGATGCTTGTAGTAGTTTGGATTTTGCATAAGTTTCTGATTTTACATTTTTATCATAAAATTTCTTGAAGGAACAAAATGAGGTTCGATTTTCTGCTATAAGATGGGCAACAACATTATACGATATGCAGCACTGCCCAAGCCGGTACATTTGCATGCTTGGGGCTTCAGATGTAAAACTAGACATAAGGTTGGTTATGAAAGATACTAAGATAGAATTATGCTGGCTTTTTGCATTTTTTTCTGTTTGGTTGCATTTCTGTACTATTATACTCGTGAAGCTGCTCCTTATAATTTTGTACGCCACTTCACTTTGTAAATATTATTTTCATAAGTTTGTAAACACCAAATGGCATACCATGGTTTTTGTTATTAGTATTTGTTCTTACATTTGTATATGACATGTATTTAAGTCATTATACTTAGCATCAGGTTCATGCAATCTGTAAAACCCGGGCTGTTGGATGCATGATCAATTTTTTTAATCTGTACAGGCAATGGTGGCACTCTTCTCTTTTCTACCATAGTGCAATTATCTTTTAATATCAAACATATTCTTAGAACATGCAAAGCGAACTTCAAAATGTTATTGTTATCAGCAATATTATGAGGTGCTGTTGTAGATTATTGTACACATGTAGTCGTACTTGTCAATTAGTCAAACCATTAGATGGAATTCAAATCCAAAGTCCACGAAAACACTCCCTGGAATTTGAATCCTGCTATACCAACAGCTATTCACCCTTTTCTGCCGCTTTTCAATAACTTTCTGCCATGTCCTTTTTTTTAAGGGAGAACAGTAGGAATGTCTTCAATTTTTTCCTAGTTAAATCACTTGAGATCAATTGCTGATCTTGCTTTGGCACTTGGTAGACTGGTGACACACATGTATGCTAACAGAAATTTTCAATTATGATGCTGATACATTGGTGCATTTCTTCAGTTGTTCCTATTTACGTATTTTGCTATTATGTGATTCTGTTGTACCCAGGGAAATGGCTCTAACTGGTCTAAATCTGTTAAATGATGGGAAGCAGTCGTCTGCAACAGCTATTGATTTCAAGTATCCTGATGTTGCCGAGATGATAAATTATATCTACAGCCAGCAGCCTCAGCTGGCACATTCTGATGGCCAGGGGAATGGAAAACTGCTTTTCCCATCAAAAACATTTCTTGCAATGATCCAGTTTCTGATGAAGTGCTTTGAGGCGAGTGATAGCCCAGATCTGCGGCAAGAAGATCTATCTCATTCTCCAGTAGCAAAAATGTGTGTCATTTTAGAACATGCCATGTCATATGAAGGGTCTAGTGAACTGCACACATTGGCCTTGAAGTCATTGGTCGATATTTCCTCCTGTCAACCAAAGGTTTCTGTTCGCTGTACTCTGTTAAAATAAACTTAAATGCTTTCTTCACATGTTTTAACCTTTTCCTTTTATAATTTGCAGTTGGTGTCATCACGGTATGCAAACCGTTTACATTGGTTAAGAACTTTACTAAGTCATGTTGATTCTGATGCTCGTGAAGCTGCCTCGTGTCTGCTTGGCATTGCTTCTTCAGCCCTTTCAAGCTCTGTTGCATTGAATCTTCTGTCTGAGCTCACTTCAACACTTGATCAAAATCATCCGTTAAGGTATGCAAGAGAAAATTACAATGACATTTTCTTTTCATAGCCGTACTGTTTCATATTCATGTGGATATTTGATGAATTGTGCCAGATTTGAAAATTACCATGGATTGTTATGTGCGATCGGGTATATAACCGCTGGCTGTTTGAAGGAATCTTATGTAAGCTTATGATGCTTTCATCTCCCTAATTTCGTAGCTTATTACTGGTTTCATTTCCTTTGCTGCATCATGTGATTTACATGAAATTTTAGCATATTTTCTTTGATCACTTTAAGCTGTGAAACTCATCTAGAATATAATTTACTAGTCCTATGTCATAGTGACTTGATGGCCTGGCCATACTATTGGAGAAATACTGTAACGCTTTGGTATTGAGACAACGCGAGAGAAGTCTGATAAGAAACATGTGATAGAAAATCTGTTGCTGAAAGAGTGTTACTTCTCTTATCGTAAGTCAAATTTACTTTAAATTGAAGATAAGAAGAAATGAGAAAATAAATATGCATTTGTGATTTATTTATGTCACACAAATGTTTTCTCAAAACAAGACAAGAAAAATATGTTTCTTATCTTTTATATTATCTCTCTACTCTTTTCTGAAATAGAGCATTAATATTTGGTCATTCTCATTCATGTGGAATGGGCAGCTGTGCTTAACCATTAGAATACGCTCATGCTGGTTTCTCAGGTTATTGATGTGCCAAAATGGCAGTTCTATTCAGCCATGGCAAAGGGGGCAGGAGGGGCGGTATGCAGCTAGGTACCTTGGAATTATAGTCCATTGGATTAAGTTTGATCGCTTTCCCAGCTAGAGATGAACTGATAAAGGAGATGTGCTTGCTGGCAAGAAAGCCACAGCTCAGTGTACTAACCCATTACCTAGTTTTTTGTGGCCTTGCTCATGCTTATATGCTCAAAGGTTTTTTCTGGCTAGTCTGTTTTCTTGTGACCTTTGCATGACTCTGCACCACATAAGGCTCCATCGTTGGTATTAGAATTATAGTTAGTAACTTAGTATAATCTCGTGAATGTTTCGTGGCAAAAAAATCCAAAATGTTCTTCTAACCATTATGATAGAAAGGAGCAAGGTACTACAAATCAGAATGTTCTCATCAGCATGATGCAGGATTCTTATTTCTTATAGTTTGATTTAAATATTTTGTTATATAGTTGTACAGTCGTATGGTTTGCCAATCCTTTCATTGTGAAACATTGTTTTATGAATGTAGATAATTTGAGCCACGATGTTTTTCCATTGAGATGTTAATTTATTGTTATACTTGACGAGTGCATGTACAGATGCCTGAAGAAATGGTAAAAAATGTAGTTGATATTCTTGTAAAAGTTGTTGAGTCTGAGGGTTCGACATTGGCATCCATTGCAATGGAATCTCTTGGTCATATTGGTCTCCGATGTGCACTGCCTTCCATTAATCGAAACTCCTCTACAGGTAAAACTTATTTTTTCACACCTGAACTCATGTGAACTGTGCTATCCACCATCTGTCTTTGTTATTTATTTGTTTAAGCTAATTTTATTTGCCCTACAGCTGCAGTTTTAACTGTTTTGCATGAAAGGCTGACTAAGCTGATTTCTGAGAATGATACTAAAGCTGTACAAAAAATTTTGGTATCACTGGGTCATATTTCTTGGAATGAGTTGTCCTTTGCTCACCTGAAAAATGCATTAGACTTGATTTTCAGTCTTTCGCATTCTAAGGTAATGCTGTGAAAAACTCAAAATTTATAGTGAAAAATATTACTATATTTTGACGAAATTCTGTTCTTGGATTTCATTTATTCAGGTTGAAGATGTGCTTTTTGCAGCCGGGGAGGCTATATCTTTCATATGGGGTGAAGTTCCTGTGACTGCAGATATGATACTAGAAACAAACTTTGTTTCCCTTTCCCAGGCCACAAACTATCTTACTGGTGATGCACCCCTACTTGACCCGAGTAACTCCTATAAAAGAAACAGTTGTGAAGAAGCACATACGATGGCTCAAGAAGAAATCATAAAAAAGTTGTTTGATACACTAATTTATAGCAGTAGAAAAGAGGAACGCTGTGCGGGTGCTGTCTGGTTGGTCTCACTGACAATGTACTGTGGTCGGCATTCAAAGATCCTGGAACTACTTCCACAAATTCAGGTTTGCTGATCAATGATAAAATATCTAGATTATTATAGAGCTCCTAATATGTCTTTTAACTTTTTTCTAAACTGCAGCATTGTGCATTAGAACTGATAGATCATTATGTCAGTATTGATCTGTATGATATTATGCCAGTATTGATCTGTATGATTTTATGCCAGTACTCAATGCTGGCTGGGGCACAGCAGCCAACTTAAGTAGTATGGTAAACTGGTACCTGCCATCTAAAACCTGCACTAGCTGTCTAACTTTTAATATAATTGGTTAAAAAGAAGCTTTTAATATAATCTAGAAGTTCAGAGGTTTTACACCTTTTGATTGAAGCAAATTGGGAATTGTGAGTTTTATTTCTTACTACAAATTGTATGTACATAATGTATACTGGTGAAATTTAGTTGTTTTCCAGCTAGTAAAGTTCCTGTTTCGGAGTGTGAAACTGTGGTGTTTAATGTTGGGTCACACTCATCTTTAATCCATTCTTTTTGTTCTAGTAATCATAATCATGTATTTTCCCCTTAAAATGTCTTCCATCTTCATGTTGGCAATTAAATTAACTATTGCTCCTCACCATCGCAAAAATCACTCATGTTGGAAAATACCATTATGTGTCACTGACAAGTGGCCCTAGGCCCAACTTGTCAGCCTAACATACAATGGTACTTTCCAATTATGCATCTTTGCGATGGTACCAAGAAAAATTTTCTCGATTAACTATTGCTCTAGGCTTCTAGCTGCCATGGATGTTTGAATTTCATTTATTTTACAGGAAGCCCTTTCTCACCTTCTTGGTGATGCGAATGAGCTTACACAAGATTTGGCATCCCAAGGCATGAGTATTGTGTACGAACTTGGTGATGTGTCTATGAAAGAGCAGCTCGTTCATGCCCTTGTCAATACACTGACTGGCTCAGCAAAAAAGAAAAGGGCCATTAAGGTGCATAATGTTTTCTCAGTTTTCTATTTTTCGTATGAGAACCTCAATTTTCTTTGGTCTCCAAGGTGTTCATGTTTTAATATACTTGCATTAGCTGATGGAGGATTCAGAGGTTTTTCAAGAAGGAACCATTGGCGATAATCCTACCGGAGGAAAGCTTAGCACATACAAGGAGCTGTGTAGTCTTGCCAATGAGATGGGACAGCCTGACTTGATATACAAGTTTATGGATCTAGCTAATTATCAGGCTGCTCTCAATTCCAAGAGGGGTGCTGCTTTTGGATTTTCCAAGATAGCCCAACAAGCTGGCGAGGCACTTCAACCTCATCTGCACACCTTAATTCCTAGGCTTGTCCGTTACCAGTATGATCCTGATAAGAACATCCAGGTATCGATGTGTACATTCCCATTAGGCCATTACCATATTTGCCATCTTTGATTTGCTGATTTTTGTGTCTGTTTTTTTGCGCTGAATTATAGTAGACATCACCACTTTCCTGCCTCATGTAGCACACTTAGCTATATAAGACACCATCACCTTCCTACAAAATTTCAACTCCATACCTGAGGTTGTATGCATGTTTGTGATCCGATCCTACCTGGGGACTTATTGGGTTTCTTGTTTCAATAGTGTAATAGATATAACAAACTAATCTAAACTGAGGAACTAAACAAGTAACTATGATGTGCCAAACGGCTCAAATAGTTAAGTCTTTCTTGATTTCCTCTGTTTTAGTACAATTAAGTAATCCATGTTCACATATCCAAGGCACTTCAATAAGTTTTGGCATTATAAACAAAAAAAGGTCTCAGCATTGTATTTGTTGTGTTATACAGTTATAAAGCTATAACCTTCTCTATCTAGTAACCAGGCTGTGGATAAGATTAATTCAAGTTTCCAATTGTTAATTTCTACCAAATTGATATTATCACTTTATCTTCCAAAAGGAGCAAAAATAATGTCAGTTAACTGCATAGATCAAGCCGCACAGATCTAGTTGAACCAATTTTCTAGCAGTCACTTTACTCCTTTGCACATTTCCAGCTCTAGAAATCATCATTTTCGATCCTTCATCAAAGTAGCAAGATTTTTTTTTGGATAGATAAATAATAGCATGTAACAAGATGCTTGCAAGTAAGCAAACATGGCTTTGGAACTTGGATTCATAAGAAATGGACTTGGATTTTGAACCCTACTTATACCTATACGCATCTCCACCTCTACTCTTATGTTTACTAGGGATCTCAGCACCAATAAGTGGTAACTAAAGTATCATTTATCCGTCCATTTACTTATTAGAATCTAAAAAATGTTTCCTGCACTGTTTGTTGGTCCTCTCACTGATACGTGTAATCATAGATTATCTGATTATGACCTACTATATTCTTAATCAGCTCAAAAAGCTTTCCTCCTAGCTGACAATTCCAATTGCATTTCTAGGATTCAATGGCACACATCTGGAAGTTAATTGTTACAGATCCGAAAAAAGCAATAGATGAACACTATGATGTCATAGTAGAGGATTTGTTGGTTCAATCTGGATCAAGGCTTTGGCGCTCACGTGAAGCTTCCTGTCTTGCACTTGCAGACATTATCCAAGGTCGAAGATATAGTCAGGCAAGTAATTAGTTTTCTATGTTTATTTTGGAATTTTCAATTAGTGCACAACTTTGTTTTGCTCAAACTATATTGAAATGTTTGTATGGAACCAGCTTTGGATTTCTTTTGAGAATGAAATAGAACTCACCTTTTTCTTGTTGTTGTTAAGGTTTCTAAGCATTTGAGGAAAATATGGACAACTACCTTCCGTGCGATGGATGACATAAAGGAAACTGTGCGAAATGCTGGTGACAGTTTATGCCGAGCTGTAAGCTCATTGACAATTAGGCTCTGTGATGTGTCACTTACTGCTGCTTCTGATGCAAACGAAACAATGAACATTGTGCTGCCGTACTTGCTTTCTGAAGGCATACTCAGTAAAGTTCCAAGTGTTCAAAAAGCATCTATAAGTTTGGTTATGAAGCTTGCTAAGGTACATCAATGGTCAAAGCTGTAAAGTTTAATTGCACCTATACCATAATGAGTTATATTGTGAAACAGATACAGTATTTAACTAAAATTTACTGGTAGTTTTCTAGAAAGCTCTATTTTATCTTAGCAGTTAGCCTAACAAGTGAACAAAAGATTATAGTATTTAGCTGTATTCATTAAAAATTCTCTCAAGGTGGTGTTGAAGAGAAACATCTTATTCTTTGATTGTTTCTAAAGCAAACTTCATATGTTTGCATTACACTGAAACTTAAATAAATTGCAACTGTTCTAGTTTCTTTCTTCTTTGGATGCCAACAGAGTTTATCCTTATTCTAGCAACATAACTCCGAATAGGGTTATAGTGTGATGTGGTTGGCAAAATGCATCCAAAGTATCGTTGCTTCATTTGAAAGAACAATATGGGAGAGCCCTACTGAAATTTATTTTAAGGAAATAATGGTACAAACACAACAACATCAAAAGAAAAGAAAAAACAAAGATTGCTATTACTATTGGTGAAGTGAAATTTGCTGCTTCACCTGTGCATGGCCTATGAGGCTATAAGCCTATAATTTACTTGTAGTGCTTATGCTTTATGTATGCTACTATAATGAAATGTATTAAAGAAAGGGGATATCTTCAGCTTACGACTTCCTAATGTTTGTAGGGGGCTGGCACTGCCCTGCGGCCACATCTGTCAGAACTTGTTAGTTGTATGCTCGAATGTTTGTCAAGTCTGGAGGATCAAAGGTTGAACTATGTTGAGGTATGCTACTTTTGTTGGTTTTAGTAAGGACTGGTGCTGTTTTATTAGTCTTGTTGTTTCTGTTCTGTACTCACTCCTGTATTTGGACCAAAGATGCATGCAAGAAACGTTGGCATCCAAAATAACAAGCTTGAAAGCTTGCGTATAGCTGTAGCGAAAGATTCTCCAATGTGGGAAACCCTTGATATCTGTATAAAAGTTGTCGACACAAATTCACTCGATCTATTAATTCGTCGCCTGGCTCAAATGGTTAGATCTGCTGTTGGTCTTAATACAAGGTTAGTTTTCCTGCTACTATAAACCTTGTAGTATTCATGATATCATGAACTGTTTCATTTCACATACTTCAATCTTATCCTGTCATTCATTTTGTGTCTGATTTCAGGGTTGGTGTTGCTAGCTTCATCACCTTGCTGGTACAGAAGGTCACGATTGACATCAAGCCATACACAACAACGTTACTGAAGTTACTGTATAGTGCTGTTCTAGAGGAAAGGAGTTCTGCAGCAAAAAAGGCCTTTGCGTCTTCTTGTGCTGCGGTTTTGAAATATGCTAGTCCTTCTCAGGCTCAGAAACTTATTGAAGATACCACTTCTCTGCATTTAGGTGAAAAAAATGCTCAGTTATCTGGTGCAATTCTTATTAAAGCCTACTTAAGCAATGCTGCAGATGTTCTTAGTGGATACAATGCAGCGGTTATCCCTGTAATTTTTTCTTCAAGGTATGTGAAGGACATATCTTAACCTTTTTCATCTTCTTGACTTCTGGCATTATGTCAGCTATTCATGATGTTTTGATGTTCACTATCGTTGAAATAAAAAAAAGCAGTTCCCTGTAACCTGTGCGCTGGATCTCCAATAACAAAACTTTGTTTCAGATTTGATGATGACAAAGACACCAGTGCAGTATATGGAGAACTTTGGGAGGATATTCCTAGTAGTGAAAGAGTAACTCTTCAGCTGTACTTACCGGAAATTGTATCTCTTCTGTGTGATTGCATGTCCTCATCATCATGGACTGGCAAAAGAAAGGTGCAGTTTCTGTTTCATCATTTTGCTATCCATACACATAACAGATTGGTAACAGTTAAATGTCTTGTACCTTGGAGCCTTGGAATACACTAACTGTAATGTTTGCTAATTGCAGTCAGCCAAGGCTATGAAAAAGCTATGTGATGTCCTTGGAGAATCTCTTTCTGTGCACCACAATAATATTCTCAAATCACTTTTGAAAGAGCTGCCAGGTCGATTTTGGGAGGTAACTCCTACTATGATTTTGTTATATGGCAGTGTCTTTTTTGAAAAAGAAAATTCCACATCTCAAAAAGAGTTGACAGTACTGCCTTTTGTGTAAAAACTTATTGGCCATTAAGGTTTAGTTTCCATTTTGTTATTTCAAGGATAAACTACAGGTATTGACTAATGTAGATCAAGTACCACTCATTTCATGTGAAACATGTTATGGCGTGACAAGAGAAGCATATCACAGATTAGTATTAGAATAATTAGCTTGCTTATTATTTTGGTTTGTTTTCTTTTATATTTATTCTATGTATTAAGAATAAATTTCCTATTATTAGGGATTAGCTTCTTTAATATAGGGATAGGTTTCTTGGGGAATCTATCCATCCTTATAAAAGATACAGGCGTACAACATTGTACATGTTATCATTAAGCAAGAATAAACCAAAGTTAGTCCCCAACCGGTTGGCTAAAAGATCAGAACCTACTTGTCCGTCGGGGAGAGTCCCGTCGAGCTTGGAGGGCGATCCCCCGCCTTCTTGGCTATCAGGCCTTAGAGCCTCTGTACGATGTCAGGGAAGAGCCCTGTCGGTGGCTAGGTGAGAGCGAGCATACTACCCTCGGTCCTCCTCGGACCCATACCCAACCACGAACCATATTTGAACAATATCTGGGGAATCTTTCTTTTGTTCATGGAGGAAGCTGGATGGATTGCTTATACATTGTCAAGGATCTTTATCCATGACTTTATGCATAATTTCATTTTATCTCCTTGCATTATCCACAGGGAAAAGATGCTATTCTGGATGCACTAGCTTCACTGTGTTCATGCTGTCATGCTGCTATAACTGCAGAAGACTCTGCCATGCCTAGTGTTATTCTAAATGCCATTTGTGCTGCATGCAATAGAAAGTCAAAATTGTACCGTGAAGCAGCTTTCTCGTGTTTGCAGCAAGTAATTCTCTTTTCCATTCCTCATTTCTATATGAATGTGAAACTTGTGGCCACTAGCACAAGTGTTGCAATGAGATGGCCTTTTGGCAATCTTTTATATATTTCAGAATCGGCACCATTTACCTAGTTTTTTTTCCTTCTTTCTTCATCACTTTTCAGGTGATTACAGCATTCAGAGATCCAGGGTTCTTCAATAGTGTGTTTCCTATGTTGTGTGAGGTTTCTAATCAATCTGTCACTTGTAAGACAAGGGGTTCATCTTCACTTGCTACATCCGCTGGTGCTGGTCAGTTGTTATTTTGGGCCCCTTAGTGCATTCAACTAATGCCTATGCTTAACGAAACTTCTTGTAATTGAGTACTAGAACTTAATAGGCACTTTTAGAACAATACATTGACATCCTTTTATGCTTATAGTAACATTTTATCTATGGATCTTTCTCTACAGAGCAAGATGAAAGTGAAGGTGTCTCTGTTTCTCTTGACAAAGTGCTCAACTGTGTTGCATCTTGCATCAGTGTTGCTTTTCCAGAGGATATTATCCACCAAAAGAAGAATATTTTAGAAGTTTTATTAAATTCTCTGTCGCCGGAGGAGAGTTGGCAGGGTATGTTTTCTATGCAGGATCTGTGATATATATAAGCAACAGTTTTAGAATAATTTTCTTCTTTGATACTTCAAAACTGTCATTTTAATGCTTTTATGGATTTTCATGAACAGTTAAGTTGTCATCCTTCTTATGTATCAAAGAGTTGAGCTACAAATTTCTGAGTACCAATGATAGTAACACGTGGCCTCAAGACACAGCTTACTTGGTTCAGGAGGTATATCACATAGTTGTTTGGTTCTATATTCAGCATTTGTTCTCGTTCTTCAATGTTTCTGACAAATGTCTTTTCAGCATTTGTTCTCATTCTTCATTGTTTCTGACAAATTTCTTTTGGTTTGATTATTTTTACTCAGTTATTTCATTCGGTGGCGCCAAAAGTAGTAGACTCCATACGTTTAGTTAAGATTGCTCAGGTAATCTTCTATATATCTAGCTCACTCCAACTGATTGTGATATGTTTGCTCATTTTTATTACCATACAAGAGCTACTTTATCTTCCTGCTAATGAATAATAACTTGACATTGGCTTTAAAATATATTACAGTCTGCTACCTGTATGTTTTTGTGGTAGCATGAAAGCGTGTGAACATTATGGGATTGCATTGGACAGTGTCTAACTGTCTAGCAGCATTGCTTCTTGATGTAACACTTTTCATGCCTGTTTTTGGTTCCATTGATGCTGAGAAGAATGTTTGGATGGCCCCTTGCACTGATTGTAAGTGCTTTGGGAGCCCCAAAGGTCTAAAGTGGCCGAGTTTATTGTCAAATTTACTTGTTATGGGATGTCAAATAATACGGGGCAGTTTCTGGAAATCGAGTCCGAGTTTATGATTACCATTTAGTGTCCAGAAAAGGCCTTGCTGCTCACGACTTGTCTTCTCTTCTCAGGTTCACACTGCTGCTTCGGAGTGCCTTCTTGAGTTGAGCAAATTGTATAGAGACTTCCCATTGACAGACAGAAGAGAGGCCAAGTTCGAGGGTGAACTAATCGAACTCTGCGAGTCAGAAAAAAGTGAACAAGCAAAGGCATTTTTGAAGCAATGCCTGGCCATTCTCAAAGATCTCACCGGAGTAACCATGACGATGGATTAAATCAGCTCATTTGGAACACACGCAAATCTATACATGAAATGCTGCCATCGAAATGGCACTCTTGAAATTTATGGTGATGATTGTACATTTATTCAGCTATGCAATGTAAAAAAACAAGCTCTCCATCTCTCGTATCTCACGAGGCAGGACAAGAAAAGCCACGTGCTTCTACTCTTGATCTTTTGCTGCTTACCCGTGATATGCAATTGTCGGGAATGGAAAGAAAGGTAGGTAGCTGAAATTGTGGGCAGTAACTGATTCGACAGGGCAACCAACCACGCATGAAACGTACCTATCACAATCAGAAATGGGATCTTTCAGACCAGATTGCTTCAGAACAGCTTTAGTAATTCAGCTCTTCATGTACACTTGTTTCAGGCTTGAGTGGCTAACATGCTTAGGCAGCTTACCCACGGACATGTATTCCATGCTTCTTGGCAGCAGAAGTAACATCACTGTACCGAACAAGGCTCTCCTCAATGGTGCAGTTAATGTTCGACTTAGAGAAGGATTCAGAGGAAGATGTGAAAACTGCAACTTCTTTTGCACCAGCTGCAACAGTAGCCTCAAATCCCTGGAAACAAACTCACTTCATTAGTGTTATGAATATTATGCGTGTATAGTTTGATAAAGGGTTAACACTAAAACAAGAAAAATCCGAAGTCCGAGTCTTGATAACGTCGTCGTTGAGCGTAGCTTTTGAATAAACTGTCAAATCAAGCCAAAAAAGGAATAGATAGAAGCATGGCGGCGTAGATCGAAATCCAAGACGGCGGTGGCGCAGTATACAAGGTGCAGAAGACACGTGGCGGCCTTAGAAGCTTGGGGCGACGGCTAGAGAAGCGGCGGCATCATAATGACCTTTACGATCTGCACGCGGTTTAGAGAGTAGAGTGGCAGTTACTGCTATGTAAAAGAAAATTAATATACTTCTATGACTGATAATAAATTTGTGGACTCGTACGGCTTGAACGAACTAAAAAATTAGAAATTACGGATTTGGATGGACGCAATGAAAGAATCAAAATCCCAACCAGTAAATACCAATCAGGGTCAGGATGTCCTCATGATGAGACAGCCAACTAGACATCCAAGCCCACATCCCCTTCGTTTTTCGTGGTGCACCAACACCTGGTCCACAATGTCCGTGTACACCAGCACAATGTTAAGACACCATGGTTGCACCAGCCCACAACACACTTCATCTTGCGTCTTTGCATCCTCTCTGCTTCGGAGGAAGTATCTAGAAGCTTCTGGGGGCTTCCAGTCCAAATGGTGGCGCACGCGGTGAAGAAGCGGAGGTTGGAGGACAAGGCGGAGATGCGCGAGCAGGTGGCGGCGGATCCGGCGAGGGAAAGAGCGAGAAGAGCACCGGCGAGGGGAGTCGCGGTGCAGCGGCGGCCGCCGGAGCCCAGGGAGAAGAAGCCGGTGTCGAAGAAGGTAGCGGAGGAGGGCGCCGGTAGGAAGAGTGTGGCTATCTTGCACGAGACGGGCCGGAGATGGTCGGATCTGATGTGGAGGAGGCCGGATTGGGCGGTGCAGCTTCAGATCCGGGGAGACTGCGACCCAAGGACGGGTGGCGGCAGCTTGGGCGATGGTGTCACCAGCGCGAGGCGGCCGTCGATGAGAATCCGAGGTGGCATCGAAGGCATCGGAGACGACAGCGGCTGGAGCCGACTATATGAGTACCATCTAGATATTTTTCGGAGGATAGCAAATTTGAGGACTATGGCGACCCAAGGACAGCGACCCAAGGACGGGTGGCGGCAGCCTGGGCGATGGCGTCACCAGCGCGAGGCGGCCGTCGACGAGAATTCGAGGTGGCATCGAAGGCATTGGAGACGACAGCGGCTGGAGCCGACTATATGAGTACCATCTAGATATTTTTCGGAGGATAGCAAATTTGAGGACTATACCAGGTGCATGTGCACTGGATACTATTTTATCAGAAAGAATGTGCAATAAGTAACCATTGTTTGAGGGACACTGCCTCAGGATTTCAGATCCGTTGTACACCAGGACCAGATATCATGAAGCAATGTCCGCAACTGCTACTTGTATGAACTGCACACGTGTAGTATTCAGTCATTTGCAGTTGGTTTCGAAAGATGGAAAGGCTCTGGGCATTAGTTGTATTGTATTCTTGTAGGAGAATACTGCAGTGTTATACATGCATTGACAAACACATTTTTTTTTGGTGCGAACAGTAGGAGAGCTGCCATTTCAGTAAATTAAGAGGTAAAAACTTCACAAACCAAGGGACGAACATTTCTTGTCTCCTCAGAGGTAAAAGCTTTGATGCATACGTATGATCCTCGGGGGGAAAACATATGGTATGATAGAGAATTCAGACTCCATTTTTTTAGACGCACTCTAGTGAGTGTACATGATATAGGGCCTGATGGCTTTTAGTTGTGGCTGGTAAGTCAGATGAACAGTGTCAGCTATAGAAGCTGAAACTAAAAATAGTTTGAAACGTCGAAAAGAACGGTCATCTGTGTTTGTGGGGTTGTTCATATTGGCTTTTGCTTCTGAGTTCTATTTTCGTAAGTCGTAAGATGGTTCGAATATTGTGGTGTCTTTCATTGCACTGTCTTTCTTACATAATACACTACTATTCATCAACCGCTACTATTCATCAGATATTACTATTATCATCCGCATTCAAAAAACAACTACTATTCATCAGCAGTTTTTATTGGCCACTATTATTTATCAGATATTACTATTTTGACTCCTTTAGACCAATGCTTGGTTTGATGCCACATAAAATCTTAACCTGGTGCCTCATCTGTCATCAGCAGTGAGCCCAAACAAGGCTTTGCGTTTTTTTTTGAGTAGCCTAGTGTCTAAGCATTTGTGCCCCGCTCGGCCCAATATAGGCCCATTCTCCATGGGCCTTATCTCGCGACAGCCAGGTGTCCAGCATATAGCAAACACAAGCAATTAACACTGCATGCAGCAATTTTGGCCTTTGGTTTATAACTTTTGGTTAAAATTTTGAATTCTAGAGCGTTTGCAAGAGGCAATACGTAGAGAAAATAGTTACATATGATTTTAGCTGATATAACTGAAATCGGTGTAGTTTATACTATAATCTATCTGTAAATCCCGTGTTAAAAAATTTACCGTTTAAAAATTAATTACTATATATAGTAAATGAAAACCAAAGTCTACGCGAAGAGCATGCGAATCCACTGGTTTTGTGGCCAGATCGGCCTTGTGCAGCGTAGCAAATTGGCGCCGAAGTAACTCCCTTCGTAAGGTTAGCACATTCATGGTATTAGTTCTATGGTTTTTATCAATTTTTAGCTCTAAATCTATAGTTCGTCTTATCTTTTTTTCCCCTGAATACCTATTATAATCGCATCAGTGTTGAATATAATTACTCTATGTTTTCGATTTTAACAGCATCTTTGTGACCTGTAATTCCAAGATTTAGGATTTTTCACTGCAATCCCTGCTTGACACTTGTAAGAGCAGAGTAGCTCTACTACAATGTCAAGTAAGTTTTAGGTGACATTGTTAGTTGCTGGCAGTCCAGCACATCTCATACATGAATATTCAGTTAGACAGTGAGTCAACATGGATCCTCTTGTTACTACCTCCTTAACATGGATCGGGAGGAAGAAGATTAATTGGGGTCGCCGACACATGCAGCGATTTCACCAGGTATGTGTGTGGATCTCCGGCGCCTCGCACGTATCCCTAGGCATACAATAATGCCCGTTCTCCTCTAGCTAGCTAGGACCACACATCCATGGACAACGGTACTGCATCACGAGAATCCCAGGCTAGCGGACCACTTCGGTTCAATATTTCCGTCGATCTGCTCCTAACATGATCGACCGACTAGTCGTTTTTGTTAAGGATAGAATAGAACTTATTTGTTTTTTATATGTCTTGGTTTATTTATCTGTATATGGTATATTTCTCTGAATATCTCTTTATATATATATATATATATATATATATATATATATATATATATATATATATATATATATATATATATATATATATATATATATATATATAGGAAAATCTTTTCTACACCCGGGTGTAGTTACTCCCACTTCTAATATACCACCTAAACAAACATAAAATACTCCTTTATCACTTTAAGTATACTCGTATAGTAATTATAAGATACTCCAGTGTGAACCACAAGAAAAAATTACAAGGGAAACCATAGTTTTTATCATATTTTAGAAATACCTTCATATACACACATAAAAAGGAGTATGTCTAAAAAAATGTACATACTACCTTTGAAAAATTGTTCATACCACCTAGATAGTCTTAAATATTCAGTATACTACATGTACATACCCTCCGTTACGCGAGATACTTCTAACGTTGTGAGATACGACATAGGGAGTAACTACACGGGTGTAGAAAAGAGGCTTCCTATATATATATATATATATATATATATATATATATATATATATATATTGTCTTTTGAGCCTCATAAATATACACACAATATTCATAACAGTTTTCACTACTCTTACTACCGGGGTATTATTGTTTTGAAAAGACACGTGTGACGACTAATATGATGCCACCAACATGTAGACTGGTCACAGAGTAGGATGGACACACAATAATCGGCTTAATTTGCCTACAAGGGACCTGAATATGACTGAGTCTTATGTCTTTTGGTTGAAAATTTTAAATTTTAACTGTTTACGACAGAGATTACGGAGAGAGATACTCGCTTACGATTTTTGATGATACAGATGTTGGGCTTTTAATATGTACTATAATTAACTTATAGACCCCGTCTTAAAAAATATTTCGTTTAAAAGTTAAGTACTATATCAAAAGACAAAAGCTGTTTAAAAGTTAACCTTTTCTTGAAGCTCACGAGGTGATATACATCTTTCACAAATGCAAACATTTCTAATCCCAAACGAAAATTACTCAAAATCTTGTGTTTGCAATCCTTACTTCCTCCACTTCGCTCGCTCTCTTGCTCTGCAACTTTTTTGCTCTGTCTATACATGCAAGGTCACTCAAGGCTCCCAAACGCAGGCTGTCCGAAGCATTTTATCGCGCGACTCAGCTCACTCAAACGCAGACAATACAGGTAGGGGACGGCCAATGCATGCAACGCGTTGATGCGTGTGCATGTGCTGCAAGAAAGAGAGAAAATGGGAAGGCACAGGCGAGATCAAACATGCAAAAAGCCAGCACTAAACCCCAAAAGCCACGCACACAGCGACGACACGGCGGCTTTCGACGGGCGGATAGGACAGAGCACAGTGGTCACGATTCGATTGAACAGTAGTCGTGCGGTCTTCGACCGCACGATCTCAGTGTGAATAGTAGTCATGCGGTCGGGATCGCACGATCTCGCTGTCGTACGGTTTCGATAGTACAATTCACACGTATCAGGTTTTGGAAATTCGCGGTAGGAAAGGAAGCGAAAAATAGGATTGTGGTGCCTTCGGGGCTATCAGATATTTTTGTGACCGACGATGCTATTTTTCGGGGCATTTTTGTGACCGACAATGCTATTTTTGACCAAAATTCGCGGCGCAGTTCGTTTTGGCTTCGTCCTCCTCTTCCTGGCGTTCCCGACGCGGTTCAGGTGGGAATGCCATAGACGGCGCTCGCATTGGCTCCCCATCAGGGCGGTTGGAGCGCGAAAGGAGGCATCTTTGGTTGTTTTCGGTGGCCCCCTGAGCCGGCGCTCGCAGCGGAAGAGGCCATGTTGGGTTCCTCGTGTTCTTTCTCGTCGGTAAACAGTAGGGGCTTTTGCTCTGGTGTTTCTTGATTCGGTTCCTGAGGTCGCGATAAGGCAATCTGACCGAGGAAAGGTGGCATTGAGCGCTCGCTGATCCCATTCTGGGATTTGGAACTCCTTCTATTGTTCTGAGCATCGAGGGGTTGGCAATTCTTTGGTTACCAACAATGGGGGAGGAGGGGACTTCGCCGTTGCTGAATAAGGAGTACCACCCGGGCTGCCCGGGCTGTGCGCACGACCGGAAGAAGGATCTCCAGAGGGGAATGCCTTACAAGGAGTTCTTGTATATCTGGATGATCTGTCTCACTGCCGGTACGGAATTCTTTTCTTGCAACCTAAATTCCTAAATTCCTTTCTTATGATCTTATATTCAACAATTGTTTGATTTACAAGAGTGGAACATCGCTTTCTATCTGATGTCGAGGATATTACTAACCATCTGGTTTTCCGTACTGGACTAACCGAATATATGTTGTCATCAGCACTTGTGGATCTGTAATCCCCCCGCACGTTAGTGTGAAGGCCCATGTGGATTGGTGATAGTATTAGTCCCATATTGCTTGTCTAAAGTGAGTTGTATTAGTATATAATAGTTGTTGGGTTTAAACGTAGCACCTCTGGGTTAATCTTTTTACACTAAGTAATAATGAAAATATAAACGGGATGCTATGTGCGCATGGGTCCGCCCCACGGTGGGCTGGCTTTGAGCGGATTTTAGGTTAGGGTGTTATAGATGCTACCAGAGTATCAACCTTCACTGTACGGGAGCGTGCGAGGCAGGGGCGTGGGCATATAGTGCCGTGTATGTGGTGTGCTGCCGAGAGCGTCAGCCCTTAAGGGGGTGAGTGTAATACCTCGGCCTGTTAGTGTGAAAGCATATGTGGCCCATGTAGAGTGGTTACCGAGGGGTGGTTATTGGTATTTGCCGTGTATGTGGTGTGCTACTGAGGGCGTTAGCCCTAGGGGGGTGAGTGTAATACCCCGGACTGTTAGTGTGAAAACCCATGTGGTCCATGTAGAGTAGTGGTGAGATTAGTCCCACATTGCTTGTCTAAAGTGAGTGGTAATAGTACATAATGCCTGTTAGATCCAAATGGAGCACATTTGGATTAATCCTTTTACGCGAAGCGAGGACGGAAGTGTAAGCGGGGTGCTATGTGCGTGCGGGTCCGCCCCACGTTGGGTTGGGCTTTGAGTGGATTTTGGGCTAGGGTGTTACAGGTCTACAAAACATGATTGGTAATTTTTTAATGTTATTAATCTTACAATGTATCTCATTATATTCTTTTTTGCATTAATATTTTCCATTGCATATTTAATGTCCTAATTTCTCTCGTGGCATTCCAGCTTTACCAATATCATCGCTGTTCCCCTTCTTGTATTTCATGGTATGTATTATCGTTTGGTTCACTTTTTCTGGTTATTCAGGATATTGTGTTACATACTTACATGATCAATATCTGGGCAGTAATAGCAATGTTGATTTTTGAATATTTCAGTCTGTCTCAGTTATTTATTCATATCTGTGCACATATGCATCTCTGAAGTACCTTTAGCTAATAAGTCTTCGTATTGTTTCCTACGCCACAGATAAGAGACTTGCATATTGCAAAAAGAACAGAAGATATTGGGTTCTACGCTGGTTTTGTAGGTTAGTTTCTTATAATTTGCTGATTCAAATTTGAGATGGTTGGGTTTGATGTTTATAAATGGTGAACACTCTGTGATTGTCTCATGTGACGAATTACATATTTACTGGATGTTTCTAGGTGCTTCATTTATGTTTGGTAGATGTTTGACTTCAACTGTTTGGGGAATAGCAGCAGACCGTATTGGGAGGAAGCCAGTTGTCGTGCTTGGCATTTTCTCTGTGTTAGTAACATTTCGCCTTCTTTTACACAATAGCAGTGTAGATTAAAGAGTGGCTTTGCTTACTCCTGTATTTCAATTCCTTTCCTTTTATTAGGAGGGTCTCTAACTTAATTCTTGTTAATGTCGCAGGGTGGTCTTTAATACTTTGTTTGGGCTTAGTGTCAGCTATTGGATGGCAATAGCTACAAGATTTCTCCTTGGTGCTTTAAATGGTTTACTTGGGCCAATAAAGGTATGGTGAATTTGATAGCTTTTTATGAAAACTCCTTTATGTTCAACTGTGTATATTCGATGACTATGTGCCTTATTTTTGCAGGCTTATGCTATTGAAGTTTGCCGACCTGAACATGAAGCTCTAGCATTATCACTTGTAAGATACAAATGTCATACGAATGCACTATTTGTTTCTTTTGTTTCAATGGTTTTGATATTGACATTCACTTTCTTATAATTTTAGGTCAGCACAGCATGGGGAATAGGTCTCATCATAGGTCCTGCTCTTGGAGGCTACCTTGCAATGGTATGGCAGAGAAAATTTAACATTGTTATGCTGTACTTAATTGTCAATGCTAACCTGGTTCTTTTTATTGCAGCCTGCAGAAAAATTCCCAAATGTCTTTTCACCTGACTCATTCTTTGGAAGGTATCGTTTTGTGTAGCCAAACTAGATTACCCTAGATAATTGTTTAACAGAATGCTTACTTTTGATGGAAACTTGCCAGGTTCCCATATTTCTTACCATGCTTAGGCACATCAGTTTTTGCTGCTGTTGTTCTCATAAGCTGCATATGGATGCCGGTATGTGATATAATGATATTGCATTGGTGTTAACTTCCTTGATTATACAGTCAGTGTAATTGCCAGTCCATAATTACATTTGCTACTCTCTCCCCCTTTTTTTTTTGCCATTGTGTGTGGTTTGTGGGAAACCTTTGTTACAAGGTGAGGAAGAATGAAAATGTGAATGTTGAGTGTATTGCAATAGCACCCTATAGGGCTATATATAGTACATGAGACACACAAGGACCTAAACCCTGCACAATAGAAAATGACCTAAATCCCCTCAACATCTTCCTCAAATGTAAAGCGTATGCAATAGTATTACATTTTAAAGGGTTAACACTAATATAGGGAAAAACCAAAATCTATATCTTGAAGATGTCGTCATAGCGTGCAACTCTTGAAAAATTGTGTCGGAAAGATCGCCTTCCATCCAAAATTGTGCGGCAGCTCTTAAAGTACAAAGTGTAGGGGCTGAAAAGGTAGAGGTAAGTGGGAGCAAAGTCGACTGCGGTGACACGACGAAGAGGATGTGGAAGGGGACACAAGTAGAGAGAGCTGTCAAATCAAGCCGAAGAGCGAGGTAGAAGCATAGCGGCACAGATTGAAGTCCGAGACGGCGGTGACGCAATGCACAAGAAGCGCAACGGAGGCACGGTGCAGAAGAAGCGCAGTGGCCTTAGAAACTCGGGGCGGCGGCTCAAAGAGAAACGACAGCATCATAAAGACTTCTACGATCTGCAACTGCTCAAGGAGAATGGAAATATGAATGTTGAGTGTATTGCAATAGCAGTCCATTGGACTATATATAGTACATGAGACACACAAGGACTCAAACCCTAGACAATAAGAAATGACCTAAATACCCTTAACAACCTTATGATGTGGGCTTCAACATAAAGTTGCTATATACATAAATATGTCCTGCTGAACCTCTTATTTATTGACAAATTTTTCTAGGCAATCTTGAAAGCAAAATTTTCAGACATACTGTTGTGTTCTTAATTAATCTTCAACATTTCCCGCATATGATTGAACAAATAAATCCATGATTCTTATACTGTAGATAATTAAAATTTTACCCAATATGGTTGTTTCAGCATTTGAACCTCTTGCGCAACAGAAAAGTTAGGTACAAACTATATATTTGTACATCACAGAAAAAGCCTTTTTATTTTCTTTTCCCCCAAGCATGTAGTGGCAGGAGTAAAAAGTAGAACGATATATGGCATGAAACAGTGAGAAAGGATTATGCTTTAAATTATTCCATCCTCATTGATTGACTTTTGTACTTTTATTTTGATTCTTCCTGTGCCGATTGTAAAACATCTCAAACTATATTTTAGGAGACGTTACACAAGCATAAAATAAGTGAAAATGGAAATCAAAGTTTTGAAGCTTTGGAGGCCCATCTGATTGAGCCAAAAGTGAAGATTGAACAAAGTGGTAGCTCAGATACCAAGAAGAGCTTATTCAAGAATTGGCCATTGATGTCATCCATAATTATTTATTGTGTCTTCTCCTTTCATGACATGGCTTATACAGAGGTATTGTTTTATTGTTATTCATGGGTATGAGGTATTCAAGAATACCTCATAGCTAATTGTGCTTTAAAGAAACTTGTGGTGAATGGTTAAAAAAAATAGTAGGGTCAGAATTGATGCATTTTATATTTTTATGAACCTACCTATTAGAAATCTGAAGGGACTTGGTGATCTGAGAATGTGCTGGCTATGGTATCGTCTATGGATGGTTGCTATCACTGTGAATATCAATTGTTAACTGTTGGTGATTTTACACTTAACTGAGCTCTAGAATTATTTTGTATTTCAGGAGACATAATACTTGAGGTTTAACACATCTTTTGAGTGGAATACGCACCATAGATGAGAGCTTATAATAAGAACAAAATGTATTGTTACAACAGGATATTACTCCCGTTAAAAAAAAACAGGATATTACAATTTCGTTTTTAAAAAAGGATATTAAAATATTGTTTACAGTTATAGATGTCCTCACATAAAACAGTGGCTTGCTGCAAATTAACTTGTTACTGCAAAAATATTGTAGCGTTAAAGACTCAAGAGTTCAGCTTACAGTGCCAAGATATATGACTTAGATTTGTCGTGCCAACACATATGACTTAGGTTTTGTCGTGTTTATCACATATTCGGTGACAATCACAAATCTTTCTGGATCTCTGCTAGCTATTATACTACCTGTTTAAAACAAACTTTACCTTGCTTTTGGAGCTAATGCTATTTGAAATTAACTTCAGGTGTTCTCTCTATGGGCTGAAAGTGACAAGAAATATGGTGGACTGAGTTTGTCATCCGAAGACGTAGGTCAAGTTCTTGCAATTACAGGTAGTTTTTTGTGTGCTTTCGCCAGTGTTGTTAGTGTAGTTATCATTTAGCAAAAGAATTTTGTAGTTTGCTAGTGTAGTTCATGTATCAACCATTAAGTTGCTTGGGAACAGACAGTGTTCTACTCATATTTCCAGAACATTAACAACAGTGATACTATAAAATTTAAACAATTGTAGCCGGTTGTGACCCGTACGGTTCAAAACAATTGTTAACCATAGTTAACATACCTCAGAAACTGGACAGACTCTGCAAATTATGTCCTTAATCCAGCACCATTGTTGTGGCTCTTAATACTTTGTGGACCCAACTTTTAGTTATTTGTGATAACAACATTGACAGTATCTTACCTCTTCCATTCCAGGTGCCAGTCTTCTTGCGTATCAACTCTTTATGTACCCAAGTATCAATAAAGTTCTCGGACCTATCAAGTCTTCTCGAATTGCAGCTGTGAGTAAAGGCTGCTATTATTATTATTTTCTCTTCTGTCTGTGTATCTTGACTATTGTGAATTTTTCACTGACCTTGCAGATTCTGTGCATACCTATTCTCTTTGCGTATCCCTATATGGCACACCTATCAGGACCTGGATTATCAGTCATTCTGAATATTGCATCAGTGATAAAAAATAATCTTGCTGTGAGTATCTTTTTTTCCATCCCATTTTAGAATCCTTGTGACCTGAATTCCAGAATCTCAGTAGATAGATGGCAGTAGCGCAGTTACTGCACATGGTTGGCTAATAATGGACATATGGTTCCCGTCAGGGGTAGAAAAACTGGCAGTTACCGGCTAGTTACCGTCGGTAACTGGAAAAACTGGTGGTAATCGGTAAAAAAAAAACCGGCCAGAAATTTGAAATGTAAATTTACATTTATGACTGCATAATGTACTTCCTAGTTTGGTTTAGGCCTTTTTTGTGTTAGATTACCTATTGTATGACTAAATATACATCAATCCCAAGGTTTTTAATCGGGTTTTCCGGTTTTTTAGCTGTTTTTTGGTTTTTTCCAGTAACCGTTCCGGTTACCGGTTTGAAAGTAGTCCAAATTCAAATTTTGATATTTGAATTTCAACCGATTTTTCCGGTAACCGGCTGGTTACGGCCGCTGGGTGGGAAGTTCCACGTTCCTCGTTACCGGTTTTTCTATCCTTTGTTCCTATATACTTGGCCACCACTTAGGAGTTGTACATTTTTCTTTTTTCCTTTTTTCTTTTGAATGAATAAGAGCATAGATATTATTTGTCTATATCTGTAACTAAAGTTTATCTCATATTAGTTATTATCATTTGTGATTACTATGTCAGGTTACCATCATTACGGGCACTTTCATCCTTCAAAATAATGCTGTGGTACGTAACCCACAAGTTCAGCCAATTTCAATACATTTTATAAAAGATCTCCACTGCAAGTGTGCAACTGACTGATGACCATGCAATTACTAACAGCCTCAGGACCAAAGAGGAGCTGCAAATGGATTGTCCATGACAGGAATGTCCTTTTTCAAGGCACTCGCTCCAGCAGGGGCAGGCATTGTGTGAGTATACTTTGTTCCCCATACCTTCTGTGAAATATTTTATGAGTTACAAGTAAAAATAAACTTACATCCCACGTTGCTACTTTGATAACTATATATAAATGCAATGCACTTGAAGCTTTGAAATTCCAGAAGGACCAAATGTAGGGAGTGTGACATGTGTACTGTAGATTGGATTTACTACTGCTGCACTGCCGGTAAATCTAATGGAGAAAGTACCTGTTCCATGCCAAGCATGATTTTTTGCTGGATTTAGATATTATATTGTTCTTATTGTGCTACGATCCTTGAGTGCCTTGGAATGTCAGTTTTGCACACTGCCGCATGTGGGTTTCATGATATGAGCTAGCTAATCAGCCTCCGTAGAAGATGCTGCCCATAATTATTCGTAGTTAAGCTACTTGGCATCTGTTGGTGCCCTTACGCCCACATTATTTTTCTTTTCATAAATGCAGGTTCTCGTGGGCACAGGAACGCCAGCATGCTTTCTTCTTTCCAGGTGAAGTATGTTATCTTCTGAGAAAATACCACATAGCAATATAGCATACCTTTCTCTTTTTTGGCAAAACAATGCTGTCAAAACCTGAATGCGAAGATTCCTATATGTTGGGCATATGTGTCAAGCTCACTCCATATATACTTTTTTGACATTTCAATTTTTCAACCAGTAGATATCTTGTGTGATTTTACTGCCACGTGACTTTCGTCCACGTTCCACTCATACAGGTGATCAGATGGTGTTCCTTCTGTTGAATGTCATCGAGCTACTTGGACTTATTCTCACATTCAAACCCTTTCTGGCCGAGCCAGAGCAACATGGCACAAACTAGCGTTTTCAGTTACACTAGCATTTTGGGATTATTCAGATAGTAAATCGTGATGGGCCTATGAGGAACGGAAGGAGGAGTTGATTGCCTGTATTTTTATGTGACGTGTGTAATAGCTGCATTATTTCAGTAAAGGACGTATATAGCTGGGTAAGTGGTGGTCAAATCGCCTTTGATTAGGCAAAAAAACATGTATTGTACGCCGAGTTGCTACATTGTAAGTAGTAACGTAAGAGAGAGCAGCTCGAAATAATTTGTTGGAAATGAAACTAGTGTAGATCCATTCTAGTCTCTTCTTGGGAGATTATATTTCTTTTGTTGACTGGAAGCTCGTCCCTTTGTTGATGCCAAAAACACCAGTCTTAGGCCATGCTCTAAACAGTTTTGGCTTCTGGTTTATAGAAGCCACTTAAAATTCGTCGGATTCTTAATTTCGGTTTTTAGTATTTTGGTTCTTTTGGTTTTTTTTGTTTTTTCTTTGTATTGTCTGTGACGATATAATCATCCTTTTTTATTTTTTAAATTTTCTTTTCATTAAATAACTTGAAAAAGCTAGGCGTGGGTCGCACGGAGGAGGAAAGGGAGGGGAAAGCGGGAGTGGTCTGGCTGGGCTTGGGCCGCGGCGGGGAAAATGGGTCGGGTCAACAAATGGCTTTCGACTTGAAGGCCAGGGAGGGAAATTTTAAGATTTAAACTTTATTTTCGGTTTTTGAATTGAGTTTGAATTTATAATTTGAATTCCTAGTGGTATTTGCACACAAAATTTTTAGAAAAATTCCTTAGCATCCAATTGACTTTTGAAAATTTTGAATTCACAATTTTTGGCCAAAGAAATTATTTTAAAAATCTTAAATTCCAACAAGACTTTAGGAAAATTTTTAAAAATGCACCAAAATTTTAAAATTCATGAAAATTATGCATGATTAATGTGAAGTTAAAATTGGGTTGTTACATGTATGTATATAGAATTCAGTATTTCCTGTCACTTTTCTAGTTTGATTTAGAAATGGAAAAATGTATTAACAACAAGCAAAGCAAGCAACTCCATGACTCACAATGTAAATGAGAATAAAATGATGACCAATATGAGTTTAACTGGCCGGTCCCGGTTATTCCTGAAAACAAACCAGCTTAAGGTTTTTTTTAGCTCAGTGCTGAACTAAGAAGCAAGGTGGCAACAACATATTTAGCTACATTTTGCAAATTCTGGTTACACTTAGGGGTGGACATTTTTATACCGAAATCGAAATACCGAACTGAACTGAAAACACCAAAAATTATGGTTTATTTGGTGTATGATATTCGGTATTTTCATACTATTCGGTTTTCGGTTTTCAGTGCGGTTTTTAAGTCTCGAAAACCAAATTAACCGAAACATTATTTTTTTTTCCTTATGTGAATTTGTAGTAAACAAAGGCTATTCTCATTTAATTTTTGTAGGTATTTTTCAACATCTCAAAAGGAAGAACATTAGTAGCTTCTCGAGATATCATCCGCTCAAAAATAACTCCGGTATGATAACACTAGACTAAAGAATGTTATTATATGTTAAAACGTTGTGCATATTTCAGTTAACCAAAAAACCGAATTAACCAAACTGAAATAATTCGGTTAATTAGGTCCAGTTTTTTATTTAGTTTAGTTAATTCGGTTGTAAATTTTTAAAAACTGAAATGTTTTTTTACTGAATAAACCGAATGTCCACCCTTAGTTACACTGTTCCAAAATGGCTCAGTATGATTTACAAAAACAGTACGATTTACAAAAACTTACATAGTAACGCACCCACAAAACCTATTGAATGAGCTTCACTTCAACTGTACCAAGCAGTCTCTCAAAATGAAGCATTTACAGCAGTGGTGGGGGACAGGCACATCTTGCAGGGCCACCCACTAGTACTTTTGTATGCAATGGACAAGTTTGCTGATCCAGCCTCTGAAAATAGTATCAACTTGGAAAAATGGGGTGCTAATACTTTACCCATCCTTTCCAAGCTACTGCTAGGAAGCAGGTTGGCTTTGCAGATCATCGGATTTCCAGACAACGTCCTTTAAGGTGTTGGATAGGTTCTTGTAGAACTGCAGAACATTAAAGGTTTACATATTTCAGTACAAATTATTGAAACAAAGGTGACAAAAGAAAAAACCATAATTACAATTCTGGTTATTCAGCGAATCCAAATCACTGAAGTTGGAAAGGCACTGCTATAGGAACTGATCTAGTTGTGAAATTACAGGCTCAACTTTCAAATGATAGTTCATGAATGTCATCTTTAATTGACATGATCTTTGCATATGGTATTTACCTTATGAAATTCCAGAGTATCGCCTTTTGCTTTCCGAACTTCAACCATATGAAGAGAGGGTGCAACTTGAAGTATCTGAATGGTAATGCACAGGTGTTAGAAAACAACATGGTTGCTTAAAGCAGATTCAGTTTGACAATTTTTCATATTACCTCAGTAGCAACATTGAGGTTTCCTTTCCTCCCTGCTTTTACCTTTTCCAGCCTTAACTGGTCAAACAATTAAAAAAAGAGTTTAGCATGCTTAAAATATCTGTTTAAAGTTTGTATACATTATGTCAAGAACCCATGGTTTTAAGAAAGATATCCATGAAAACAGTTATTGGGCAAAGCTGTGGGGAGCAGACCTTGTAATTTTTCTTCTGAACATCAAATCCTAGAGGTTTTGCAGCTTCCTCAATCTTGCGGACGATTTCCTTTGGTGGACATTTTGATGTGAACCTTGTTTCTCTTTTGAATTCCTGTAAAATACAATGATCAAAATTTAAAGCAGAAAGTACACAGGAACGAGTTGCAAAACTATAACAAAAATGAATAGAAAATTGAAATTTATAATTTGAGAAAAAAAGTAATCTGAATCGATGTACTACATAGATTTTTACCCAATGCACTGAAAAGGCATAAAGAACTTGTATAGTTGTATGATACAGTATGATTAAGTAATTGACTTGATCTTCAGTAGTCGATTTCCGAAAAAATCAAGTGCATATTTCCAGCATGATTTAGGCCTTAGGGTGATGTCAGTAGAACTTCGAAAATCATGGCTCTACTTTTAGATTATCACATAGCACAGGTTCAAAGTTCTAGGTTACTACTGATGATATTGGGGTATCTCGTACCAGCTCTGAGTCAAATAAGTTTCCAAGATTGAGGCCTGCTGACATTGAAATCAGTTCAAATGCATTGAGAGCTGCTGGTTCTTCTTCTTTCTTTTCTGTCACATGGTGCTCCTGGAGGTCAAATCACAGTTAGTAGGTTAAATTCATGAGAGTTTCTGCATGAGGGAGAAAGTAGAAATGCAAGAGTGTATATCGCCGTCCACTCACTTCTGAATCATTGAAGACAGCATCAACATCATCCAATGTCGTGTCATATTTTTCGTCAAACTCTGCGCGCTTGTAACCTTTTTTGAACCACGCATCCTCTAATATTTCTGGAATTGTTATTCTCTGCCACAGTTTCCCAAGACATTAGGTTAATGTTATGGAGCAAGATGGGATCATTAGTGCCCTAAAAAAAGATGGGATTATTAGTGGCTGGGTGCACACTAGCTCTTTATGTGATTATTAGTAAGCACAGAAGAGCCGGGAATATTCATTGGTTGATGAATGATACTGACGTGATCTACTATAGCCTACTAGATTGCATGAGGACCAGGGATCCATTCTACTTAATTATCGCAGGAAAACTTCTTATTTTAGTATTGTTTCAAGCAGCTCTTGTGTTCTAGCATACCGTCATTGGATTTGGATCAAGGATTCTTGTTAACAACCTCTTGGCAGGAAAAGACGTCCAAGGTGGAAACGTAAATTCCGCATTTGATATCTGTCAGGAGAGACGGAAAAAAAATCAGATAAGCATGAACAGGCAAGACCATAACAATGTTCTAAAATAAATGCAAGGCTCACTTTATTATACAACGTCATAAGATTAGAGTCCTCAAAAGGCAAATACCCTGCTAGCAGAACGAACAGAATAACTCCACATGACCACAAATCTGCCATTGCACCATCATAGCCTTGATCTTCAAGGACCTGTTGCAAAGGTGGTTGAAATACTCAAATTATTAATGATTCCTGGTTAAACAATAATGTCAACAAAAGTATTGATTGGTTCAGTTTCTACAATTTTCTGACAGTACCTCTGGAGCAACATAGTTTGGAGTCCCGCAAGTCGTGTGAAGCAATCCATCATCCTGAGCAAAAAAGAAAGAAAAAGAAAGAAAGAATAAAATACTTGAAAATATGTTGAGGGATATGAGAGGTTTTAAACATCAAAGAAACATGATTATCTGTTAATGCAAAAGGTCTGAACTTTGGAACCTGTTGGTACTAACTTAAAGGGCATAAAGCAACAAACCCTTACCTTGATTTGCTGAGATAGCGCACTCAGCCCGAAATCAGAGACCTTCAGATTTCCATATGAATCAAGTAATAAATTTTCTGGCTGCAAGTATTGTAGTTTAGATTCTGAAGTAGATTTCTCATTGACAGAAAAAGGCAGCAGAGAAAAAGGGAAACTCACTTTTAAATCCCGGTGGTACACGCCCCTGCTATGACAATAATCAACAGCATTAATTAACTGTTGGAAATATCTCCTTGCTTCATCTTCCCTCATTCGACCATGGTTAACCTTTATGATGAGGAAGCGAATAACCGTCAGTGCAAAATTAGCCGTGGTAACTTTTAACTTTGTGTCAGTTGAAGACAAGAAACTGCATAGATTGGAAATGGAGAATGCAGCATATCACTTACAATCGTGTCAAAGAGCTCGCCACCAGTAACATATTCTAAAACAATGTAGATCTTTGTTTTGCTTCCCATCACCTGAAAATTAAAGAGAACATTGAATTGAAAAGATTAGCAGTTTCCCCTAATGAAAAGAAAATAGGCATGCCGAATAATTGCAACTGAAATTTCTGACAATGAATCATGATTTATGTGCATGATTGGAAATAGATGTGGTGGTAACCCTATGTGAGTGATGAGTATTTGACATTGGCCGTGTCTCGCTTTCATTGGTTGAGTTTGATTTTTACGAAATTGAATTTTCCCTATACTGTTCTAGAGAGTCCCACCCCTAAGACGGTTCGGTCAGACCAGCCAGGGGATGCGGCCTGACTGGTTGCTTTGTGAGTGGTCTGACCAGCGTGTGTGCCACGGTCAGACCAACCATGTGTCGAGTTGCTATCTGAATCTAGTTTTGGGTGTTAGTCACGGCGAGAGTCTGTGCAGATGTTAGTCATGGGGGAGTCCATACATGTGTGAGTCATGGCGTGTGTCCATACAAATGGTTTGCTAATGCAGAGTCAAGGGCATGTTATTTGTGCTTGGATCGATTGCTTTGTCTTTGGTGTGCAAGTGTTTTGATAATTGTTGTGGCCAGCGACGAGATTGAGGCTACGGAAGGAATCCTGATGCCATGGCATGTCGAGTAAGTCCGGGTGAAGCAATATCTCAAGCCGAGAAGTACGAGAGAAAGACAAGGGTCGTGAAGCGGCAATGCATCCATGTGATATGCCAAATGGACTTGTGCATTTCAAGTGGTGACGTTCCTCGGAATAAGCATATGATTTTGACGGTAAGGCGTTGGGCATCACAGACTGTGGAGTGATGCTGGTATGTCATGGGACTTGGGAGATTCAAGTGGTGATAGCCTGATGCAGGCATACGACCTTGGTGACAAGTCATGTGCATCACATCGTGGTGAAGACCGGTGGGTGGCAATTTAGGAAATTGTCCAAAAACGGGTGGAGTGGCGGTTTGCAAAACCATGGTGCTGATCTAAGTGATTTAGGTCGTTTTTATGGTTAGTGTGTCTTATCGAGCTTGTGGAGCCTTTGAAAATTGCGCTTTGAAAAACGTGCAAGTGTGTGTGAGAGTAAAACCCATGTGTGTAGGTTACCAGGTTTTTCCATATGTAAGTGGTGTGATCCACTAATGAGTGGCTGGTTGCAAGGGTTAAGTGAGAGATGAGGAGCCTCCACTAAATAAATCTTGTGTTGAGTTGAGTCTTGTGAGAGATTAGGGTTAGGGTTTTCTTATGTTGGAGTCTTGTGTATATGTTCAGCCTAGAGCTCTGCTATCCTAAGGAATTGACTGTAAAATATTTCTCTCCAAGTGAAATAAACAAGTGAGTTGTGCCATGGATTCCCTCATGTGCTTTTGATTTTCATGGCTTTCTTGTTTGGATTTATCTTGTCTTAAGCTTTTATGGTGCCAAGGACGTATAAGAGGTGAAAATATCTTCTGAAGATAAGATCTCATCCATCTAGGTATGATCTAAAGGAAGTTCTTGAATTTGCTTGATTTTTCTCTAGAGAGAGGTGATTTTCGGGTTTTGTTCTTGTGGGTATTTTGGATTGAATCTGTACTGTGTTCTAGCTTACTATAACGTGTGAGAATCCATCACAGGTCACCTAGACCATCTATGACTCACGAGGAAGTGCGGATTGAAGTTTCCCTCTTTTGACCGGTTTTGGTGCACCTTTCACTCAATGGAAAAATGTCACAACTTTGGTATATCTCAATCGTTGGTTAAAATAGGTTCCTAACATCTTAGAGAAGGTACATGCAAAGTTTCAAATCTTTTGGATCTACCAATAAATAATTACATGGATTTTTGGTTTTAAAATAGTTTTGGAAGTACTATTCATTCAACTGATTTTACTATTCACTCCGGTCTGACCGCAATTTAGCTAGAGGTCTAACCGGTGAAGGTTAAGATTTTGCAGGGTTTTTTGTTTCCTTGGCTTAGGGTTTTGATGAAGTCATGAAATTGTGTTTTCGCTGCTTGTTGTTGTTGATATTTAGGAATTTTTTTTAAAAGAATCATTGACCCCCTTCTTACTTGCCATACTTGATCCTACAAGATGCTTTGGGGTTCCTAGCATGGACCCTAACAAGGTACAAAACTCTTCCTACCTGTTTTCTGTTGAACGAAAAGAAGTTTAAATGGAACATCGACGGAAAAAAGAATGGTAAAATCTTAAATTACCTCATATATGCGAACAACATTAGGATGCTTAATCAGCTTCATTGTTGAAATTTCCCGTTTAATCTGCATTCCACCATAGAGTTACCCATCAGCAACAAAAATTACTTACAATCAACAGCTACTAAACTCTGAACAAATTTACCAAGGCCATTTGTCCTATAAAGTGATGACACTAAAGTAAGGGGAGAGAATCTGAAGGACATGACCCATGATCTACAGGATGTGAAATATCACCAAACATAGCAAATGCTGCAATAATTCAGCTTGTAAACCTAATTATGAGGTGGCACTGACAGAGACCTGCTCAACCATCTTGTGCTTGAGAACCTTCTCCTTGTCTAGGATCTTGATGGCTACCGGGTCACCGGTCTCGGTATCCCTCGCGAACTTGACCTTTGCGAATGCGCCCTCTCCAATGGTTCGTCCTAGTTCATACTTCCCCACACGCCTCTTCACCTTGGCTCTTGTAGCCATTCCCTGCCTGGAATCTCAGATAGTTTCCACGCACTGTCAAATGCTTTCACTGTCCTGCGTGGAAAATTTACTCGGTTACAGGTCATACATGGAAAGATGACAAGGGCGATATTTTTATGTCTGAATAAACTTCATTTGGAGCGTACAGGAGTTCGATTAGGATGTATAATAATGCATTTAGATCATACATGAGCAATTGCCTTTGATCTGCACTAGTCAGATGTTAGTCTAAAAGGATGTTATCGCGTGCTACAGAAAATGCCCGCATGCAAGTGCTCTCGAGTAGTCCGTTTTCCATGATTGATGAAACAAACATTGATTTTAAGTTTATAAAATTATAATTCGCACCCACCCCGTGAAGTCATAAGATTGGTAAACAACTCAATCAATGGGGTTGTTCAGTACAGAAAATCCTGTGAAATCTAATATATTCTTTCACCAAAACTCGAATAATCGTTTGGAAGTCAAAGTCAACAGGAACTAGACCATCCTTCGGATCTAGAGAGGATATTTGTTGTCAATTAGCCACGATGGGTCTGCAAAGAAGCCATTGAATAGAATAATACAACCCAATAGTACAGCCCAAGAACATGAATTTGTCAGAATTCTCAAACAGGAAGGGAAGAAAAGAATAGAAGAACATAAAACAGAGGAGGGCATATTCCACCAATAGTACAGCCTAAGAACATGAATCTGTCAGAATCCTCAAACAGGAAGGGAAGAAAAAAGGGGAAAAAGCAAGTTTTATCAAGAACAGGAAGGTTACAGAATGAACCCATCCTCGCATGAATAAATGAACAAATCCTGGGACTAGTTCCTTATGATTAGAGAGATAATACTAATCCAAACAGTCAGAGAACAGTTTATAAGCGATCGAGAAGCTGCGGGGTATGCATTGAATCCCCTCAAGAGCAAAAAGTTAAGGGGGAACAGCAGAAAAGAATAGAAGAAGCTCTAAACAGAGACGCTCGGCTCAGCACAAGCCAAACTTCAGCTTTTGGCTCGCACAGAACACCAAAGAATTTTAATCGAAAAGGAACAGAAACATACAGCACATACAAATCGCATCCAAAAGAGACAAGAGGAGAGAGAGAGAAGAGAAGTGGAAACAGAACTTACAGCTCGCTTTCTGACCAAATCTGCAATGCAAACTCGACGCCCTCCTCTGTCGATGAGAAATAAATAAATCCCGAGAAGTGGCTGCCGGAGTGAGGAAGAGCTCGAGAGGCGCACAGGAGAACTTGTGTACTCTGACTGGCAGCAACAAGCACGGCGAAAGGAAGTACTCGTTCCCAGCGAGGATGCCAGCGCAGGAGCCCTTAAAAATGGAACGGCTGTCAGAGGTGGGGCCCACTGCACAGTCGTCAGGTCCAGATTGCAGACCACGCCGTCGTTGGCATGACTGGTACCGAATTTCCGGTCGAGATCGCCGGCCGGGTTCCTCGCTCGCTCCTCTTCGCTCATCTCTGTACTGCAGATTGGTCGCAACACGGCAACCAGCTGATGCGCTTACATGGATATGCACGCATTGACGAAGAATCCTATAGGTGACATCATTGATTACCGGCAGCACTCGAGTCCTCACATTCTTTACGTCTACGCATCGCGCTTAGAAGGAAAAGTTTTGAAGTGATCAGTGACACAAGGGCACTAACCGTGCCTCCGTGTGGTAGGTGCGAATTCCATCTTATCCCACCTTAGAAGAAAATTCTTGGGGAGGGCCTTGAAGGGTGAGACTTAAGGCCCTCTCCTAGATTTCGCCATGTGTTTATATAACTAATCTAAAAAAAATTCTAATTTTCTCCTTCCTCTCCCTGCACCTCCCTTTCTCTCTCCACCTTCCTCCTTTTTTGGTGATGAGAAAAACTAGAGAATGGTATACCATCCCCTCTGAAAGCGTATAGAGTTTTAGGTAATAACGCAATTGATTTGATCTTAAGTTTAAGGTACATATATATAGCCAGTCGAGGTTGGTGTGAACACGAGACCGAACCGGCCAGTCGGTGTGAACACGAGACCGAACCAACGCTCCCGCTTGATCATGCGGGGGATGTTAGAGTATAATATATTTGGTCGTGTTCACACCGACTATTCGGTTCGGTCTCGTGTTCACACCCTATACGCTTTCACCCTCTCTTGCATGCTCCGTCTCACTCTAGCCACCGCTTCTCTCTCTCTCTCACGGTCCCTCTTGCTCCTGTCCGTCGCCCCCCTCACTCTCTCTAGCTCACCCTCGCTTTTGCGCAATGGCCGACAGAGGGGTGCCGCCGCCGTCGGGTTCACTATGCCCCCGAATGTAGAGGGAGGGCGGGAAGGCGGTGGTCTAGTGGTGGGCTATGGAGGAGGGCATTAGGCAGTGATGGAGGGAAGTACGACAAGACGACAAATTGAATATTAGGTTAGGTGGGGTGGGGCAGTGGAGAAGGTGGAGACGGTGGCGCCACAAGGTGGCAAGGTCGCCGCCATCTGGCAATGGTAAAGGCAAATGCGGAGGGATGTGGAAGAGGGGTGCGAAGCTGCTACCGACGTTGGAGAAGAGAGAGGGAGGGAGAGGGAGTGGAAAGGGAAGGAACGGTGGGAGAAGGCTATACAGTCGGGGGAGTGTGGTATAGATGCTCCCTTTTGCAACGCCCGACGAGACAAGGAAGCGGTGGCATCCAGCAAGAGTGAGCACGTCGGGCGAGCATGCGCGGTTCCTATGGCTGGCGAGCGCGTCGCAGTGGTGGCCTCCAATGAGCACGCGACAGCGGTGTTTGGTAAGCACGCCGGGCAATGGCGTGGATGGGAGAGCTTGCAGTGGCGACATCCAGTGAGCCCACGTCCACTATGTCGTTCTTACCTCTCATGGCATGCATACGACAATCTCTATGAGAACCTCCTCGCCCTAGCTAGCGTCGGCCTCCATGAGGTACTGAAGTGGGTGCTCGTCCCGTGGCTGCACCTCACCGCTTGCTCCTTGTTCTCTCGCCTTGTTAACCACTTGAAGTAGTAACTAATTCCTGATGTTCAAAGGGTGTGTTCATATGTTTGTTATTCTTTTTCTGCTCGATAAGACAATGGGATGTATTCTATAGTACTCAGTTACAATGAGGACTAGGAAAGCAGGCCAATCAGCCTGGCAGCTCATAGAACACAAATATATAACTAATGCATGTTCGGACAATGGGCCACCATCCAACGAGCACACACCAGTGAGCGCACGACAGCGACGACGTGTGTGGAGAGAGAGAGAGAGGTGTTGGAGGAGAGGAGAGAATGGTTGCTTTCAAATCCATGACTAGCCATGGAGTATGGAGAGAGGTGTTGGATTGTAGTAACATGCTCCTGGTCTCAAATGGAATCAGCATGTGTGTCCCAGATGTACATTTGTACTAACATGCTCCTGGTCTTCCTGATGTGTAGTACGGAAGCACTACTCATTAGTCGATCACTTTATGTGTGGTATATATATATATATATATATATATATATATATATATATATATATAGAACCTACATGCGAGCTGTGACACACCAATTTTGTTCTTCCTTCTCCATCTGTTTCTTTCTTCGATCTACTCGTGGTATATATCACGCAAGTCCTTCATTCATACGCATATATAGGCCTGTTTGGCAAGTCATAAGTCGGTTGATTTTGATTTTTACTACAGTATCTAATTTTTAAACGGAGTATTTTCTTAAGACGGGGTTTACAAGTTAAACGTAGTACACGTTAAAAGCCCAACATCTGTACCAGCCAAAATCGTAAGTGAGTATCGGTCTCTCCGTAATCTGTGCTGTAAACAGCCGAAATTCAAAAATTTCATTAAAATCATAAACCACTGCTAAAAAGAACAGAACCGATATCTCCAAGTCAGATCATTTTCTCCAATGTTCTCCGTCGCATGCGGTTGTATTCCACGGTGATTGCAACAGTCATAACAACGATGCATGTGTCACAACAACTCGTACCATCTGCACTGTTGGGTAAATGGTTCCAAACGTGTTATATATGTGTTGAATGTGTGTGAGTTGGCTAACGAAAGCGACTGAGATTCTTTCTTCGGACTTCTAGACATGGTTACAAAACAATGCACTTTAGTAACTAATTTAAAACGATAAATAATAAGAAATATAAATTCACAGATTGTAAATACATATATACTATAGGTTCTCAATAGATTACCAAACAAGCATGATAATCTTGCATATATCAGATAACACATCGAGTAAAGACGACATTCTACTCACAGCGGGTGCTCGGATTAGTTAGAGGGTTGTAGGAAGCAACGAGCAGTCGCATGAAGCGCTTCTCAAAAACTTAATTCGCCCCTTTCCGTGCAAGACTCAAGTGACGACGATTTCGGAGACACTGCTCTTTCCACGCAAGTGCCTGTCGACGCAGGAACGGAGAAACCAAAAGCAGCTAAATGCAATAATTGTGAGAATGAGAGAGAGAGAGAGAATAGAATGTAATCCAATTTTTGGTCACCTCCTCCCTTTTAGCCGTGAACTAGTAACTAACACGTTAAACATAATTTATTACGTTGTAATATCCGCATTAATGCACACATCATCAATGCAAAAGGCCGTTACATGTGCAAGTTAAAAACATATAAAAGGTACAAAAGGAAGCAACGCCTCTGCAAGTAGCAGGGCCCCAAATCGCAGCACCATTCACGTGCACGCTGCGCGCGGGTGGGCAATGGTGTGGCATGGCGAGCCGAGGCTAGTGAGCACACGCGTGTAGTCTTCCTTTCGTGGTGTGGCGAGGTGAGATGAGCTAGCACACGCGTGTAGTTTTCCTTTGCTTTTTTTCACCATAGCCGTACTCACTCTTTCTTATAAATGGGTGTGACTTTCTTTTGGTGAGCAGTATAAGACTATTAGTTCCACCACAGTAATTCCAATATATATATATATCCATCAATACATGTCTTGCGCATCGACACGTTTCTCACACTCTCAAGTATCGATAGCGATGTATGCACGACTTTACCCGAAGTCATGTTTTGCATGTTGTTTTAATAATGTTTTCTCCTTTTTTGCCATGTTAACTTTCTTTCTCTTTAACGTTTATGAGTAAATATCTATATAGCTATTGTCTCTCTTGCTACAAAGATATTAAACTATATATAATATGTTCATTTCTCTCCATTATTTCGTTGGTTTCATATGCTCCTTAATCCCATGCTCAAGTAAAATATGCCTCATCTTCTCTACTAATATAACATATTAGTTTATCCGTTCACCTTCCTACCCTTTTCACTCGAGCATAAAAAATTCTCAAAAAACCACCTTAGAAAAAAAGGCTCTTACATAAAAAAAAAAAAGCCAGAAAAGGTCATGTCAAACGAAGTGCTAAGTGCTAAGTGCTATACTTGGTTACTTTAGATCAATGGTTTGACAAATTCGACAGCATAAAAGTTGCTAACAATATGTAGAACATTTATCCTTCAAAAAATGCGTAGGACATTATAAGTTATTGGACTGTTATATCCTTACAGATGAACAATGCCATGAATCTGCGGTTTTGTTTCTGGTAGCTACTGTACTTTGCTGCATTCTCATTAATTTATTTTTCGGTTAAAGAGATTCTGTTCAATTCTTTCTTGATTTAGTAATTGGCCTGTCCGTCCGTTGCAACCTTTAAGCTTGTTCTACCATCCATCTGATACAAGTTCTCCCCCAACCTTTCGTTTTTGGACATGATTTTGTTTCAGAATTCAGAAGCAAAAAATGCAGTCAAACGGTCAGGAACGAGCGAAAGGCAAGCGAAAAAGAGAAGGAAATTGGGTGAAGAGTCAGTGCCACAAGAGCAAACGATGCAGATGAAGATGCCAAGGCAGACAAGGATGAACTTTTCTGACCATACGATATTTCCAAGCTAAATCTGAAGTACCTGGTGGCCGAGATCTTCTCGCTCATGTCCAAGGACGAGGCACAGCACGTTGGGTATGTACCACACACTTATCCCCATCATACGATGCGATTCGCCGCAATTAGAAGCCAAAAGTATTGCACTATGATCAGAAATGCATGTTTTCTCGTTGAAGTTTAAGCTTTATAGTCTGATTGATTGTCCATTGGAATCCAGATGCAATCCAGATGTGTTTTTGCATTTTGTTTTCCGTAGCAATGAGGATGAATCATGCCCTCACTTGATGGTGTTTGCCATAATATGCTTAATCTTTAACTGGTGTTGCAGTTTTGTACTGATATGGTTGGCACAAACAGCTTTATATTTAAGAACTGCGTTCTGCAGATCAATCTTTCTGAACCTTAGTTTTTTTCCCTGCTGAAGTGCCTATCTCTTCCACCTTATTTTTGGCTTTATTTACGGTGTGCAATACTGTCACACCCCCGTTGCCAGGGGTGATGTGAGGACACGGCGTCCCGCAACTATTCACGTATGAACAGTTATTGAACATCGCGCAAGAGTATACCATCGCAGTTTACAGCAAAAGACCAACTTATATTACAAGATAAGGTTTAACAACCCGATTTCAAAGCGGGCATGCAAGCCCAAATATATTACAATACAAAAGAACTTCCGGGAACTCAAGCGTATTTGAGACCTAAAACCACGGATCTTCATCGGGATCGGCCTCCGGGCTTCCTCGACAGAGCGACCCTCACCACCTCTTGATCATCCGATGTGTTCAACAAGCCGTGAGCTAACCACTCAAGAAGCCACAATGGAAACCTAGCTTAACTATTTGCACAATTCAACAAAGGTTGGGAGTATACTTGGTTTATTACTTATGTGGATGCGCTTTATTTGATAAAACTTTGGAAGATCAAAACAAGACTACTTTTAATTCACGTGGGTTTTCAAAGTTTGATTTACCAACTAATTAAGTTAAACATACTTGTGAAAACTACTTAAGCTTCATGGTTGAAATCACCCAATTGACACGACCCATTAACCAGGAAGCACCACAGATTCGAATACTATTTAATTGACTCTGCAGAGTTGCTCAACTTTACCCACGAGCATTCTTAACCCTCATGACCGAGTTAAGAAACCGGTCTTTCACCGCCGGACATTCGCTACACTCTACCCGATAGGTTCGAATCCGCATACCCGTATCCAGTAGGCCAAAACGAACGTCGGCCCGAGTTATGGGGACCTATCGTTATTGTGTATGGGTTCTCTGTCCCTATACCAATATCCCATGTAGGGCTTCACTTGGGTTTGAGCAGCTACTAAACCAGGGTCGACACATCAACACTGGTGGTTGAGCGATCACTATGTCATGAGCTCGGCGAAGATTTTAATTCTTATATTTTCTCATGAGGTTCGCAACCTCCACCTCAGGGCAAACGGTGGGCGAAGACCACCTCACAGTTTCCCACAACATTCTTACCCTAACTTTCTCAGATACCAACACCACCGACCTAGGTGCGATGTCCCATACCACCCTACCCTAGCCGGTTTTCCAAATCTATTGGCCCACCGTAACCCTAGCGATGTAAAGATTTGCATGATATAAATATAACCTACAATTATTAATTCAGAATTTAGATACTACTAGGGTTAACAATGGAATGGCTGCAAGTTTAATATGGCATTTATCTATGGTGTATTATCTATATCACATGTCATTCTAAGCATTTTATTTTACATAAATTAGCATTTTACAACTAACAATAATGCAAATAGTGTAAATACATAATTTAAAGGATATAGGATTCAACATGATCAAGGATTGCGACTTACCGTGAAACTGGACGACTTCGGCGATCTCGTAGGCGGCAGCTCCTGAATCTTGATCTTGCACTGAGATTTCCGGGATTTCCGATACTAACGTAAACATACAAAAATAACATTAGTCCTGCTCAATTCTAATTAAGCAAGGCAAAAATAATCTATAAAGGAAAATAAAAGAAATAAATTGCATAAAATATCAACCGAAAAGGGCTCTTTGAATTTTTAGATTTTCTGGAGAAGAATTTTGGAAATTGAGTTTACTGATGGATTCGAAAAATGAAAGGAATATTGTGGTGAAATTTGGGAATTTTGGGATTTTCTGTGATTTTCTAGGATTTATTTGGATTTTTCCGATTTTGAAATTGAGAAAATCGGAAAACCGATGAATAGTAACGGTGGCCCGACCTGTGATGCAAGACCGATCGGCATGGCGACTGCGTCGGGCGTGCCACCGGGCCAGCAGGCCATGCCCAACACAGCGTGTCTGCTCCTCCCGACCCGATGGCCGACACGTGGCTCGACACTCGGCTGAGATGGGGCGGGAGTGGGCGGTTCCGATCGTGCGGGATAAGTGGGATCGGACGGCGGTGAGGAGGGGGTTCAGATCGGGCGGCTGTGGAGGGACTTTAAGTAAGATCGGACGGTCCCGAAGCGAGGTCATCCGACGATCGACTTTAAAAGATAACGCTTAAGGGAACGGCGAGGATACGGCCACGTCCCTTTCGTCTACCTCCAGCTCGTCGCCCTCGCCGGAAAGACAGAGAACGACGGCGAAAACGGAATGGAGCCACCGAGGGTTCTCCGGGAAATCTGAGGGTGGGAACAAGTTCTTTGGGGTATGGGAATCTGTTTCGAGTTTGGAATGCACGCCGAGGCTCAACGGCGAAGAATGGCCGGAGAAGAGTCGGTGACGATTTTCTGGCATCAGAGACCATCAGTGGCGCTCTGAGCAAATTGATAGCTCTTGGAGCTTCTCTGGGACATGGGGAACTCGATGGTGGCCAGGGCTCGAGCTGGGAAGCTCTCTGGTGAGTTGGCCACGGTGGCCCCTTTGCTGCCGACGATGAGCTTCGTCGTCAGGGCAGGAGAGAGACGCATTGCACCGGAGGAGTTCACCATTGTGATCAGGAAGTAAAAGAGAACAAGTCAGCAAGAGTAATCAGATTTTAATGAAGAAATGAAGAGAATAAGCTCGGGTGATCACCGGAGACAAGGGGGACTATCAAGCAATGTAGGTACTCGAGCTCCGTCTACCGCTTAGGGAGCATCTAGGGAGTGAGGGAAGTGGTTGGAGAGGTGGTTAGGCTGGGTGGCTCGAGGAAGGTGGCGACGAGAGGCCGATGGAGAAGCTTGGGGAAGATGATGGCGCGAAGTAGAGCACAGGTAAGCTGTAGGGGTGGTAAGAGGGGTTTGTCTGCGCGGTGAAGATGTAATTTAACACAGAGGGGAGTAAAAACGGGGAGTGGGTGAGTGGAGACGGTGAGCGGCAAAACGGCCGGTGGCGCGACCGAGCGGAGAGAGGGAAAGGTGGCCACTGGCAGGTGGGGTCTCTGAGGTGACTGAGATGGAGAGTCGGCAGCTACGTGGGCGGCGGCAGCCGCCACCGGGCGGGCGAGGTGGCAAGGCGGAGCCGAGGCGGCGCGCGCGGGCGGGAGCGAGCGGTGAGCAGGGTTGACAAGCGGGACCCGAGGGCGCATCTAGCGGCGCTGGGCGCGGGACGTGGATCGCGTTCGGACCGCATCCCGCATGGCGGGCGAGGAAACCATGGCGCGGTTGTCCCGGCAAGCAAGGCGCAAGCACGAGCGAGCGGAGAGGCGGGAAGAGGAGGGCGCGGAAAAAGAGAAGGCGGAAAGAAAGGCGCCTTGAAGGAGGAGGCTCGCCCAAAGAGAAAGGAAAGAATGAAAATTTCCCAATTGGGAAAGTTTTCAAAATTCACTCAAAAATTCAGGAAAAATTAGAGAAAAATTTTGTTTGAAATTTTGGGGTCTTTCAAATACATTCAAACCATAGCCTATAAACATACACAAAGTAGGGAATCTGTTTGTTGAGTTGCTCCTAAAATCGGCATGAACAACTTCAGATGGTAGCAAAAAAACTCATCAAGACTATCTCTTGAATGAATCATATTAATATCAACCAACTAATTGGTATTTACATAAATCCTTTTTAGTTTTGAAGTCAAATGCATGCACTAGCTGAGTGCACGTATGTTGCATTGAATCTTATAAATAGACGATACCAGAATTTCTAATCTTTAAAAATATGAAATAATGCGAGTTCAGAATTTATGGTATTGTTTACATAAGATCCATTACAAAGCACGGACAATCTGTTTACATTCAAGAATACAAAAATGTTTTCTTGTGTTGGAAGTTTTGTATGTGTGGTCTTGTGGGAGCTCTGTACTCTAAGATGTGAAGAGACTATAATCCTTCGTCCCTTCGTAGTAATGAAAATTCAGACTTATTTATCTTGTTCCTCATATGTTTTAATTTGATTTCCTTCCTTTTTGAAGTGTTTGAGGAGTTATTGTTTTTTCTCGGTTCTTCCTTATTTTATGATGTGATCTAACTTGCTATAACATATGAGAACTCATATAAGGCTATCTAAATCATCAAAGACTTACGAGCAAGTGTAGATCGAAGTTTTCCTTTTTTGCCCACTTTGATGCAATCTTCCTTGTTTTGGGTAAAGGTCGGAACTTTGGCTATGATCTTCAGGATTAATGATTGGAATATATTCTTGACATTCTAGAGAGGATTTGTATCAAGTTTCATCTTGTTTGGATCAATTGTTAGCTATTTTCTATGTCGTGGACAGTGCTGTTTAAGTCTCTGTCCTCTATGATCTGGTCCGACCGCTCTCTGGCCGGCAGTCAGACTGGTGAGACTGAAAGTCTCTGGTATGTTTGTAATCTTTGACTCTTGGCTTTATTGAAACTTATGGGTTTATATTTTCCATTGTTCTGTGCTGCTAATATCAGAGGAAAAATTTTATAGAGTCATTCACTCTCATCTGGCTTGCTATACCAGATCCTACGAATTGCTTATTTCAGTCCTTATTTGTCAGTTTATTTGCATCTTACCCACACACTCAGGATACGAGCAAGCAACGTACTTTGCTGCGCAGAAACGTAGTTTGCCAGTGCAGTAATTAATTACATAGGCTCAGTTCCCACATCACGTATGCTGGAAGAGGTAGCAAAGTGTACGCTAGCACTACTACGATTTTCAGAAGTTCTGAAGAAATGGAATCATTCCCAGTTGTCTTTTCTCAGTTTTTGCAAGCAGGAATGAGCCACAGCCCGTAGCACACGTCGGAACAGCTTTGAAGGTAATCCTGCAGTGCCCAGCAGCAAGGGCAAAGTGTATAAATTAATCGGGAAAATTTGTTCAGTAGCACTGAAAGTTCACTGCTTCCGAAAAATACCACCGAAAGAATCAGGCTCCAGAAATTACCACTAAAAGATTCACCTCGCTTCGGGATTTAGCACTCTGGACAAAAATACACTTACACCTCCGCCTCCTCCTCCGCCACCTCCCCGCCCCTCTCCCTCCCCTCCCTCACCTTCTTCTCCTCCTGCTGCTGTCCCGCCTTCCTCGCCCCCACCTCTTCGCCGGCCTCCCGCCTCCTCCCTCCTCACGCCGCCTCCCTCTCCGCGCACCCCATCTCCGCCGTCGTTGCCTACCTCCGCCTCCACCTCCCTGCCCCTCTACCTTCCTTCCCTCACCTTCCTCTCCTCCTGCGCCGCGAGGTGTAAGGGTATTTTTGTCCAGAGTACTAAATCCTGAAGCGAGGTGAATTTTTTAGTGGTAATTTCGGGAGTCCGATTCTTTCGGTGGTATTTTCCAGAAGCAGTGAACTTTTAGTGCTACTAAACAAATTTTCCCAAATTAATCAAAGTGTGCTGGGTTTCAGGCCGTGCAATTTTTCTCGAATCAAGGCATTATTTACACCGCCTCAAGTAATCATGTAGGCTGCTAAAGCTGAGAAGAAACAAATGCTACTAGCAGAGTTGGCAAGCGTGTGCTCCAAGTGATCTCGAGTTCTCGATCCATGCCTGTCCCATTCTCTGTCCCATTCTTTCTTAATGGCTCGCATGAGTACGTTTTGCATAATTATGAGTACGTTTTGGCTGCTCATGCCTCAGAGCCCCACACTACTATAAAAAAAATATCATCCTGGATATTTTATCACAGACAGTTCAGCACAAATCGTTAGTGATAAAGTTACTAAAGACGGCTTTACAAGATGAGTCGTCTAAGTTCATCACGATGGAAAGAACCGTCTGTGATGACCTACTTATCACAGACGATTTTTATTCTGAATCGTTCGTGATACATCATAGCAGATGGTTCAGAACAAAAACCATCCATAATATATATACTTATTATAGATGATTTTTTTTCGAACCGTGTATAATATTTGTTTCAAACTGTATGTAATATATCACAGACGATTCGGAACAAAAACTATCTGTGATGACCTATTTATCACAGTACCAAGAACCGTTTATGATAATATTTAAACTTACTTGCTCTTGCTAAATTTGAATTTCTCGCTCATCTCACTGGATTTGCTCTTTAAGATAGAAGGCTCAGTTGTTCCTTTCCTCATCTTCGCTCCTCTCTTCTCACTTCTCCTCCACTCCTCTTCCCCTCTTCTCTCTTCTCACTTCTCCTCGCCAAATTTTCCCATAAAAGTAGAAGGCTCGACCGACTACCTCCTCGAGCTCCCCCGCCTTCGTTTGCGATGCCACGATTCACTACATAAGGCACTTTTGTCGTAAGTGTGTCTTATACAGTATCACCGTCGTGATACAACGATACAACGGTGACGCTGCCACCACCGGTCTCTCCTTCATCACCAGTGATTATCCCCTACGCCTCCCCTCTCTTCCTTGGTGATTAGTTCTTGTGATGATTGATGGATAGCTAGGATTTTGGTTCTTGTTGAAATTCATATTTTATTGCAGAATTTGCTGATGTGGCACACATGGCTGCTAACAGACTAGGCGTATACGACCACGATATACGACCACAGCTTACGACCACGGCATACGCCCACGGCTTATGATCATGGTTTATGACCATGTGCCTACGATCACGGTATACCAAAGCAACAAAACAACAGTACCTACAACCAAAATAATGAGCTATCAAAGACATGACGCCAATCATAAATAGATCTGCTTTGGTTCATCTGCATTATCTGATTGCACTGTTTTATAGCACAATTAGATAATATTGATGACCTGAAAGATGCCTATTTATAATATCGCGAGAACGCAATCACATACGATTCTTAACTAGAACTGTATGTGATAATAGACTATCACAGACGTTTCATAGCAAGAATCGTCTGTGATAACGGTTATCATAGACGGTTCAAAAACCGTCTATAATGACCTTAGAATATTACTGATCTATAAGTACAGACGGTTGAAGAAACCGTCTATAATAATATTTCTTAACTATCAATGATAAATTTTTCTGTAATAGAGTCATGATCCCGTGCCACGGCACGCCACGCTCACAACCCATCATGGTCCCAACCACAACCGGTAACCATAGATTGTTATCACTGCTCATATCATATTCGTACGTGCTGCTTTTACGAGGAATACTGTCTACTCTTTAACTGCTCGGAAAGCAACACAAGAGTGGGTATAAGACCTAGCATGCATGCGCTTTTAGGTCACCTTTCAGCAAGCATGCAATGCAACAAATCGTGCCTATCTTTTGCCATCCCCTATTATTGTGTCTTGGAACAGCTAGCATCTATGGTCCTATTCTTTTTAGCTTCTGTTTTTCGATTTTTACAGTAACTAACTTTTAAATAGAATATTTTTTTAAGATATGGTCTACTAGTTAATTGTAGTACATACTTTATTGACTTCATTTATATTGGCAAAAACCGCATGTGAGTTTCTGTTACTCTGTAATCTCTCGTATAAACAGCCCAAAAATCATAAGCCATAACTAAAAACCACAAACCGCAGTAAAAAAGAACATGCCCTATGTCTATATCTTTGCCTTGGATAGAGTAGATCTCCGTTCCATCGCCACATCGGCCAGCTCAAAAACGTCTTTTTTTTTTTTGAACGGGGAGGTCAGCTCAAATGTCGATGAAGAGTTCGCAAGTAGTCGATCCATTACCTGGATTATCCTGACAAGAACTAGTGCCATCAAGCACATCCGACAATAGGAAGAAGGTGGTTAAGCTAAGATACACTATTTAGTTTAGTTTACAAGATGATAAGACGAGGGATAAAGCTGTGTAACTACCTCATCCTTAATGTATCCCGTTAGCTATCTTAATAGGGGCTAGAAAGTGGGCTTAGTCGCGTGGGCCACGTCCATTAATTCATTACATGGGATCGGGATTTAGACGGTCAGATCACGTGGAAGACCCCTGACATAAACCCTAACACTACTACAAAATAAGTTATACTAGATATCTCACCACATACGGTTCATGTAGAACCGTCTGTATTTTGATTATTACGGACGGTTCATGTCTAAAACCGTCTCTGAAACTACCATAGACGGTTAGGTTTAAAAGCCATCTGTAATATACGCATAATCACAGACGGTTTTTAATTAGAACCGTCTATGAAACTATCACAGATGGTTTTTATTTACAACCGTTTGTGTTTTATCTTTTGTCGTATGAACTACAGAAACTACTGAGACGATAGACAAATTCAAGGCAAATTTATTATAAAAGTTCCAAAAAAAGAGATTCCCAGATCTTAGTCTTCTAGGCTTCATATGCTTCTTCTTCGACTTTTGGAGTTAGAGGATCAGCTGCTGAGTTCTCGAATGCCATGAAGATTGTCCTTGCCCTCTCCACTTCCTCCTCTAACATGGACAAATCATTAGTATGGTCCATAATCTCAAAGAGAATGTCATGACAAACTTCCTCAGAATCGACCGCTTCTACTTGATCGGTAATGTTATCCATGTGTCTCTCCACTACTGCAAGAGCTTCTTCTGCTTTGTGCACATTGCAGAGAGAGGCTGAGAGCGGTTTCCCTTCCCTGAGCGGCAACGAGACACCTCCGTCGACGGTGGATGATGAGGTCCAGCTGACGGATGGAAGTGAGTCGAGGAAGGAGAGCAAGGCGTGAGCGGAGAAGCTGCTCCAGACATAAATTATTAGTCTCCTGTGTAAGGTTGCGGCCGAACAACTCATGATGGATAGATGAGAGGAAGGAGATCAAAAGAATATTGGATGCCATTATTGATAAATCTGGTGAAAAAGATAAGGGAGAGGATAGTTTAGAATAACTGGATCAGGGCACGTATATTTAAGCGTTATCACAGATGGTTTGTATACCAAACCGTCTCTAATATTAATATCATAGACGGTTCATATAACAAACCGTCTCTGATATGTGACTTATCACAAACGGTTCGTATAACAAACCGTCTCTGATATGTGCATCATCACAGACGGTTCGTATAACAAACTGTCTCTGATAATGACACGTCACCGATCCGTGGCGTATCCCCCAGGATTTCGATCTCACCCGTCCATTCTCTCCACATCGAATCGCAGGAACCGGTTCCTCCAACTGCTCGGTCCTTATTAATTACTCCCCATCTACCTTTCCACTAGCAGTCACGCGTGAGTTCATCTACTATATAGCTTCCTGCTTCCTCCCTTGATGACGCCGACTACTACCATGAGCTAGCGTCTCCGTTGTGACACCACGATCGACTGTATAACACATTATTATCGTAAGTGTCGTAAGAGTGTCTTATGCAGTCTCACCGTCGTGCCACAAAGGTGGCACTACCGTCGCCTTTCCATTGCCAGTGATATCCGTGGCGGCAGCCGATGCATCCAGCTTGTTCCTCGACAACGCTGACTACCGCTGTGAGCTAGCACCTCCGTTGTGACACGATAGTCGACTGCACAACACAATCTTGTCGTAAGTGTCGTAAGAGTGTCTTACGCAGTCTCACCGTCGTGCCACAAAGGTGGCGCTACTACCGCCTCTCCCATTGCTGGTGATATCCGGCCGCCATCTGATGCATCCAGCTTGTTCCTCGACGACGCCGACTACCGCCGTAAGCTAGCGCCTCCGTTGTGACACGACGGTCGACTGCACAACACACTCTTATCGTAAATGTCGTAAGAGTGTTTTGTGTAGTCTCACCGTCGTGCCACAAAGGTAGCGATACCGCTGCCTCTCCATTGCTGGTGATATCTGGTCACCATCCGATGCATCCAGCTTCTACTGTCTGCTAGGATATCTGCTTTTATATATTCTTGCCATTTTAAAGAGTTGGGTCCGTTATTTTGTTATGTTGTAATGATGAATTCTAATCTTAATGGAAATGAAATATGTTGTTGTGTTTGCCACTGTATTTGCTTGTTTTCAAAGGGCATAGGTAACATTATTTCTTGAGGCTAGCTAAAAAGCAGAAAAAATTTCAGGTATAGAATGAACTATCATTGACGATTTGTGCTATAAACCATCTATGAAGAACTATCACAGACGGTTCTATATACCAACCGTTTGTGATACTCGCTAATCACAGATGATTGGTAACTAGAATCGTCTACGATGTGTGAGTCTCACAAACGGTTTTTGGTTCGAGCCGTCTGTAATAGTTTTCTTCATAAACGGTTCTAGTTACAAACCGTCTATGTTGTCTTTATCACATATGGCTCACAAACACAGTCTGTGATGACAGTTTTGAACCGTATGTGATATCTATTTTGTAGTAGTGTAAGCCACCCCCTCCCCTCCTGTTCCTCTCATGGAGCACACCCGTGCCCCTCCTCGGTCCTCTCCTCTTCCCCTTCATCTCCCTCTCCACTACCTCTCGCTCTTCCTATTGCTCGCTGGCTTTCTTCTCCCCCGGCCTCGCTTCTCTTCCCATCCGCTCCCTCCCCCTCCTTCGCCACCCCGCACCAGCAGCAAAGTCGCCTCTTTTGTCCACTAATTCATAGCTATGCATTTGTATACTTTGGACTTCGGAGATGCCAAACAACAACAAGTTATTATTTCTTATAAAATATTTATTAAATAAACCTTTTTAAGTGTTTTTAAATAAAATCCTACCTTAACTTATTTTCCACAGTGATAAGTGGTATAGCGAAATGGGCTAATTCTTTTAAATAAGTTAGAGGGGTTATTTTAGAAATATGATTAAGTGCTCAATTGTATCATGTCAGACAACTGTCATTTGCATGCTTCCATTCCAACTGGCTGCAGCTTCTGATTTTCGGCTATTGATTTTGGTTGAAACTACACTGTAACGATGTTAGATTTTCCTAAGTCATTCAATTAAAGTAAAAACTAACGGCCCCTATTTTCCCAAAAGACTTAGTGGTGTTTTTCAATTTTTTTCTATTTTTCTTATTTTTTTAACTCAAAAAACTAACGACCACTACAGTAAAAAAAGTCTACACAGAAAAACCAAGCGCTAGGGCTTTTAGCCCTTTAGAGCAGGCTTAGCACAAAAGGATTAGGTCCTTTTAACATTTAGGTGGTGTTTATTTTGGCTTTTTTTTAAGGTTTTTAGCTTTCGTCTATGGATTTTTTTTTAAAATTGTACTATAACAGTTGTTAGTAATTTTTGAGTCATTTAATTGAAGAAAAATAAGCAAAAAAATCACTGTTATTTTTCCACAAACATGCAAAGGAAAAATAGAAAAAAAGTAAAAAACCAAAATTAGAAAGCTAACGTGTTTATTTTAAACATGCAAAGAAAAATAGAAAAAAAGTAAAAAACCAAAATTAAAAAGCTAACACGTTTATTTTAACTTAGCTTGAAGCTGAAGGCCGAATTAACAGGACCAGCTTAGATAATTGACCTGCTACTTTTGCTTTTATGAACTCATAACTGCAGTATATAGAGTGATGTAACCAATTATGCCGGCCTGCTACCTATACCTATAGAAAAGCTACAAGATTTAATAATAAAAACGGAGCTTGGCCAAACGTGCTGGGCCTGAACTGAAAGCACAAAAAACGGAGCTCACAGAGAAATAATAGAAGAGAGAGAGAGAGAGAGAGAGAGAGTCCACTCCACTGCAGGCTGAGGCAGCGGCAGGGAGAAAGGAGGAGGCAATCAATCGGTCCCGACTGGCTGAAGCTCGCTACCGGAATTCGGAGAGCGGAAAGAAAATCTTCGGTTTTCTTAAAAAAAAATCCCGTCTTTGCTTCCTTCCTTCCTTCATTCATCTGGGCCGGAGACGCATGTCTTATCTTGGGGAAGCCGTCCTGCGGAGACCCAGGAGAACGGAGGCGGTTGGGAGTTGTCGTACCAGTCCAACAACAACGACAGGTGCTCCAATCTAGCAGCCGCCAGCCGCAGGCGGTGGGGGAGGACGACGACTACCCGGACTCCTCATGGAAGGTGCGTGTTTTCTCTTATCTTCCTTTCGAGGATAGCTAGGTAGCTTTTTTTTTCTAGATCTGGGCGAGGTTTCTTGAAAGATCAGGATTCAGGCAACTTTTTTTTTCTGCCTGGGGTGCTTGTTTCTCCTGTAATTTCTTGATTCGGGGCGAGTTTTTGCAATCAAGAAGTGGGATGCATGCTCAAATTCTAGGTCGATTGTTTGGGCCGGTTCTTCCGTTTGGGCTGATTCTTTGGGGGACATAGGAACAAGAGGTAAAAGGTTCGATTTTTGGTGTCCAATTTATGGCCTCGAGGATGCCATTATGGGATTTTAGCTTTCAATGCCGTGTTTGATTCAATGCCGTATTCAGTTGACCAGAATTGCCAGAAGGATAATATGGGATTACTACATTCGATCACTAATTTGGCCAAATTCTAATTTTATATGCCCTTGGGCTGTTATACAGAGGAAAATATACTTTTTACATCTATTTGGTAATACAATCGTCTCACTAGTAATTCTTGAATGTCTGATCATCAAGTTGATGAATGTAGATCAACTTGAGAAATCTTTCTTGTTAGTAGATTAGTTGAGCATTTTCTGATCCTAATGGTCCTGAACAGACTGTGTCCATAATCCATATTTAAGGTTCTCTGTTTTCTTAGTATGTATGGCTTGTTGGTACTTCTAGAAAATACAAAAAATTATGTCCATATCGTGTTTCACTGGTATTGGCATTGTCGGTGTTGGCTCAACCTAGTGGACAATCTTTGTGATCCCATCTTGAAGCTGCACCCTTGCTTTCCCTTAAATGTATTTTCACTCATTGCTTGTCATATGTATGGTGTAATGTTAGCAGATGGGACCCTCTTAACTTCAGTGCTGTATCTGTTCCATCCTATTGTTTTTACTTAATAACTTCAATCCTAGACTTTCTTGAACTCCCTCATCTTCAATCACTTAATATATTTCCTGTGCAAACTTTACACTTTGTAATCGAGCAATTTGATGACATTTGGCAGGCCAATCACCTGACCGTATATCAGTTGGATCAGGACCGAAAAAGTCTAGTGTTTCATCACGAGGTAGACAGCGTAATTCGCCATCACCTACCTGTAAAGATTTTCTCCGGAAGTTTGTGGACAATGAACTTTTGACTTCAAGTCTAGAGGATTGGTTCTCTGGGTACAGTGAAGATTGTGGTTTCAGGAAGCCAACTTTTGATGTTCCTTTTGACCTTACTGAACTACAAAATTTTGACTATGCACTGGAAGGTGTTACTTTTCAGCAGTTAGTACGGATGCCAAATGCTCTTCATGCGTCAACATCAGATATTTTTGAAGCTACTGCACATCTTGCTTTGGAGGATTTTCTACATGCAGGCAGTAAGGGATTATGGGAAACTTTCTGGGGCCCTGGTGAAGAAATGCCTTTCTCAGTTGCCTGTATACACAGCACAAGCTCCAAGTTTTATCCCGCTGAGAAGGCTATTAGCAGCGGGAAACTTGATGGTGTTTGTGCGACTGCTGTACTGCTGAAGAATTCAAAGCATTCACAAGGAAGGTGGGATCATATTGTTGTATTGGCTTTGTTGAGACCTGATATTGGAATGGTTTCTGCGCAAAATGACCAGCAGCCAGCCCCTGCTGTCTTGGGGGAGGCACTATTCTTTGCCTTGCGTGTTCTACTCTCTCGGAGCCTTAGCAGATCCTCCACTGTTCTTCGAAATGTAGATTGTGTTTATGTGCTCCTTTTGGATTCACAGTTTGGAGGAGTGGTAAATGTCCAAGGTGATCTGAACAAGCTGGATTTTGATTTGAACAATGTTTATGACTGTGCTGCTGAATGGATAAAGAAACATGCCAAAATAACAGTTTCTTCCATAGATCGAGTATGGAACAAACTCGGAAATGCTAATTGGGGAGACATTGGGACCCTTCAAGTTCTCCTTGCAATTTTCCACTCAATGATCCAATTCTGTGGAGCACCAAAGTATTCTCTTGATGAACTAGCCACAGAGCATAGTTCCCGGCTACAGAGTCGAAGATCAGAAAGACATTTGGTCGACAGACAAGCTAATGGAAATGGTTTGTTTCGATTCCAGCAACGAAGCCATTCTCCTGATATTGTGGAAGTACAGGAGGAAGGAGCTGTTGATGTAAAACCGGAGGAAATCTTGAAGCTTGAGATAGGATCTGTTGTCTTGATGGAGGATGCTAACTGCCAGAAGGGTTTTCAAATCAATGATATTCTAGCAGACAGTGATCCTCCTATTTATAGTGCTACTCCTGTAGAAGCGCCTACCAAAACCTATTTGTTGTATGTAGGCTCCAGCCCTTCTCACTTGGAACCGGCATGGGAGGATATGAATTCCTGGTACCAAGTTCAAAGGCAGACAAAATTACTGACTTTGATGAAGCAAAGAGGCATTTCTAGCAGATATATTCCGCAGATGGTAGCTTCCGGACGTGTCGTCCATCCAGGCCCATGCGACAAGCCTAACTCCAGTGGGAGTTGTGGTCATCCATGGTGCAGTACTCCAATCCTTGTGACGTCGCCAGTTGGTGAGGCCATTTCAAACCTGATACGAAACGGATTGTTCGGTGTTAAGGAGGCTCTGAGATGTTGCCATGACTGCTTGTCTGCTCTTGCTGCTGCAGCATCTGCAGGAATCCGTCACGGTGACATCCGGCTAGAGAATGTATTCCGTGTGAGTAATGGTTCAAAGCATCCATATTTTGTACTTATTGGATGGGGTCATGCTATCCTGGAAGACAGGGATCGACCTTTAATGAATCTGTTCTTCTCATCTACGTTCGCTCTCCAGGAAGGCAAGCTATGTGCAGCATCTGACGCAGAAAGTTTAATTTATCTTCTATATTTCTCGTGTGGTGGAGTTTGCCCGGAGCTTGACTCGGTTGAGGCTGCACTTCAGTGGAGGGAGGCATCATGGTCAAGGAGAGTAATACAGCAGAAGCTGGGTGATGTCTCAGCAGTGTTGAAAGCTTTTGCAGATTATGTTGACAGCCTTTGCGGGACCCCGTACCCAATGGACTACGAGATATGGTTGAGAAGATTGCGAAGGACAATCAGTGAAGATCATGGAAAGGAGGTCGATACATCAAATTAGTACTTCGACACATGTTCTTGCTAAATCGCAATGTGGAACATCAGGAACGGTCGTTCCATACCTGTATTGTTGTTGTAGATAATTTATTTGTGTGTCTTGTGAAAGGTCCATAGCTCATAAATATCCCCAGTCTTTCCATTTCGTCTTAAAGGTATCTCCAAATTCACAATCTGCTGCTGCTATCCTCAACTAGGGTTTCTGACAGTGGTATTTGTTGGAACTAATTTTGTTGTTGTGTGTAGTCGGTGTCGAGTACTCGGTGCGTACGAGTACTGTGTAGTCGTGTCGAGTGCTCAGTATGTTTAAGTACTCTGTAGTCATGTGTCAAGTACTCGGTGTGATCGAGTTCTATATAGTCGGTGTGTTCGAGTACTGTAGCAGTCGGCGAGTCCGAGTGCTACAGTAGTCGTAGCCATAGTTAACCGGTCGTAGCTACAGGGAACCGGTTGGACGACACAGTGATCCAGTCGTAGCTACAGTTAACCGGTCGTGGTAGTAGTCGAAGCTACAATGAAATCGGTCGGTGCTTGAAAGACCTATTTGGTCGAAAGATTGGTACTACCGGCTCAGTGATGAGCGGTACTATCGGAGATGCAGTCGAAGTACTGTGGTCGATAAGCCGTGGTTGGTGAAGCGGTGAAGTAAAGTCGTGGTTGGAGATACAGTAGAAGTGTTTTGGTCGACAAACCGTGATCGATGAAGCAGTCGAAGTGCCATGGTCGAGTAGCCGTGGTCGAACATCCGTGGTCAAAGGACTCGATGAAGGACTTGAAGATGGTCAGGTCTGTGTGCGGTCGTAGACTTGGTCAGGCAGCAGTATGTCTGCATGTACCGGTTGTGTCCACTAGTTGTGTTAGTTAGTGGAGTGAGTCTTTCGGGTAGTGCGCAAAGAGCGAGTCGTGGGGATCGTGGTCGAAAAACTCGGGTATTTTTGTTAGTCTGTGTTGTGTGTAACTAAAATAGAAAGGTTGTATGGCATTACGCAACAAAAAACTCTTGTGTATCTTAAATTGATTCAAAAGTGTCTGTGTGTGTTACGATCACCGAGTGTGTGTATTTTGATCGGTGGTCTGGGCCAACAATATTGCCCTCGCACAAGAATGCAGTAGAGATCCTTGAGGGTATTTGTAATGTAGAACATTAGAGATGAACACCGATGTAGACTAGTACCCGGACGTAGATCGCCGTGTATTCGGGAATCCCGCCTAGTCTGCGTCGGAGTATGCGCAGACATCCATCGAGGGAGAGGCATGGAGTTGTAGACCGAACCCAGTGGCGCCACGGAGTATCAAAGAATCCTCTTGATTAGCGTGAGGTGACAATCGCGCGGATCATGTGTATGCAGGCAAACCTGTTGCACAACATAGGCGAGGTCGGGCCGTGTCAAGGTGAGGTACTGTAGTGCGTTAGCGAGCCTGCAATACTCCGAAGGATCCATGATGCGGTGACCAATGTTCACCGCCAACTTGGGCTTGGTGTCTACCGGCATGCCCGCTGGCGTCTTGCTCGCTATGCACGTGCGCTCCAAGAGTTCCTACTTTCGTTGCGACAAGAAAAACCCATTGGGCGATCGAGTCACGTGTATGGCAAGAAAGTAGTGAAGGTGCCCGAGATCCTTCATCTTAATCTCAGCATGTAGGCGGTCAATGATGTTGTGCAAAAGTCGTTCGGAGGAGACGGTGAGTACGATGTTGTCGACGTAGAGAAGGAGGAAGGCTGTAGCAGTACCCCGCCATAGTATGAACAGGGAGGCATCCGAATGTGCTGAAGTGAAGTTGATCTGTCGCGCAAAGCTGGTGAAGCGTGTGAACCAAGCATGCGGCGCTTGCTTGAGGTCGTAGAGTAACTTGGAGAGTAGGCACATGTGATCAGGCTCAGACACGTCGATGAAGTTGGCTGGATGGAGGCAGAACACCTGCTCATCGAGGACGCCATGCAAGAAGGTGTTCTTGACATTCAGTTGGTATACCAGCCAGTCTCTAGAGGCCGTAAGTTTGAGCACCATTTAGATAGTTGCCGGCTTAACGACGGGACTAAATGTTTCGTTGTACTCAATGCCGGGGCGCTGGGAGAAGCCACGACCACCCACCGCGCCTCGTACCGCTTGAGCATGCATCCCACTTCTTGAGAGCAACACCGCACGGAAGCGCGGATTGGTGAATCTGGTGGCGTGAGTATCTAACTTTTATACTATCACGATAGTACATAAACATCAAAATAAACCACGTCACTCCTATGCATTTCTGAACCAAAATCCCCCTTCACTGGACAGTCCTCCCTGTTGTCCTAGTAAAGAAAAGACCATATCCGTCGAGACCTAAATATACAAATATGGACCCTCTGTGTATACCGCACTAGTTCAGAATCACACTAGTACAAATAGTGAAAACATAGATGAAATATCGACTATATACACGATTAACAAAGAAAAGACTCAAGTCATATCCCATCGAATAGAGTGATTACAAATCTAGTCTAACATACTCAGAAAACAATGAGCAATTAATGGCTTGCATGGATCAATCCTGCACAAGCACTTAATACCAAAGTAGGCCAAATAGCACAGCTAAAAATTAAATGATAATGGTAGTGTTCAGTTCGGCTTATTTTTGGTGGCTTATGACTGAAACACATCAGAGTGGTGAAAAAAAACACTTGATGAATGACAGAGGCTTATTTAACATAATTAAATTTAAAAATTTGAAAAATATAAAAAATTTGTTAGCCCATCACAGACAACGCAAACGAATACGGGAAAAAAAAAGAACCGGCAAAAAAGCTCAAAAAAAGCCAAAAATTCAGAAAAAGATGAAATTATGAATAGTGCAAAAATAAGCCAGAAGCCATATTGAGCGGTGCAAAAATATATCCTAGTTGTCTACCACCAATATTAATAAATGCACCGATCTAATTAAAATATTCTGCCTTTATGATATGTTGGTGATATCATATGAATCATAACAAACATCGTTAATATTACTGTGAAAAATATTTTCATAATATAATAATTTTGTAATTTTCCTAACTCATTCTTATAAAAGTAAAGTTGAATATTACATGTTGGTTGTGCCTGTGGACAAAACTTTATATATGCACGAATAGAGGGATTAGAAAGTTTTTCAAGTAATAATTGAGCAAATCTTTCTACACCAGTGATAATTGAACAAATATAGTCTAATATACTCAGAAATCAATGAGCAATTAGTGGCTCAAAAGCTTCAACTGGAACTTTCGGCTGGATCTGAACATAGGTAACTTCCAATGACAGAGCTTATAATTGGGAAATTTAACTTTCCACTGGAAAATGGAACTTGCAAATGAAAGGGAGTTGCCATTTTGGATCGAATATAAAAAATCCCAGCTCGAATTTTTAATTTTTTTTGTAGAAACTAGTAGGAGAGCTGCCAATTTAATTCAAAAGGAAGTAGTTTAACAAGCTAGAGAAACGAGTAGATGCGGTGCAAAGAGGAACAGGGAGGGTGAGAGTGATGGGGCCGAGGCCAGGGACACACTTAACAAACAACGCTTAGCTTACAGGGCAATAGAGAGCTATGCCAACCCCACCCCCCACAAGGATCCAAATCCCAGCCTCCCCTTTTATGGCAGCGAATAGCTGCACCGTAGAGACAAGTGTGTTGTTCAAAAGATTATGGAGTTTCGCACCTTTCGGATTTGCCAAGTGACAAGCATCACAAGCGTTGCTATTGCTTTGCGAGGTATGCCAGGCGAGAATAGGATCGATTCCCACCAGTCTCACATCGATGAGAAGAAGCGCCAGGTATTTGGATTAAGGGAATCATAGGCACACCACCATGCCACGGTGGTCTAGATCATCTTCATGAAGCGGCATTCAACCAGAAGGTGGATGGCAGACTCCGGTGTCCGGAAGCATAGGGACGCTGCTTGGTAGGCCCCCAGGAATTGAGCTAGGTAGGCTGACTCTGGTGACCATGTTGTATGCTCCATTGGGGGTAAGCTTCCATGTCATCGAGTCCTCCCCTCCTTGCTACAGGTTCAGCATGGCGATGTGTCCCCCAATCACGATCAGATCTCGAATGTATTGTGTTGATGTCCTAGATTCCCAATTTAAGTCGTGCATCCAGTGCCCTTGAGATGGCGGCCTAGAGGGTCCGATTTTTCCTTCTAGAGGTTGTGAAGACCATAGGCGCAATATCACACAGCCTGCTTCATGACACCCAGGTGGTTCTCTAGAACTCCGACATTGCTTCGTCCCCAATTGTTATGATGGTGGCTACAACAAAGAGGTCCTGATCTATATCATCGCATGGTGTTTCCATGCCATGCCAGGGTCTTGGATGGCGGTCCCATTCAAGCCAAAGCCATCTAAGCCTTAGGGCCCTAGCGAATCACTCGAGGTCAAGGATGTCCAATCCTCCTAAATTTGTAGGCCTACACGCTCTGTCCCAATTGACTTTGCACTTGCCCCGTTAAAAGCTAAGAGCCAGCTCAAAGGAAGCGCCTTGCCCACTTGGTTAGTGCTTTGAAAACGCTTTTTGGGGCTTAATGGCCGTAAGGAGGCACGTTGATTGTGCCATGAGCACGGATTTCACCAAGGACTTTCTTCCTGCATGTGTGAGTAGCCTGCCTTTCCATCTTGCCAGTTAGTTAGCGTATTTGTCATCAAGTTTTTTAAAGTTCGCTCGATGCATCCTTTTGATTACAAGCGGTAATCCAAGATAGTTCAAAGGGAAGGAAACAAGCTGAACCGGCATGTCTTGCATTGAGCCGTTGAGGTCAATGTTCTCATAGCTAATTGGAGCCACCTGGCTTTTTTTGTAGATTGGTATGCAGCCTTGTGGTTTTGCCAAAGTCGTGTAGGATTCGGATGAGAGTGTGCACATAGTTTTGGTTTGGATGTTGGAAGATGACCGCATCGATCGCGTAAAGAGTGGTTCTAAGGGTGGGCAAGAGGCCATGGAGAGGTTCCAAGAGGCCTACGTCAATTGAAATGTTGAGGATCCTTTGCAACGGGTCTACTGCCAAAATGAAGAGGAAAGCGGATAAAGGATCACCCTGCCGTAGGCCTCTAGATGTTTTACTTTGTCTCCTGGGATGCCATTGAGGAGGACCATGGAGGTGAGGTGGCTGTGGAGAGTAGACAAGAGTCCCAGTCTCTCCATCAGGGGGAACCCTCGTTTATCGACAAGGTCCAGAATCCCACCGAACTGAATCAAAGGCTTTAGCAATGTCCAGTTTTAGGAGAAGTGATGGTGTTTTCTTCCAGTGGTATCTGCATGCAAGGTTTCGCACATAGAGAAAATTGTCTTGAAGGCACTTTGGCTTAGGGAAACCAGCTGGTTCAAGAAAGGCGCTAAACGCAACACCATGATTTTAGCTATGATTTTGGACACACTGTGAATAAAGCTAATGGGTCGAAATCCCCTGCGGATTCGGCCCCATCCTTTTTTGGCACAAAAATCAAATTTGTGGTGTTTCTACGGTTGAAATTATTTGTTCTCAGGTTATAGAAGGCATGTATGGCCGCCATGAAGTCGCTCTTTATGGTGTCCTAGCAGGCACAATAGAAGTTTCCATTGAACCCATCAGGTCCTGGGGCTCTATCACGTGGCAAATCTAGAATGGCCTGGTGCACTTCCTGTTCGGACAAAGGAAGGTCTATGTTGTGTAGGTCTAAGTGTGGCAGCTGTAAGGCATCCCAATTGAAGGAGGTGGTTAAAGGCGGGGCCTATCCGAAGATTTTGTTGAAGTGGGCAGATCTCACATTTGCTTTATCCTCGTGGGAGATAGCCCATCCGAGGCTCGTCGAGAGACGATGGATGAAAAATTTCCTCTTGCGACTGTTAACTCTGATATAAAAGAATTTTGTGTTTGCGTCCCCCAGCCTAAGCTAGGAGATTCATGACGCCTGCTTCTTTCGAGATTTTCTATGACCACCAATCCCATTACTCTTTTCTTTAGATGCTTTCGGAGGTTGCACTCTTCCGAGTGTCTTGTGCTACGCCGAGGCGAAGGATAAGCTCTTGGGCCATATGAAGTTGGAGCCTCAAGTTCGGGAATAGCTTATTGCTCCACCTGAAGAACAAAAAAGCACACAACACTCACATATCTCTAACCCTAACCCCAGAACACAAGGTTTGAATGATTTGATGACTAGATGGTTCGTTTGCAAGCTTATATCCCTAACCTGTTAAATAGATGAGGCAACCAACCACATTTAACCCTAATAGATACTATCAACTGTGATCGAAGGAAGTGTAGCGCAGCGACGGTGAACGTAGTCGTAACTGGTCGAAGCAGCAATGAGTGATCGGAGAAGTCACAACGTGATCGTAAGTGCCCCTGAATCTGGGTTTTAGAGATGTGATGCAAGTTACAGCTGAGATAGATAGAAATCGGCGCTAGAATTTTAGGTGCGTTTGGGAACATAATGGTATTCCAGTCTTCCAGAGGTATCGAGTATACTACCCGTCACTCTGCATAGCAGCATAATTTCTGATTCTTGATAATGGAGCTTCTTATGGTCTCAAAGCTGGTTCAGTTGTCATAAGGGTACCAAATCTTTCGTACAACTGGAGCTAGTCTAAGCTTCTGGTAGTGGATTTCGACCAACTCCTTGTGTACAACTTTTCCTGACCCTAAACTAAATCATCTGGAAGCTTTCTTGTTTCAGGCGCCGCCTGATTGTCCCCGGCAATTAATGAATTTTTACTCCTATAAGGCTAGATGCCCTTTACTTGCCAGGTTTCTAACAACTAAACTGACGAGAGTTGAAATCGTGATCCTTGCTGGTCTTCTGGTAACCTGTAGTTCACGACTATGGTCGTTCAGAGGAAGCTAAAACTGGCCTCATGTTATCAGAGAAACGGTTTAGTTCATAAGGTAGTTTCTGAAATTAGAACAGTGCTGAACCCCAGATGCATCTGTAATTCATATAATGGAGGCGTGGAGCTGACTTGTTGCTTTGTGCAAATTTATAACCAGTGCTCGCCTGTTCTGGTACTAAACTATGTTAATGCACATTATTTCCCAGAAGAACATGATGCTCAGCATCCTTACATTTCCCAAGTGATTTACATCCAGCAACCCTGATGGTGATAGGACGGAAATTTGATTTGAGTATTGTTTTGCCATGTTCTTTCCTTGGTCAAATATTTGCAAAAATGTTGCTAGGATTGAAATAACATCAAACATGACATAACCCAATACAAGGAGAGAAAAAAGATGGTGGGATGGCTTCATTGAATTTGAAGGAGATAGCCCTCCATGTTCTTAAATGCAAGTGGCAGCTAGCCTTTTTAAGTTTTTACAGAGAAAAAAATGATACATGCAATGTGTTGTGGTATTTTGCAAGGTTCTTTTCCTGGTGAATCATGTGCAAGAAAGTTACTAGATTAGAAATAGAATCGAAGTCTGCATTTTACACTTATGCAGCCCAACTTGAGAGAAACATTATCGGTTGGCATGGTCATATTTGAAGGAAATAATAATTACAGAATGAGGCAAGGCTGATTTTTATCTAACATGCTTCAGGAACCTTCATCATGGGTTTCTGATAAGACTGATACTGTGAATGGGCAGCAGAAGTTGATTTGCGTATATGCTGAAGAAATTGTCCGCTAGTCTTTCTCCTCTTTCTTCCCCTTCTCTGGGGACAGGAGAATCAAGCAATGAATCTTGAAGTAGCACCTCGCATACCTTTTGTAGCATTTGTGATTAATATTCATGCCTTTAATTTCTTTTTGCAAAATCCTCTGTTCAACCAGACTGCCATGGCCATTGTTAATTTGTTACTCCAACAGAAATCTAATTACCACATTTTTTTCTCTGCAGGAGGAGAGGAGGAAGGCCATGGCAAACGAGATTGTGGCGAAGGTCACAGATGTTTGCTGGGACAAATGCGTCACCGGGAGCATCGGAAGCGGCTTCAGCCACAGCGAAACCTCGTGCCTGTCCAACTGCGCCAAACGCTTTCTGGAACTGAAGGTGCTCACCATGCAACGATTCAGTAGCAGTAGCTAAAACCACATATAGGTCATTCTCTGCATCGAAATGTAGTATCTACTGGAGCTGATGATGCAAACCAAAAGGCGTACTTGTCTTTTGCTACAACATGATTTTTTTTTTGTTTTGCTGGTACATTTTGTTGGTGAGATGATCGCTAGCTATGCCCATGGCGTAAGATGATTAAATCATTAAAATGCTACAATGTTTTTACAGTTTTTGACCTGGAAAGAAGCTAAGAGCTCAACGAGAGGCTTGAGCAGAATGTGTTGCTGAGGTGTTGCTGAAGCTGAAGTTGAGATGACCTGTTCATGTGATAAAGAGAGAACTGCTATACCGCTGTTTCAGTTTCAGTTTACCGGCCACCATTTAGCGCTCAGTGGTTTCCAGGTAATTCCAGTGGCACGCATCTCAAGATTGATCCAACGGTTGGTTGTGGAAGCACAGTTTTTGAGGTGAGGCTGAGCTTATTGACACGACTGCCTGCCCAACATACGTTAAGACGATTTCATCGAGGAGAGACTCAGTAGTACTACTCCAGTTCTTTTTTATACTGTAACAGACACACATACACCAAGTGCTTCAGTAGACGGAGTTCGCTTGGACGACGTCCTCTAGGCTATACCTCATGGTCCTCATCTGATGCTTATCAATCTTGCCTGCTCTCTCCCTTCTCTTTCCTAGTTAATTTCTGTGGGTTTTGGTTTCTGATCATGTTTGCGGCAAGTTCTTGTGATTGTTCTAGTGTTCTTATTGGTGGGTTAACTGTAGATGGCTGCTTTGAAGGACTTGAGATTTAGATTGCCTTTTGTGAAAGAAATGACCACTCTTTTTTGGTTCCACAATTTTTAGATGCACCGCTATCCCATCATAGTTTTTTTTTTAGAAAAATGATGCCTCAATTTTATTTTAATCTGCACATTAATCCACCTTATGTATTTATAGTGTATAAACTTCTGAACATATTCTACATGGTAATCGCAGTTCGCATTTCATTGTCATACTGCTACCATCACATAAGTCCAGACTGTTTAGTAACTCTTGTTTCCACCATTGTTCAGCACTAGTGTGCTGCTGCTAGGAGCTCAAGATGGAGAACTCGAAAGATGAAGCAGAAAATGACGAGCAACCCCTGGAACTGAAGCCATTGCTCTCACTGGCGCCGATGTTCCCTGCTCCTATGGGATACGATGTGGCAACTCGATCAACCAATCCACTGCTCGTTTATGTCACACCCTTGCCACGGTCACCAGTTCCTCTAACGGCGACGCCAATCTCAGTGGCATTTCCCACGCCACAACACGAAGATGAATCGTCAGATCTGAGAAGATGGCAGGAAATCAAGAAGCCCAATGAGTGCTTTCGCTGGCAGGCACGTTAATCAGAAAACCTTTGAGCTAGTCAGCCAGAAACTAGCAGACACCAGTCGATCACATGCCTCTGCGTTTCTTCTGAGAACGGAAGAATGGATCGATGGAGATGGATGGACGTCAGGAGGTCTCATGTGCCGTACGTAGTTCACATGCATGCAGAGGCAGCGATCCGTTAAAGAAGGTACATACGTTTCTGCACCGACAAATCAAAGTACTAGCTATATTATTACCAATGATTAAACTGGAGTCTGGGCAACTTGGCTGTTTGCAGCGGCAGACCTACCGGGTGTCAAGGATCCCTACCGTCGATCGGAGAGCGAGTACTCCCTATTTCTGGCTAAGATACTACTGTCATATCTTTCTCTTTCAGTCTTCGTCAGTCTCGTTCGATGTCTAACTGAAGAGCCGAAGAAGAGATGGGCTGCAGAAGTTTTGAATCCATGCTGGACTAATCGTACAATATGTTATGAATATTGTGTGTGTATTGATATGAGACCCAAATGGTCATATATATAGAAGAGTACAAGAGATATGCCATATAGAGATAAGACATATATAGAATAGAATCCAAACTCTATCTCCTAATACAACTCTATCTCTATCTCCTTAACACCCTCCTCAAATGTAAGGCGTATGCAATAGCATTACATTTGAAAAAGGAGTTGACACTAAAACAAGAAAATCCAAACCGAAGTCTTGATGATGTCGTCGTTGCATGCGTCTTGGAATAAGTGTCAAATCAAGTCAAGAGGAATAGATAGAAGCATGATGGCAGATCAAAGCTCGAGACGGCGGCAATTACAAACTCGTCAAAGAATAGAGCGGTACCGCCATGCAAAATAAAATTCCTACACTTCTATGACTGACAATAAATTTATGGACTCGCACGGCTTGGACGAACTAGAGATTAGAGACTACGGATTTTGGATGGACGCAATGGAAGACTCAAAGAAAGATAATTAAAGACCGACTCAACGACACGAGCAGCGTGGCGGCGGTGGAGTCGGCGGGTCGACAACGGTCGACCTCGGCACGACAGGGAGCCGCAGAGTGGTGGAGGAGCGGCGCAATGCACAAGAAGCGCAACGAGGCGCGGTGCGTGGAGGCCGGATCGGCGGTAGCCGGAGGGCGGCGAGCACCGGCGGAGCCATGCGGGAAGCGCGCCGCAGGCGCGGCGGAGACAGCGGGAGGCATTATTCACGGTATTTTACCCGTCAGAAGAAGAAAACCGCAAGGAAGAAGACTCCCATGGCGGCCATGTGCTCCCAGGCCGTACATGCCGGAACCCGACGAACCGGACCGCATCGCGAAAGCATCCCGAGCACATACATGCGGTTGTAGGCCACGTAGAGCCTGCGAGTACCTCCGGTGACGAGCAAAGACGAGCACGTAGCGGGACAAGGTTGATGATGAAGACGTAGCCTCCCACGCGGAGACCATGTAGAAGTACCGAACGCCGAGGCCGCGGCGGCGAGAGATCCGTGTTGACGGCGCGCACGAAGAGGTAGAAGGTACTCGCGGAGCGCAAAGACACGGTGACGCGGCTGGGCGGTGTCGGAGCCCTACCGCGCGGAACTCCTCCACGCGGCGCGCGAGGCCGCCGTCCCGCCGCCGCATGTCGAGGAAAGCCATGACATGCATATATGCATGCCATGTAGCATGAGCGCAGTGCGCGCTGCGCGGGCGAAGCGATGTGGAGGCCGACTCGACGCGGAGGCTTCGACCGGGCGCGTAGGCCTGGACGCGGAAGGCGTACGACGTGAAGGTGAGCGCGGAGACCTCGCAGCAGAAGGCTGCGACTTGGAGCTCAGCGCAGAGGCGTGACATGCTCGGAGGAGTCCTCGCCGACGCGCGTAGCCTGCTTCGGAGACGTCGTCGGGACTTCGCCAATGTGGAGATGGCCACCCCCGGGAGCATGAGATTGATCCTCCCGGGGGCAGCGGCAGCGGAAGAAGCACAAAGGTTAGATATGGAACCTAGGCTCTGATACCATGTTATGAATATTGTGTGTGTATTGATATGAGACCCAAAGGGTCATATATATAGAAGAGTACAAGAGATATGCCATATAGAGATAAGACATATATGGAATAGAATCCAAACTCTATCTCCTAATACAACTCTATCTCTATCTCCTTAACACAATACACCTAAGCAAAATTCATAAAATATCAAAACCTACAAATGAACTAATTAGGCCGGAAGCAACAATAGCCGATCAATCCCAATCAAACCGATCCCTAACTAATTCTCAAGTCCCAACCAATTCCCCATCTGCATCTGGTGCGGGCGGTAGCGTTGGGGAGTACTGTTGCTGTTGGTGATATGCCCTAGAGGCAACATGGAGATGTTGAATATATCACATACTATGTTTATGATACATTGCTTTGTTCCTTGAAATAGACATTATCATTATTGATCAATGAGTATGTGACTTATTCATGAGACTCTTAATACCAAAATGTTGCTATTTCTAAATGATCCCTGATTATATTTCATATGAGGAACAAATATGATTCAAAGATCAGCATATGTATTGATTGATGATCATGTCTCATGGATCATGGTATGGAGATACCAAATCAATAATATGGACATGTGTTAGTGAACATATGTTGGATAGACCCGCCATGAGACACCGCAGAGATTCCAAGTGTCATCGGTTGGTCTCAAGTAGTGTTTATGTGGAATCCTTAGACTTGAGATCATCATGGTTCCCAAGATGCGTAGTAGCTACTTTGGGACTACTAAACACTACTCCGTGAATCGGGTAGTCATAAAAGTAGTCTTTGGGTTTGCCATGAAACATGTAGTGGGATGTGAATGATCAAGATAGAATTTGCCCTCCTTATGAGAGAGATATCTCGGGCCCTCGATGTAATGGATTATGAAAGTGCATGGCCATGCCAAGGTGATTGAGGAGTCAATCACGAGTTTATAATCCATCACGGAATCGAGAGAGTGATTGAGCTATTAAGAGGATGACACAGGTCTCGCCTTGAGCTTAATCTATATCGTGAGGCAAAGGATTAGTACATGAGAACATTACGAGTTCGTAGATATGATCTTTACGTATACTTTGGGGTTAATATGTCTTGCTAGAGGCCGCTATTAACGTGGTGACCGGAAGGTGTTTCGGTCGCGACCAAGTATACGTGAACCCTGTGGTCGCACACTTAACGGGTTGGAACACTAATTGAATGTGATTCGGATATGGGCTCATTCGGATAGAGATCCGGATAGACTCCTATTGGGCCTCGGTCCACGAGGCCCAAGTGAGGAGGTCTATATATATGGAGGCGAGGGGGCCGAGGAACGCACTTGATAATCCCGAGCTAATCCAGAGCCGCCACCTCCGAGCCAAACCCCAGCCGCTCGCGAGTGCCGGTACACTCGCGATCGCTGCCCATTTCCCGGACGTGTGGATACCGGTGGAGGCGCCGTTGCGGCGTTGATCGGCATCAACAACCTCTGATTGGATCTGCTGTGGTGTGGTTGATCGCGTGGAGGAGACGATCGGTTCGGGACGATCGACTACTTCCACTACTACTCGACGCGTGGTTGGATCGGCTTCTCCAACTCTTCTTCACTGCACTGGCGTCTAGTGGTAACGATCCATGATCCATCCTTAAGCATGATGTTCTTGTGTGCACGGTAGAAAAATTTTGTTTTCTGCTCTCGTAGCCTACTCTCGATCCATTAGTTGCGCTGGTGCGGGCGATGGCCATCGGGCGCGGTGACCGACGAGCGACTCAAGCAGGCCTACAGGAGGTGGCCCGGTGGCCGGTGCCCGGAGGGATGACCGGACGATGGGACAAGGGAGGGGAACCACCACCCGTTGAGCCCTCGAGCCAATAGATCTTCATCTCCGGAAGTCCAGATCTTCAAGACTTCAACTCCTCTGATCCTCTCTGGTCCCCGCCCCTCCGGATCTTGAACTCCTCTCTTGTTATGAGGGAGACACCGAGCTCCGTGGGGCGTGGGAGACTAGGACTACTCGAGGGGAGCTCAGGGAGGGGAATAAATTTATCTTCGCACTCGCAACTCGGTGTTGGTGTGGTCGTGTGGACCGTGGTGCTACTCCGTTTAGTGACTATGGAGTGTGGATGTGGTCTGTGTACTGATTGGTTCATATGTGAAGTGTGGATGTGGGTAGTACGGTGACTGTGGAGTGTGGATGTGGTCTTTCAACTACTAGTTAGAGTCTGGTCGTGTAGTTGGGCAACCGGTGGCTTTAATTGCCTGATTCGTGTCGTTCGGCCGTGGGCAGAGAGGCCTAAAGCCGTAAGGTATAAAATTAAAACACAAATCTAGTTTTCAATTTGCGCAATTATGATAGATAAATTTATTTGGTAATCTAGTTTCATATATTGTCATTTATTGATTCGTAGAATTGCAAGAAAATTGAGAAACGAACATTGCAAAAGACCCACCAGCCCTCTAAAATTTGATACTGGATCCGCCACTGGCTGTTCCTAGGGGATCAAGGGGATAACACGTTCTCTAATCCAGAGGACGGATCCGCATCACACCGGCAGTACAAATGAGCCGTCCCATTCCACAACAATTTACAGCACGCACACATGGCTGATGCCTGCCAAGGGTAGTTGAAGCATGCAACTTAACATATCAGCTACATGCATTGCAACACGGCCAACTCGAATTGTGTTAATCGGTCCTGTGTGCTAGGAAAAGAAGAAGATGAAGAAGAAGAAGAAGAGCATGATTTGTGTTTTGTCCTCTCTTTGCTCAATGCGTGACTTAATTTTCTTTGGCCTTACAATTTTAATTTACAGCTTGAGCGGCTGATTGCCCACAAAGAGAGGCAAATAGTTACGCTGATTTGGGACAAAGTTTATCACCACCTAGCAATTCCCAAATTGAATTTTAGCTGTTTGCGACAGATAGAGATTGTGGAGAAAGAGATAATCGCTTGTGATTGTGGATGGTATAGGTGTTGGGATTTTAACGTGTACTACAATTAACTTGTAGACCCTGTTTTAAAAAAAAAATATTCTGTTTTAAAGTTAGGTACTATAGCAAAAATTAAAAATCGATTTTAAAAGCTGAAAAGAACAGACCCTTCGGCTCAAAGTTTTTGTGTGGACTTGTGAGCTTGCTAGGCACGCCAAATCAAGACCTTTTGCTCCGTATACCAAAAGCATGGATCGAGCAAATCTTTGAAGTCAAATTTGGTGAACTGGCTAGAGATGCAACCGCAAGCATCTGCTAGTTTATTAACATGGGGACAATTAGTACATTTCAAATTGGTTTAGACAATAGACAGGCTAGCTTGCTCTTCTGTGTTTGCTCCATGCATATAATAATACTTCCTCCGGTCATAAATACATCTCGTTTTAGAAATCGATAAGATCTCCAAAACATAACTTTTACCACTAGTTTCTGTTATAATATATTTATAAAATCTAACAAAATTATAATATTATAAAAGAACTTTATTAGACAAATCTATGCATACGGTTTTATATATCCAATTTAAATATTTTAAAAGGTATTGATAGTCAAAGTTTTAAAATTTTAACTAGACATATGTCTAAAATAATATGTACTTATGACTGAAGGGAGTGTGAAAGAGGATCTCAATTGCCTTAACTTGTATACTATGTTCATTTGATTGAGATGGCTTGTGATATGAAAAAAGGTTGTACATGATCTCAATTGTCTTAGCTTGTATGCTATGTTCATTTGATTGAGATGGCCTGTGATCTGAAAAAAGGTTGCACCTGTAAATTTATTTATTCTTAATTGGAACGAGACGGGCCATCCATTAGTCTTCATGTTTATTGAGATCCTAATTGCACGATGCATCTGTATAGTATATTAAACAAAGTGTGCTCCTTGATTCTATGAAAGAGTGACGTTTGTGGCACTGTTATCTAATAATTGCAATGTAGCTCAATGTGATTATAGTTAGGTAGTATTGAACCGGGAGTGACTATTGCCAAGGCGATTGAAATTTTTTTATCTCTCAGTCACTTGAAGTTGCACTCTCAATCAATTAAAATTGCAGTTGTTTTTTTAAGGGGCTGCAATTTTAGTTGATTGAGAGTGCAACTAAGTGTAACTTTAGTTGCACTCTGAATCAACTGAAGTTGCAGTTATTTTTTTAGGGGCTACAATTTTAGTTGATTAAGAG